>ML781432.1:116018-153880 GCA_009831015.1 Picea engelmannii | reverse complement strand
TTTTATTGAAATGAGGGTATCGATGGAGAAATATAAGGGGGAGGATTCTTAATATATAGGTTTACATTTTCAAGAGAAGAAGCTCTAGCATACCAAGGATTTATAATACCTTGTCTAGCAAGTTTCATAGAGGAATGGAGAGCTAGGTCAAGTTATCTATACACCTTGAGTTGGATATTGATCCAAATTGGATAATTGTATTGTTGGTCATCTATCTCGATCCTTTCAGAGTGGAAAAAAAATGGAGGAATCATCTTGCGGGGCCATTTTAGTGGCAAGTCCTAGTTTGGAAAATTGGGGTTCCGAACCTTCCCAGGCCATTTTGAGGCATCAAACAATATTTTTTGGCCCTAAAACTTTCCCAACTCAACTAAAACCTCGTGAAGTTATTCTACACATTGAGACCTTTCTAACAATGAAAAAATCACGTCAATCGAAGGTTGTATGAAAAATTTATGCCTCCCGCAAGTTGACTTGTCATGTTGACCACCAATGTCATGTCATCCCCCGTTACTCTTGCATATGGGGCTATCCATTTGAGGGATTTCAATAATATTCTAGAAGGTTCAAAATCCAACCACAATTGAGGGTTGAGGAAATAAAAAAACTATCCCTAGATGGCTATCGAGCTATGTTAAATACCGGGCCACTGAGAGGAGAAGGGTCTCCATTCTTTTGCATTGTATCTTGTTCCATAGCTGAGAAAAACATCCGAGAGTGGTATTTTGTGAGCATAATAGAGGAGGAGATATTCTATAGCAGCCATAGATGCCACAAATCAAAGGAAATTGCACGGAGAGTGCCTCTTTGTACTTGCATCATTTCTATATCAGAGAAAAGAGAGCAGAGCAGCCTCACCTTCTAGTTTGGTTTTCTCCTGTATTGGGTTTCCCAGATCATGTCTTGTGTTTATTTTTGGATGGTGTGATTGTATTTTAGTGTTCTCTATTTTCCACATTTTATCTATTTCATGCATAAGTAGAAAGTCGGTAACTAAATATTATGGAGATTTAAAGGAAAAATAACCTTAATAGTAAAGATTTCAATATTTTATTAGATCTACTGTGATGAATTGTTCTAGTGGAATATTCACGATAGTATATAGATCATATTGATATCAAAGCAAGTTTTTACTATGGATATTTGTGGGAAGTTGAAGGATACAGGAATCGACTTAAAGAGAAGTCGTAGAAACCCTACCCATGGTGAACGATTTTGTTCATAATAACCCTCGAGATCTAGTATAAGAGAGATTTGAGAGGTTGGAAGTGAAAGTTTCTGACATCAATCACAATATGAACATCATCATGGCTTCTCTAGAAAGCAAGATCAAAGCATTCGAAGATGATGGAGGCTCTAACTCATAGTGGAAATCATAAGACTTAGGAAGACTCGGGAAAGGAGTCATAGAAAGAATCCAAGAAAGAGTAGTCGAGTTCGATTTTCATGAACCCTTCACAATGCCTATTCAAGATGGAAGAAAAAGTGGACATAAAGCCATACCGAGGTGATATTGATGTATTAAATCCGAATCATTGCTTGCAACAATTAGAATTTTATTTTAGCATTCACCATATAGATGAAGGGAAGAAGATTTCATTTGCTAGATTGAAGTTAGAGGGAAATGCTTTAACCTAGTGGGAAAGTCACACTGAAACAATTAGGTTGGAGGGTGATCCACCAATAACTAGGTGGTTGTACTTCAAAACCCTCATCAAGTCCCAATTCTACCCTATCAGGTATGTAGAGGACCAATGTATCCAGTGGCACTACTTCAGACAAAGGCAAGGGAAAAGTGTACATGAGTATACCACTGAGTTCAGAAAGATGACCATCATGTTGGGTATCGCTCCAAAGAACCTAGATGTACTCCTCAAGTATTTGGGGGGTTTACACAGTCATCTATGAAAGCAAGTGATTCTCTTCAAGCCAAGGACAGTGGATGAGGCATGTGTATAGGAAATGGTATCCCCTAGCCTAGGGATAACTAAGGAGATCGTATCTCTAGGCCCACATGTCCTATACATGGAGTACTGAGATCCGAACAACTTAAGCATGGCCCTGGAGGACCCCTCTTTTCTTCAGTACAGTATATTTATCAACAAAAATAGTATCCATCCCACCAGCCTGGTCTTGAAGTAACAGTGAATATTGCTCCATGAGGTAATGAGTCCGGGTATCATGGTATGTATCACTTTGATTTTTGAAGCACTTGAATATGTTGCATTGAATCCTTCTTCATTTCATGATATTTGCTTGGAAATAATGCTCTCTACCTCGGTCATACCTAGAAGGGTGACATGGTGCCCTACTAAGTTGATCTCCCTTTAGGATGGGTTGCCATTGGGTGGGTGTGTGAAACATCATCATCTGTTCCCTCCATACTTACCACTTTGCATCTTTATTCCTCTCATCTACCCTACCTTTGTTTGGGAAATGGGATTGGCTACACTAAGAAGGGTTGTAACTTACCTCGTGGGAAGAAGGGGCTAAAGGGTCAGAGGGTAAAAGTAGCTGGCAAGATTTAAAAGCCAATATTGAAACATTTGAGATGCTTCTCCCAGGGATCCATGAGAAAGTAGTGAAAATCTTCTTAGTAAAAAAAGGGGATCCATAAGATACATAAACACTCAAGGTACTAGTTGATGGAAAGGAGGTCTCATCACAAGTCAGCCTATTATGACCATGAGCATGTAGTGGTATGACACTACTACCTATCTGGTCACCAAACCAAAGTAGTGGCTCTTGGTGGCGTAGACAAGAGAAAGGGGATCTCATCACGATCCATCCTTCTCATCTATGTGAAGTGTTTGTGGATAACAATGTCACCTCTGGTCATCAAGCCAAGATAGTGGCCCTCAACTATTTCCCTTGAAGCACAAAAGCAAAAGATCAAAATCAATTAAGATAAGAGTAAAATGCAATGAATGGGCTAGGAAGCAATAACATGTATGACAAGGTGCAACTCACCCTCTACAAAGGAACCCACAGGTAATATTCACATTTCCATGTTATCACTTGCACCCTATGCCCAAGCACTTACCCCATATCACCTCATACACTTACATGATCTAGAATAGATCCCACCTGGGAAACACCCCAAACTTAAGAGAGGTTATCCCAATAGGACACCCTGAGACCTTCTCCAAACCTAACTTATCAAATTGCATAATGTCTTTGATCAATTGTTTGGGTTAAAGGGGGGTTTGATGCACATGTTTGGGTAATTTAATTATTGAATGTGATTTACATGTTATGATCCTTGTGACTTATGAACCCCTGGAGGGCGTACTTGTTGTTGCTACAGGACTTTGCTCAGTGGAAAAGTACACATGAGGGAATGATTAGCTCGGAACTTCATGGGGGCTTAAATCCCATAGATGGATGATGTAACCCCAGCCAGGGGTAAGAAGACATTGAAGATTTGCACCAGGAAGAAAGAAGGATGGTGCCTTTAGAGACACCCTAGCAGACCTAGACCTAGGGGGATCTTTCTCTTCCACATGGACATTGGCCTTTGAAGGCCCAAGACATCACCATCATGACCTTAGACATCATCAAGAGCTAGGGTTTTGATTTTGGAGGCATTTATGAGCCTAGTGGCACATGTGGGCTTCATTTGGGGCCTTTAGAGGCCAAGTGCCCTACCTTTTAGGCTCAACGTTCCACCTTAGGGCCTCAACATCACCCTAGAAGGGAATGACGTCACCCTTGGAGGTGTCTATAAGTGCTAATTAATTTTTCTTATGTCAAAATTGGATTTTATTGTAAATTTCCCAGGTCAGCCTTAATTTTGACCTAAAATTAATTAAGGGTCAAGATTTTGTATAAATAAGCATAAAGTACATTCATTTTTACATAAAAACTCTCACTTGGAGAGAGGTGGACTGAAATTTGCGCCCTACTTAGGGTTTTATTGGCTGAAATTGTGAGGCACACCTCTCTTGGAGTCTTCATACTTGCAATTTGGATCAATTTTGGTGAAGTCATTTGGTAATCTAGTTTTTTCATGCATGATTATTCTTGGTGAAGTAAGTAAATCTTCATTTTGTCATTACTTTTGAATGGTTATGGTACATTTTCTTTTGCATGATAAATATTATGAAATTGCATGCTTGATAAACTCTAGAAGTGAAGATCTTAAGTTACTACTTCTTCACTTTGTATTTTCTAGACTTTGCCTAATTAGTTTATATTGTCAATCCTCTAAAGACCTAAAGTGCTAGAACTTTAGAGGTCTTTATTAATTGTGGTTGCATCTAAATATTTCATTCAATTATCTAAGAAGAAGGAAAACCACCAAGGCCTAGAAGTGTCTATTCTCTAGTAGCTTACCTCCCTAAAGATTGAATCCTAAGAAGACTTAAGTTACTTTTCTTCTAAGATTCATCCTTTACTTGGATAAACATAATCATTTTGTTGCTTACTCCAAATGAATGTCACTGAACTTTTGACTCCATAACACCTCAAAGGCACTAGTCCTTACACTTCTTTTGTTGAGAGATCAAAACAACACTCAAACTTTAACCTTTCTAGCTTTCACTAACTAAAACTAACACTAACATAGCCTAGAAAACTAATTTACTTCTTGTTTTTATAGATGATTGCTACAAACATCTTAAAGCAACAAACTTTCTTTATAATCTACATTTAATGCTACCTAAACACTTCTAAAATTTCTTGTGACATTTGATTATCATTCTTCCCATTAAATATTATCTTTTCATTGTCTTTTCAAGCAATTTTGAGGCATATTTCTTGCAATTGTTATAAAATACTTCTTGTTGTTGTAAACTTTTCTTTTGTTGCAATCTTATATCAGCTAGTATACATTTCAATGTTTTATTGTGTTATTGAAGTGCTAATATTATTTTGTACTTGAAACTGCCATATTTTTGCTTGTTGTCTTGTTCTGGGCAGGTACACTTCATTCATCACATTTGCTTCATCTCTTAAGACATAAACACAATAAGACCTTTTGACTTGAGTGATCAATGAGAGGGGGGTTATCTTTGCATCCCTGCTTTATTTTCACCAGCCATTTAGGTCACTAAGGACGTCTCCCTTGGAGTAGTCTTAGCATACTCCTAAACAGAAAGGGGTTTCATATTAAGGTGACAGTGACAAGTCACCCCCTTGTTATGACAATATTGTTTTTCTTGCCTTGGGATTTGGGCAAGTACATATTGTGCGATAACATTTTTGGTGCCATTGTCGGGACATTGATTCAATCTTCCTTGAATGACACTTTTTCAGTAAGCCTTTATCCAAAGCCTTCATTTCACTTAGCTTACCCGATGAATCCACTAAGGGTGGTCCCCTCATCCCTTTGATAATTTCAAGAATATTAGCTTGTGACTCCACAAAGTTCAGGGAGATACACCAATCCTCACAAGTCGTATAGAAGAAAGCCTCCTTGAGACTCTCCTGTAGTAAAATCATTATTTGGAGGCAAACTTCCCTTAAACACAATTTCTAAGGCTTAGAATCAGACCAATAATCCTAATCAGGTTAATAACCAAAAGGAATGGTCATCCAAACCTTTTAAACATTTAGACATGACAAATATTGTTGAATATTTTGCAATGAAGTTGTTTTCTGGTACCCTCTATGATGGCGCTAGAAGATGGTATAATGGTCTTCCTGATGCTATTATAATTACATCCATGGATACGTTAGAGAAAGAATTCCTCAAAAGATAATGTGTCAAAGAGGACCCTAACATGTTGCTAACAAGTATTAACAACATTATAAAGGCTAAGAATGAAACTGTTAGGGAATTTCATGACAAATTTGAGAGGCTAGTACAACAGATCCCAAAAATCCAACACCCCTCAAACAAATTTCAGAGACAAAGCTCCTAGAACAATCCAAGAATACCATGAGATGGCTATGAAGATTGAAAATAACCTATCAATATCCAAAGTATAACCTTTATCCTCCCCAAGAGTTAAGATATATGTTAAACCCAAAGTGGTCCACAATGTTGAGGCTGCCTCAGATATTGGCGCCATCTTGGAAAAGCTATAGTTGACTGTATATGGCATGGTAAAAACCCGAGAATTAATGTTGAACAGTATTGTCAATATAGAAATATCCCAACAAGAATCTCCTAGACCTCCTTATAAAGGGAAATTCCAAAGGGGTAGTCAAGGTTTGAAGCCTAAGAACGATCAAGAGGTCCCTAACATTTTAGCCCCTACAAACATGGTTGAGGAAAATCCATGGTGTTTCCAATCCATAGAACCACATCGGGAGCATGAATTCCCTCTAAATAATGGTGAACATGATCAAATCAACATTATCGACCATACCATTGATGAGCCACAATATTTCCTTAATAGCACACCTACAGAACATGAAGAAGGCATAAAGGAAGAAGCGAGGAGGGCTAGGATGGAAGTAATCAATAACCTTGTTCAAGAGTCAATAAAGAAGTTGAAGAAACAAGAATTCCAAGTTTATACTAGGCAAAAGAGAATGAACCAACCTCTCTCTACTAGACCTACAACTTCACAACCAAAACCTCCACCTATGAACATACTCCTCCATAAAACTTCTTCTAAGATTGACAAGATTGACTTAAACTTTGACTTGGAAGGTGCATTATCCAAAATGAATGTAACCATCCTATTGAAGTAAGTTATCAAGGTTCCATCCATGAAAGAAAGGTTTTTAAAAAAAATTAATGTCTTGGATGAACCAATAGACCCTCCTATTATGTTACAAGCATACCATTTTAGGGTTCAATATGATGGACACCCGCCCTTGTTTATGTCATTGCTAGTAAATAACAAATGTCTTAATAATTGTATGCTTGATTCAAGAGCAGGTGCCAATATGATGTCTTTGAAATTCATGGAGCAACTAGGCCTAAAGGCTACATGACCTTATAGGAATGTGTGTGGTTTTGAATTCAGGGCCATACCCACTCATGGGTTAGTTGAGAACGTTGAAGTACACATTGGTAAATATCCTCAGAGAGTGATCCATATGGATATTGTGGTGGTAGATGTCCTTGATGTATGGGGGATGCTTTTTTCCCTGGAAGTTTGTTGCAATGTTGGGTGGTACATTAGATATGGATTTAACTTACATCAATGTGCCTATGAAAAATGGGACAATTGCATGCCTTCCAAATATGCCAATGGCCAAGGTCCATGTACAAGAAATAAAGAATGATACAAAGATCAGTGAAACACGTGAGCCGATTAAGGAAAACCTTAATGTATTTTCTCCAAAGGATTTTCCTTTCACTTCAGAGGAAGATTTTGATGAGATACAATGGCCAATGAAAGAAGAGTATCAACAACTCTTGGATAAATATAAGGATAAATAAGTTGGATCTGTCAAGTTACTAAATAAAGAGGATGGTGATGTATTGATTAAACCAATTCAACAAAAAGTCATTACAGTTGAATCCCATTCTCCTCCCTCAAAACAATACACTAGGGTTATACAAGGAACAAAAAAGTTTGAAGCAATAGAATATCAAGAGGGAGAAAATGATTCCTACTATTTATCTATGCTGGAATGGAGAAAATGTCCATTATGAATTAGTGGATGCCTCCTCAAACCCCATCACGGGGCAGAGACTTGACATCACAGGTAAGAACATGTAAGTTAGATTAGGTATGCATTTGCATCCATTTCATATACCACCTGCATATCATGATAGAATAGTTGTAGTTTCACTTCCATATTGTTTTGTTTCATTATGTATATATGCATGCTCATGATTATATGCTAGAATAGATATGTTCTTTATTTGTTTATTATACCATATATGAACAAGGGATGATATCACCACCCTAAGGATTACTAATATCCTTTGTTGAGATTTAGTAGGCACAGTTCATACCAGAGATGTTGAGGTTCTCATGCGCTCTACGGTGAGCACATGTCCCCGAGTTGGAGCCAAATGTTATCCCCTGGCCTAGGGATAACTAAGGATATCATGTTTTGAGGCACACAGGTCCTAGACATGGAGTACCAAAATCTAGACGACTTAAGCATGGCCCCAAAGGGCCTTTCTTTTATTCAATGTAGTCCATTTATCAACAACAACAATATCCATCCATACAGACTGGTCCTAAAGTAACAGTAAGTCTTGCTCCATGAGGTAATGAGTCCACTTACAATGGTATGTATCACTGATTTTTGAAGCATTGAAATATGTTGCATTGAATCCTTCTTCATTTCATGACTTTTTCTTGGAAATTATGCTCTTTTCCTCATTCATACCTGGAAAGGTGACATGGTTCCCTAGTAAGTTGATCTCCCTTTAGAATGGGTTTCCACTGGGTGGGTCTATGAAAGTTCATCGTTTGTTCCCTCCAGACTTACCACTTTACATCTTTATTCCTCTCATGTCCCCTACATTTGTTTGGGAAGTGGGATTGGCTACACTAGGAAGGGTTGTAACTTACCTTGTGGGAAGAAGGGGCTAAATGTCCAAAAGGTAAAAGTAGTTGTCAAGACTTAAAAGTCGATATTGAAACCTTTAAGATGCTTTGCCTAGGGATCCTTGAGAAAGTAGTGAAATGATTCTAAGTAAGAAAATGGGACCCATAAGATACATAAACACTCAAGGTACTAGTTGATGGGTAGGAGGTCTAATCACGAGCCGACCTATTATAATGATCAACATCTAGTAGTGTGACACTACCACCTATCTGTTCAACAAACTAGGGTAGTGACTCTTGGTGGAATAGCCAAGAGAAATGGGGTCTCATCATGAGCCAGCCTTCTCATGTCCGTGAAGTGTTTGTGGATAACGTTGTCAACTCTGGTAATCAATCCAGGATAGTGACCCTCAACTATTTCCCTTGAAGCACAAAATAAAAAGATCAAAAGAAATAAATCTAAGAGTAAAAGGAAATGAATGGGCTAGGAAACAATAGAATTTATGACAAGGTGCAACACGTCCTCTACAAAGGCACCCACATGTAAGATTTACATTTCCCTATTATCACATGCACCCTATTCCCAAACACTTACCCCATACCACCTCATACACTTACATGATCTGTACTAGATCCCACCTGAGAAACACCCAAAAATTATAAGAGGTTATCCCAATAGGACACCCTGAGACCTTCTCCAAACCTAACTTGTCAAATTGCATAACGTATTTGAGCATTTGTCTAGGTTAAAGGGGGGTTTGATGCACATGTTTGGGTAATTTAATTATTGGATGTGATTTACATGTTATGATCCATGTGACTTATGAACCCTTGGAGGGCGTACTTGTTGTTGCTGCAGAACTTTTCCCCATGAACAGGTACACATGAGGAAAGGATGAGCTCGGACCTTCATTAGGGCTTAAATCCCACAAATGGATGTTGTAACCCCAACCAGGGGTAAGAAGACATTGAATATTTGCACCAAGAAGAAAGAAGGAAGTTGCCTTTGGAGACACCCTGGAAGACCTAGACCTAGGGGGATATTTCTCTTCCACATGGACGTTGGACCTTGAAGGTCGAGGACGTCACCATCATGACCCTAGATGTCATCGAGAGTTAGGGTTTTCGTTTTGGAGGAATTTATGATCCTAGTGGCACCTGTGGGATTCATTTGGGGCCTTTAGAGGCCAATCTCCCTACCTTTTAGGCTCAACATTCCACCTTAGGGCCTCAACGTCACCCTAGAAGGGCATGACATCACCCTTGGAGGTGTCTTTAAGTGCTAATTAATTTTTATCATGTCAAAATTGGATTTTATTGTAAATTGGGCAGGGCGGCCTTAATTTTGACCTAAAATTAATTAAGGGTCAAGATTTTGTATAAAAAAGCATAAAGTACATTCATTTTTACATAACAACTCTCACTTGGAGAGAGGTGGACTGAAATTTGCACCCTAATTACAGTTTTATTGTCTGAAATTATGAGGCTCACATCTCTTGGAGTCTTCATACTTGCAATTTGGATCAATTTTGGTGAAGTCATTTGGTAATCTAGTGTTTTCATGCATGATTATTCTTGGTGAAGTAAATCTGTTTTTTGTCATTACTTTTGAATGGTTATGGTACATTTATTGCTCATTATAAATATTATGAAATTGCATGCTTGATAAACTCTAGAAGTGAAGAACTTAAGTTAGTACTTCTTCACTTTGTATTTGCTAGACTTTTCCTAATTGGTTTATATTGTCAAGCCTCTAAATCCCTAAAGTGCTAGCACTTTAGAGGTCTTGATTAATTGTGGTTGCATCTAAATATTTCTTTCAATTATCTAAGAAGGAGGAAAACTGTTAGGGCCTAGAAGTGCATATTCTCTAGTAGCTCATCTCCCTAAATATTGAATCCTAAGAAGACTTAAGTTACTACTCTTCTAAGATTCATCCTTTACATGGATAAACATAATCATTTGGTTGCTTACTCCAAATGAACCTTGCTGAACTTTTGACTCCATAACCCCTCAAAGGCACTAGTCCTTACACTTCTTCTTTTGAGAGATAAAACCAACCCTCAAACTTTAACCTTTCTAGCTTTCACTAACTAAAACTAACACTAACCTAGCCTAGACAATTAATTTACTTGATGTTTTTATAGATCACTGCTACGGCCATCTTAAAGCAGAAAAATTTATGCATAATCTATATTTAATGCTAGCTAAACACTTCTAAAATTGCTTGTGACATTTGATAATCATTCTGCCCATTAAATGCTATCTTTTCATTGCCTTTTCAAGCAATTTTGAGGCATATTTCTTGTAGCTGTTATAAAATACTTCTTGTTGTTGTAAACTTTCCTTTTTTTGAAATCTTATATCAGCTAGTATACATTTCAATGGTTTATTGTCTTATTGAAGCACTATATCATTTTGTATTTGAAACTGCCATATTTTTGCTTGTTGTCTTGTTCTGGGAAGGTACGCTTCATTCTTCACATTTGCTTCATCTCTTAAGACATAAACACAATAAGACCTTTTGACTTGAGTGATCAGTGAGAGGCAGTTTATCTTTGCATCCGTGCTTTGTTTTAACCATCCCTTTAGGTCACTAGGGACATCTCCCTTGGAGTAGTCTTAGCATACTCCTAAATAGAAAGGGGTTTCCTATTAAGGTGACAGTGATAGGTCACCCACTTGTTACACCAATCTTGTTTCACTTTCCTTGGGCTTTTCAAAAGTACAGATTATGCGATAACATTTTTGGTGTCGTTGTCAGGGACACTGAGTCGATCTTCCTCGAACGACACTTTTCAGTAAGCCTTTATCCAAATCCTTCATTTCACATAGCTTACCTGGAGACTCCACTGAGGGTGATCCCCTCATCCCTTTGATAATTTCAAGAATATTACCTAGAGACTCCATTGAGGGTGATACCCTCATCCCTTAAACACAATGTCTAATGCTCAAAATCAGACCAATAATCCAAATAAGGTTAGTAACAAAAAGAAATGGTCATCCAAACTTTTTAAACAGTTATACATGAAAAACATCCCAGGATACCCTAGGAAAATACCACCTAGATATGAAAAGTGGTTTCCTAAGTTCACTGGTAATGATGTAGTCAACATGGAGGACCATATGAGAAATTTTTGGGCCTTTTTCAACTTCTTCTAACACTGACAAGATTGACTTAAATTTTGACTTGGAAGGTGCATTAGACAAAATGCATGTAACCATCTCGTTGAAAGAAGTTATCAAGGTTCCATCCATGAAAGAAAGGTTTGAAAAGTTTTTTAAGGTGTTGGATGAACCAATAGAACCTCCTATTATGTTACAAGCAGACCATTTTAGGGTTCAATATGATGGACACCCAACCTTCTTGATGTCATTGATAGTAAATAAAAAATGTCTCAATAATTGTATGCTTGATTCAGGAGCAGGTGCCAACATGATGTCTTTGAAAGTCATGGAGAAACAAGCATAAAGGCTACACGACCTTATAGGAATGTGTGTGGTTTTGAATCCGGGGCCATACACACTCATGGGGTAGTTGAGAACGTTGAAGTACACCTTGGTAAATATCCTGAGAGAATGATCCATCTGGATATTGTGGTGGTAGATTTCCTTGATGTATGGGGGATGCTTTTGTCTTGGAAGTTTGTTGCAATGTTGGGTGGTACATTAGAGATGGATTTAGCTTACATCAACGTGCCTATGAAAAATGGGACAATTGCATGCCTTCCAAATATTCCAATGGTCAAGGTCCATGTACAATAAATAAACAATGATACTAAGTTCAATGAAACACATGAGCCAATGAAGGAAAACCTTATTGTATTTTCTCCAGAGGATTTGCCTTTCACTTTAGAGGAAGATTTTGATGAGATACAATGGCCAAAGAAAGAAGAGTATCAACAACTCTTATATAAATATAAGGACAAAGAAGTTGGATCTGTGAAGTTACTAAAGAAAGAGGATGATGATGTATTGATTAAACCAAGTCAACAATAAGTCCTTATAGTTCAATCCCACCATCCTCCCTCAAAAAATTACACTAGGTTTATACAAGGAACAACAAAGTTTGAAGCAAGAGAATATCAAGAGGCTGATACAGTATGGATGTGGGACACTAAGAAAGGTGAGCCTAACAATTTTAAAGGGAATACACAATTTTGGCTTGGACCTTTCAGAATCAGAATGAAGACAATCAACAATGGCTATTATTTATCTACACTAGAAGGGAGAAAACATCCATTACCAGTTAGTGCATGCCTCCTCAAACCCCTTCACGGGCAGAGAATTGACTTCACAGGTAAGTGTAGGCAAGTTAGATTAGGTAGGAATTTGCATCCATTGTATATACCACCTGCATATCATGATAGCATAGTTGTAGTTGCATTTCCATATTGTTTTGTTTCATTATGTATATATGTATGATCATGATTATATGCTACATTAGAGATGCTCTTTATTTTTTTATTATATCATATATGACCAAGGGGTGATATCACCATCCTAAGGATTACTAATATCGTTTGTTGAGATTTAGGAGGCACTAGTCATACCAGGGATGCTAATGTTCTCATGCATTCTACGATGAGCACATGTCCCCAAGTTGGAGCCGGATGTTATCCCCTAGCCTACAGATAATTAAGGAGATCATGTCTCGAGGCCCACAAGTCCTAGACCATACTATTATGTTACAAGCATACCATTTTAGGGTTCAATGTGATGGGCACCCACCCTTCTTGATGTCATTGCTAGTAAATAAAAAATGTCTCAATAACAGAATGCTTGACTCAGGAGCAGGTGCCAACATGATGTCTTTGAAAGTCATGGAGCAACTAGGCTAAAGGATACACGACCTTATAGGATTGTGTGTGGTTTTGAATCTAGATCCATACCCACTCATGGGGTAGTTGAGAAGGTTGAAGTACACCTTGGTAAATATCCCGAGAGAGTGATCCATATGGATATTGTGGTGGTAGATGTCCTTGATGTATGGGGGATGCTTTTGTCCAAGAAGTTTGTTGCAATGTTGGGTGGTACATTAAAGATGGATTTAACTTACATCAATGTGCCTATGAAAAATGGGATAACTGCACGCCTTCCAAATATGCCAATGGCCAAGGTCCATGTACAATAAATAAACAATGATAATAAGGTCAGTGAAACACATGAGCCAATTAAGGAAACAATTCCTATATTTTCTCCAAAGGATTTGCCTTTCACTTCGGAGGAAGATTTTGATGAGATAGAATGGCCAAAGAAAGAAGAGTATTAACAACTCTTAGATAAATATAAGGACAAATAAGTTGGATCTGTCAAGCTACTAAAGAAAGAGGATGATGATGTATTGATTAAACCAAGTCAACAAGAATTCCTTACAGTTCAATCCCACCCTCCTCCCTAAAAATATTACACTAGGGTTATACAGAGAACAAAAAAGTTTGAAGCAAGAGAATATCAAGAGGGAGATATTGTATGGATGTGGGACACTAAGAAAGGTGAGCCTAACAGTCTTAAAGGGAATACACAATTTTGTCTTGGACATTTCAAAATAAGAATGAAGTCAGTCAATGATGCCTACTATTTATCTATGCTGGAAGGGAGAAAACATCCATTACCAATTAGTGGATGCCTCTTCAAACCCCATCATGAGGAAAATACTTGAGTTCACAGGTAAGTATAGGTTAGTTACATTAGGTAGGAATTTGGAACCATTGTATATACCACTTACATATCATGATAGCATAGTTGTAGTTGCATTTCCATATTTATTTTTTCATTATATATATGTGTGTGTGTGTGTGTGTGTGTGTGTGTGTGTGTGCTCATGATTATATGCTACATTAGAGATGCTCTTTATTTTTTTATTATATCATATATGAATAAGGGGTGATATCACCACCCTAAGGATTATTAATATCATTTGTTGAGATTCAGTAGGCACGGGTCATACTAGAGATGCTAAGGTTCTCATGCACTCTATGATGAGCACATGTCCCGAGTTGGAGCCAATTGTTATCCCCTAGACTATGGATAACTAAGGAGATCACCTCTCAAGTCCCACAAATCCTAGACATTGATTACCAAGAGCTAAACGACTTAAGAATGGCCCCATAGGGCCCCTCTTTTATTCAGTGCAGTCCATTTATCAGCAGAAGTAGTATCCATCCCACTAGCCTGGTCCTGAAGTAACAATAAGTCTTGCTCCATGAGGTAATGAGTCCAGGTATCATGGTATGTATCACTCTAATTTTTGAAGCACTTGAATATGTTGCATTGAATCCTTCTTCATTTCATGATGTTTTCTTGGAAATTATTCTCTTTTCCTCGTTCATACCTGGAAGGATGATATGGTTCCCTAGTAAGTTGATCTCTCTTTAGGATGGGTTTCCATTGGGTGGGTCTACGAAAGGTCATCGTTCATTCCCTCCATACTTAAAACTTTTCATCTTTATTCCTCTCATCTCCCCTACCTTTGTTTGGGCAGTGGGATTTGCTACACTAGGAATGGTTGTACCTTACCTCGTGGGAAGAAGGGGCTAAAGGCCCAGAGGGTAAAAGTAGTTGGCAAGAGTTAAAAGACAATATTGAAACCTTTGATATGCTCTGCCCAGGGATCCCTAAGAAAGAAGTGAAAATATTCTCAGTAAGAAAAGGGGACGCATAAGCTACATAAACACTCAAGGTACTAGTTGATGGATAGGAGGTCTCATCACGAGCCAACCTATTATGACCACAAGCATGTAGTGGTGTGAAAATACCGCCTATTCGGTCAACAAACCAAGGTAGTGGCTCTTGGTGGCATAGCCAAGAGAAATGGGGTCTCATCACGAGCCAACCTTCTCATCTCCATGAAGTGTTTGTGGATAACATTGTCACCTATGGTCATCAAGTCAAGATAGTGGCCCTCGGCTATTTCCCTTGAAGCAAAAAATAAAAAGATCAAAAGCAATAAAGATAAGAGTAAAAGGCAATGAATGGGCTAGGAAACAATATCATTTATGAAAAGGTGCAACTCACCCTCTATAAAGGCACCCACAGGTAAGATTTACATTTCCTTGTTATCACATGCACCCTATGCCCAAACACTTACCCCATACCACCTCATACACTTACATGATTTGGACTAAATCCCACCTGGGAAACACCCCAAACTTAAGAGAGGTTATCCCAATAGGACACCCTAATACCTTCTCCAAACCTGACTTGTCAAATTGCATAACCTCTTTGAGCATTTGTATGGGTTAAAGGGGGGTTGGATGCACATGTTTGGGTAATTTAATTATTGGATGTGATTTACATGTTATGATCCCTGTGACTTATGAACCCCTAGAGGGCGTACTTGTTGTTGTTGCAGGAATTTTCCCCACAGATAGGTATACATGAAGAAATGATTAGCTCATACCTTCATGGGGGCTTAAATCCCACAAATGGATGTTGTAACTCCAGTTAGGGGTAATAAGACATTGAATATTTTCACCAGGAAGAAAGAAGGGTGTTAACTTTGGAGACACCCTGGAAGACCTAGACCTAGGGGGATCTTTCTCTTCCACATGGACATTGGCCCTTGAAGGTCTAGGACGTCACCATCATGACCGTAGACGTCATCTAGAGCTAGGGCTTTTGTTTTGGAGGCATTTATGAGCCTAGTGACATGTGTGGGCTTCATCTGGGGCCTTTGGAGGCCAAGTGCCCTACCTTTTAGGCTCAACGTTCCACCTTGGGGCCCCAATGTCACCCTAGAAGGGCATGATGTCACCCTTGGAGGTGTCTTTAAGTGCTAGTTAATTTTTACTATGTCGAAATTGGATTTTATTGTAAATTGGCCAGGTCGGCCCTAATTTTGACCTAACATTAATTAAGAGTCAAGATTTTGTTAAATAAGCATAAAGAAAATTCATTTTTACATAACAACTCTCACTTGGAGAGAGGTGGACTGAAATTTATGCCCTACTTGGGGTTTTATTGGCTAAAATTGTGAGTCACGCCTCTCTTGGAGTCTTCATACTTGCAATTTGGATCAATTTTGGTGAAGTCATTTGGTAATCTAGTGTTTTCATGCATGATTATTCTTGGTGAAGTAAGTAAATCTCATTTTTTTCATTACTTTTGAATGGTTATGGTACATTTTCTTTCTCATGATAAATATTATGAAATTGCATGCTTGATAAACTCTAGAAGTGAAGAACTTAAGTTACTACTTCTTCACTTTGTATTTGCTAGACTTTTCCTAATTGGTTTATATTGTCAAGCCTCTAAATCCCTAAAGTGCTAGCACTTTAGAGGTCTTGATTAATTGTGGTTGCATCTAAATATTTCTTTCAATTATCTAAGAAGGAAGAAAACCGCTAGGTCCTAGAAGTGCCTATTCTCTAGTAGCTTACCTCCCTAAAGATTGAATCCTAAGAAGACTTAAGTTACTACTCTTCTAAGATTCATCCTTTACTTGGATAAAAATAATCAATTTGTTGCTTACTCCAAATGAATGTTGCTAAAATTTTGACTCCATAACCCCTCAAAGGCACTAGTCCTTACACTTCTTTTGTTGAGAGATCAAACCAACACTCAAACTTTAACCTTTCTATCTTTCATTAACAAAAACTAACACTAACCTATCCTAGACAACTAACTTACTTGCTATTGTTATAGATCATTGCTACAACCATCTTAAAGCAGGAAACTTTCTGCATAATCTACATTTATTGCTAGTTAAACACTTCTAAAATTGCTTGTGACATTTGATTATCATTCTACCCATCAAATGATATCTTTTCATTGACTTTTCAAGCAATTTCGAGGCATATTTCTTCCATTTGTTATAGAATACTTCTTGTTATTGTAAACTTTTCTTTTGCTGCAATATTTTATTAGCTAGTATACATTTCAATGGTTTATTGTCTTATTGAAGCACTAATATCATTTTGTACTTGAAACTGCCATATTTTTGCTTGTTGTCTTGTTCTGGGCAGGTACACCTCATTCATCACATTTTCTTCATCTCCTAAGACATAAACACAATAAGACCTTTTGAATTGAGTGATCAGTGAGAGGGGGTTTATCTTTGCATCCTTGCTTTATTTTCACCATCCCTTTAGGTCACTAGGGGCGTCTCCCTTGGAGTAGTCTTAGCATACTCCTAAACAAAAATGGGTTTCCTATTGAGGTGACAGTGAGAGGTCACCCCCTTGTTATGGAAATCTTGTTTCACTTGCCTTGGGCTTTGGGCAAGTACAAATTGTGCGATAACATTTTTGGCATCATTGTTGGGGACAATGAGTCAATCTTCATCGAACAACACTATTCCGGTAAGATTTTATTCAAAGACTTATTTTCACTTAGCTTACCTAGTGACTCCACTGAGGGTGATCCCCTCATCCCTTTTATAATTTCAATAAGATTATCTAGAGAATCCACAAAGTTCAGGGAGATACACCAATCCTCTCAAGTCTTATAGAAGAAATCCTCCCTCAGACTCTCCTGTAGTAAAATCATTATTTAGAGGCAATCTTCCCTTAAACACAATGTCTAATTCTCATAATCAAACCAATTATCCAAATCAGGTTAATAACCAAAAGCAATGGTCATCCAAACTTTTTAAACCATTAGACATGACAAACATCCTAGGATACCCCAGGAAAATGCCACCTAGATATGAGAATTGGTTGCCTAAGTTCACTGGTAATGATGTAGACAATGCAGAGGACCATATGAGCAATTTCTGGGCCTTTTTCCAACTTCATCCCATCAATGATGATGTTGAATACTTGGCAATGATGATGTTGAATACTTGGCAATGAAGTTGTTTTCTACTACCCTCTATCATGGCGCTAGAAGATGGTATAATGGTCTTCCTGATGCTAGTATTACATCCATGGAAAAGTTAGAGGAAGAATTCCTCAAAACATGGAGTGTCAAAGAGGACCCCAAAATGTTTCTAACCAGGCTTAACAACATTAAAAAGGATGATAATGAAACTGTTAGGGAATTTCATGACAAATTTGAGAGGCTAGTACAACAGATCCTAGAAAGCCACCACCCCTCAAACAACTTTCTTCTCTTTCTTTACACCAAAGCCTTTACATGACAAATAGATTTCCTTATCAGAGACAAAGCTCCTAGAAAAATCCAAGAAGCCCATGAGATTTCTATGAAGATTGAAAATAACATATCATCATCCAAAGTAAAACCTTTCTCCACCCCAATAGTCAAGATAGATGTTAAACCCAAAGTGGTCCATAATGCTAAGGCTACCTTAGATATTGGCATCAGCTTGGCAAAGCTACAGTTGAATGTAGATGGCATGGTAAAAGACCAAGAATTAATGATGAATATGATTGTCAATATAGAAATATCCCAACAACAAGCTCCTAGACCTCCTTATAAGGGAAAATTCCAAAGGGGTATTCAAGGTTTCAAGCCTAAGAATGATCAAGAGCTCCCTAACACTTTAGCCCCTACAAACATGGTTGAAAAAAACCCATGGGGTTTCCAATGCAGAGAATCACATTAGGAGCATGAATTCCCTCTAAATAATGGTGAACATGATCAAGTCAAATTAATCAACCATACCATTGAGAAGCCACAATATTGCCTTAATATCACACATGAATAACATGAAGAAGGCATAAAGGAAGCAACCATGAGGGCTGGGATGGAGGTAATAAATAACCTTTATCAAGAGTCAAGAGAGAAGTTGAAGAAACAAGAATTCCAAGTTTATAATAGGACAAAGAGAATGAACCAACCTCTTTGTATTGGACCTACAGCTTCACAACCAAAACCTCCACCTTTGAACATACTCCTCCATAAAACTTCTTCTAAGACTGACTGCATTGACTTAAATTTTGACTTGGAAGGTGCATTAGCCAAAATGCATGTAACCATCTTGTTGAAAGAAGTTATCAAGGTTCTATCCATGAAAGAAAGGTTTGAATTTTTTTCTAATGTGTTGGATGAACCAATAGACCCTCCTATTATGTTACAAGCATACCATTTTAGGGTTCAATATGATGGACACCCACCCTTCTTTATGTCATTGCTTGTAAATAAAAAATGTCTCAATAACTCTATGCTTGACTCAGGAGCAAGTGCCAACATGATGTCTTTGAAAGTCATGGAGCAACTAGGCCTAAAAGCTACACGACCTTATAGGAATGTGTGTGGTTTTGAATCCAGAGCCATACCCACTCATTGGGTAGTTGATAATGTTGAAATACACCTTGGTAAATATCCCAAGAGAGTGATCCATATGGATATTTTGGTGGTAGATGTCCTTGATGTATGGGGGATGCTTTTGTCCAAGAAGTTTGTTGCAATGTTGGGTGGTACATTAGAGATGGATTTAACTTACATCAATGTGCCTATGAAAAATGGAACAATTTCACACCTTCCAAATATGCCAATGGCCAAGGTACATGTACAAGAAATAAACAATGATACTAAGATCAATGAGACACATGAGCCAATTAAGGAAAACCTTCCTGTATTTTCTCCATGTGATTTCCCTTTCACTTCAGAGGAAGATTTTGATTAGATACAATGGCCAAAGAAAGAAGAGTATCAACAAATATTAGATAAATATAAGGACAAATAAGTTGGATCTGTCAAGTTACTAAAGAAAGATGATGATGATGTATTGATTAAACCAATTCAACAAGAAGTTCTTACAGTTGAATCCCACCCTCCTCCCTCAAAACAATACACTAGGGTTATACAAGGAACAACAAAGTTTGAAGCAAGAGAATATCAAGAGGGAGATACAATATGTATGTGGGACACCAAGAAAGGTTAGACTAACAATATTAAAGGGAATACACAATTTTGGCTTGGAACTTTTAGAATCAGAATGAAGTCATTCAATGATGCCTACTATTTATCTATATTGGAAGGGAGAAAACATTCGTTACTAGTTAGTGGACGCCTCCTCAAACCCCATCATGGGGCAGAGACTTGACTTCACAGGTAAGTACAGGTAAGTTAGATTATGTAGGAATTTGCATCCATTGTATATACCACCTGCATATCATGATAACATAGTTGTAGTTGCATTTCCATATTGCTATATTTCATTCTGTATATATGTATGCTCATGATTATATGATAGATTAGAGATGCTCTTTATTTATTTATTATATCATATATGAACAAGGGGTGATATCACCATCCTAAGGATTACTAGTATCCTTTGTTGAGATTTAGCATCAACAGGTCATACCAGATATGTTGAGGTTCTCATGTGCTCTACATTGGGCACATGTCCCTGAGTTGGAGCCAGATGTTATCCCCTAGACTAGGGATAACTAAGGAGATCATGTCTCGAGGCCCATAGGTCCTAGACATAGAGTACTGAGATTTGGATGACTTAAGCATGGCCCCAGAGGGCCCCTCTTTTCTTAAGTGCAATCCATTTATCAACAACAATAGTATCGATCCCACCAGCCTGGTCCTTAAGTAACATTAAGTCTTTCTCCATGAGGTAATGAGTCTGGGTATCATGGTATGTATCACTCTGATTTTTGAAGCACTTGAATATGTTGCATTAAATCCTTCTTCATTTCATGGCGTTTTCTTGGAAATTATGCTCTTTTCCTCGTTCATACCTGGAGAGGTGACATGGTTCCCTAGTAATTTGATCTCCCTTTAAGATCGGTTTCCACTGGGTGGGTTTGTGAAAGTTCATCGTATGCTCCCTCCATACTTACCACTTTCCATATTTATTCCTCTCATCTCCCCTACCTTTGTTAGGGCAATGGGATTGGCTACACTAGAAAGGGTTGTACCTTACCTCATGGGAAGAAGGGGCTAAGGGCCCAGAGGGAAAAAGTAGGTGGAAAGAGTTAAAATCCAATATTGAAACCTTTGAGATGCTTCGCCCAGGGATCCTCGAAAAAGTAGTGAAAAAATTCTCAATAAGAAAAGGGCACCCATAATATACATAAACACTCAAGGTACTAGTTGATGGATAGGAGGTCTCATCACGAGCTGACCTATTGTGTCCATGAGTATGTAGTGGTGTGACACTACTAGCTATCTGGTCACCAAACCGTGGTAGTGGCTCTTGGTGGCATAGTCAAGAGAAAGGGGGTCTCAACACGAGCCAACCTTCTCATCTCCATGAAGTGTTTGTGGATAATGTTGTCGCCTCTGGTCATCAAGCTAGGATAGTGGCCCTCAACTATTTCCCTTGATACACAAAATAAAAAGATCAAAAGAAATAAATCTAAGAGTAAAAGGAAATGAATGGGCTAGCAAACAATAACATTTATGACAAGGTGCAGCTTTCCCTCTACAAAGGCACCCACAGGTAAGATTTATATTTCCTTGTTATCACATGCACCCTATGTCGAAACACTTACCCCATACCACCTCATACACTTACATGATATGGGCTAGATCCCAACTGGGAAACACCCCAAACTTAAGAGAGCTTATCTCAATAGGACGCCCTAATACCTTCTCCAAACCTCACATGTCAAATTGCATAACATCTTTGAGCATTTGTCTAGGTTAAAGGGGACTTTGATGCACATGTTTGGGTAATTTAATTATTGGATGTGATTTACATGCTATGATCCTAGTGACTTATGAACCCCTTGATGGAGTACTTGTTGATGTTGCAGGAATTTTCCCCATGGACAGATACACATGAGGGAATGATTAGATCATACCTTCATGGGGGCTTAAATCCTACAAATGGATGTTGTAACCCCAGCCAGGGGTAAGAAGGCATTGAAGATTTGCACCAGGAAGAAAGAAGGACATTGACTTTCGAGACACCCTGGAAGACCTAGACCTAGGGTTATTTTTCTCTTCCACATGGACGCTGGCCCTTGAAGTCCCAAGATGTCACCATCATGACCCTAGTTGTCATCCAAAGCTAGGGTTTTCATTTTGGAGGCACTTATGAGCCTAGTGGCATGTGTGGGATTCATATGGGGCCTTTGGAGGCCAAGCGCCCTAATGTTTAGGGTCAACATTCCACCTTAGGGCCTCAACGTCACCCTTGGAGGTTTCTTTAAGTGCTAATTAATTTTTATTATGTCAAAATTAGATTTTATTGTAAATTGGCCATGTCAGCCTTAATTGTGACCTAAAATTAATTAGGGGTCAAGATTTGTATAAATAAGCATAAAGTAGATTCAGTTTTACATAATAACTCTCACTTGCAGAGAGGTGGACTGAAATTTGTGCCCTACTTAGGGTTTTATTCACTAAAATTGTGAGGCGCATCTCTATTAGAGTCTTCATACTTGCAATTTGGATCAATTTTGGTGAAGTCATTTAGTAATCTAGTGTTTTCATGCATGATTATTCTTGGTGAAGTAAGTAAATCTAGTTTTTTTCATTACTTTGGAATGGTTATGGTACATTTTATTGCTCATGATAAATATTATGAAATTGCATGCTTGATAAACTATATAAGTGAAGAACTTAAGTTACTACTTCTTCACTTTGTATTTGTTAGACTTTGCCTGATTGGTTTATATTGTCAATCCTCTAAATCCCTAAAGTGCTATAATCACTTTAGAGGTCTTGATTAATTGTGGTTGCATCAAAATATTTCTTTCAATTATCTTAGAAGGAGGAAAACCGCTAGGGCCTAGAAGTGCCTATTCTTTAGAGGCTTACCTCCCTAAAGATTGAATCCTAAGAAGACTTAAGTTACTACTCTTCTAAGATTCATCCTTTACTTGGATAAACATAATCATTTTGTTTCTTACTCCAAATGAATGTTGCTGAACTTTAGACTCCATAACCCCTCAAAGGCATCAGTCCTTACACTTCTTTTGTTGAGAGATCAAACCAACACTCAAACTTTAACCTTTCTAGCTTTCACTAACTAAAACTAACACTAACCTAGCCTAGACAATTAATTTACTTGATGTTGTTATAGATCACTGCTACAACCATCTTAAGGCAACAAACTTTTTGCATAATCTACATTTAATTCTAGCTGAACACTTTTAAAATTGCTTGTGACATTTGATTATCATTCTTCCCATTAAATGTTATCTTTTAATTGTATTTTCAAGTAATTTAGAGGCATATTTATTGTAGTTGTTATAAAGTACTTCTTGTTGTTGTAAATTTTCTTTTTGTTGCAATCTTATATCAGCTAGTATACATTTCAATGGTTTATTGTCTTATTGAAGCACTTATATCATTTTGTACTTGAAACTGCCATATTTTTGCTTGTTGTCTTGTTCTGGGAAGGTACACCTCATTCATCACATTTGCTTCAGTGAGAGGGGGCTTATGTTTGCATCCTTTCTTTTTTTTCACCAGCCCTTTAGGTCACTAGGGAAATATTTCTTGGAGTAGTCTTAGCATACTCCTAAACAGAAAGGGATTTGTTATTAAGGTGACAATGACAGGTCACCCCCTTGTTACACCAATCTTGTTTAACTTGCCTTGGGCTTTGGGAAAGTACATATTGTGCGATAATAGGCACAATACCTGGAAAACATAGGCCAAAATAAATGACAACCAAATGGTTCGAAGTAGAAAGAGCACCAGGAAGCGTCCAAGAAGGGGAAGAAGAATTGGCAGGGGGGAAAAGATAAGAAGACAACAACCACTATAGAACAGTGAAAATATCCCAACAACCATTGCAATCATTACAACATTGATGGCCACACCGAGGAAAAATTTTGGAAACTGCATCCAGAGCTTAATCTAAACAATCGTAAAAAGGATGGGAAGAACAAGAATCTTTTAGCCACATATTCAAGTAATCAGGTTGAAAGTAGCTCAGATGTGGATGCAAATATAGTCTACACATATGTGCAGAAGGAGGCGAATTTGAGTAGCCTTCATCACCATTAATAGAAGGAGATGACGAAGCTCTTCCAAATCAAGATTCAGGTCAAGAATGTTAACATCTTTATTTTTGAGTAAAGTTGGGAGTTTTTTAGAGTTTGTAAATTCATACCTTGGTATTGGAAAGACCAAGGCATTCCTAATTGAGTCTCGCTGTGTGTGTCTGTGTGTGTGTGTTTTGTTTCATGGGGTGATTCAAAGGCCTTAGGTCATTGATCAAATGAAGGATAAGATGTATGTCAAAGTCGAGTCATAAGTCTAGGAGGGAAAGTCATGTCAAAGGCATCATTGATCATTATCACATCTGATGAGATAAAAAAAAGGGGTAATGATCACATCTCATGTCATTTATACCTTGGCAACTGAAAACATGTGAGTGTTGTGCAAATTTGTTGCACAAGTTACATGCAACAACTTGGGAAGTATCATCACCTAAACCGTGTACTTTCCCTTTCAAAATATCTCCCTATCAAATCGTGCATGCATCTTTGCCACCTTTTGTCCATTTTCATGCATCCTCGACCTGTGATCAACCATTTTCCTCTCAAAGAAAGCTTCAATGAACCCTCCGCTACGCAAACCCAATTTCCTCACGACGCAAACCCTATGCAAGCTCTCTCGCTATGCAAACTTTGTTGCAGGTGTTTTTGCTATGCATTCATTGTTTACTTGTTTTTGATGTGTAAAACCAGTAAGGCTCATTCCGTCCATCCTAGCATACCTTCTCATAAAGCATGCCTCTCATTTAGTGAAATCCCTTAACGCTAAACAAAGAAAAACCTAACCCCCATGTTTTGTTGTGTAAATTGTCCACCGGAGTTTTTGGTACAGAATCTAAAACAGAAAAAAAAATCACTGAGAAAGACAAACAAGTCCTTGAGGTTACAAATGAAAATTGATGAAGAAGGAAAAGATAAATTGAACCTTCTTGCTGAAATGGCAGAGGTATGAGTAAGGAAGCCTTACAGTTTTTTCTTTTTGGATATTCAATCATCTCAAGTTTTTGTTTATGTCATAAAAGATGTGGGAGGCATGCATTTGATGTTAGAGAAATATTTTCACAAGGGTGAAAACATAAAACATTTTTTGGGCACAGTTGTTGTTCTGACTGATAAACTATCATACACAACATTTGCGTAGCAAGTTTTCACTACGCAAGTGTTGTAGAGTCATATGATTAAAAAGGATGGCATGAAGTGAAAGGTATATGAGTTTTGAGGTAAAGACAAGTTCTCGGTCATTTGTTTCCACCTAGATCTGCATGAGTTACAACAAAAAGGAGTTTGTTATGCAAATTTTCTATGCAAATATTGCAGGTAGCACTTGCGTAGCAGTAGCCCAAATTTGCTACGCAAAGGTGGCAGAGTTGTCCAACAATGCATAGGATGACTTGAGATGCTTTCCAGATGCACCTGATGACTCATCAACAACAGCATATTTGAAATTTTCTCAGATCTATGATTGTATAAGATATTTATTTTTTTTCATTTAAGATGGTCAAAACAAATTTACTATTTTTAGTAAAGTTGTTTAGGAGTTGTTCTCTTTCAATGTAACCAGATCCACCTTTGTAGGCAACAGTAGTTCAACTCCTAGTAGACTAGTGTGGAAATAGGCCCTTATATATTTTGATCATTTTCATGTAAAGGGGGGCGAGTTGGCATACGTATAGTCATTTTTCTTGATATTGTAAAAACTTATCTGAATTTGAATGAAATACAAATCCAGAAGTCCAGAACTTTCCAAGAAAAAGATTCTAATGGTGGTGTCTTGAAGCTTGTGTCCTAGTCTTTGTATGTATTTCTTGTGTCCTTACTTTCATCTTCATTTTCTTCTGTTTAAATTGGATAATTAAAGGGACTATAATTCATCTAATGGTGCTTTAGACTCAAGTGATTTAAACTATGTTTCTCTTCTTAACCAGGTCATAATTCATTTTTCATGGTGCTCTGATTATGTTATATGTTTCTTTTCCTCTTCCACCCTACACAACCAAACTCAAAACTGAAATTTCATCACTTAATTTATCCTTTGTTCCTCTGGAAAGTTCTACCTACCAGTCATTCTTTTCATTCATTTTCAGGGGTTGAAACCATGCCCAATGGTCCTTTTCCTCTTGCCTAACCAAACCCCATTTTCGACCCTATCCTCATCAATGATCTAGCCATTGTGTTGATTAGATAGCATGTCATTCTTGACTGATCTATAAAGAGAGAGCTCTCCCTGGGTTGGAAGGGCTAGCTTCCATCCTGTAAGTTGGTTTGTGGTTACCTCTTTGACTTGCCTCCATAGCTATGGAAATTTACAGAGTGATAACATTTTGGTGTCATTTCCGGGGAACGAAGGTGAAATATTCCCCGGGATAAAGCGACAAAGATTAGTTTTGACTTCTAATGGTGAACAGAGGTCAAACAAAAGGTGGTTGTACCATTCACCTGGTGACTCCAATCAAGCTTCAAATGTGATTCAGAGACTCCACTGGAGGACGAGATCCATTGACAAAGGTATGAAAGGATATCATGGGAAAAAACAAGTACATAAAGTTGAGTTTTCTCCAAGACATAATATTTTTTGTTATTAATTACCTTTTGTCCTGAACATGCTTAAAAAAAAATTATTTACCTGTTGCATTCAAATGATGATCATGAGAATCATGCACTTGTATATCCTTCTCTTAAAGTTGTACATATATCTCCTCATTGTATCATTAATTTTGATCAAAATATTTCATCTAAGCCATGTGATGACCATAACCAAGTTGATGAGCCTCATGAAATCAAGGTTGATATCTCACCTCATGTACTTGATCCAACACCCTCCAAGATTTAGTAGAGATACATACCTTTAAAATTTCCTCACATCCTTCATAATTTTCCTCCAAAGAAATATAAGTACCTACCTGTGTTCGATGGAGAACTTGATACCCTCACAGCTGAGAAATATGTACAATATTTTGAGCATTTCATTGATATTTTTGAGGTTGAGCATTATCATGTGTGTATGAGAACATTTTACCAATCTTTGCAAGGAGATTCCAAGGAGTGGTTTAGACACTTTCAGCCTGAATCCATCAGTTCATGGGAAGAATTGAAAGATGCTTTTCTGAAATTCTTGTTGGTTTTGTTCATATAAGATATAAGAGATATTTGATATATTATTACAATGATGAGTGTTCCATATATAGGGAACATAAGGCGACCATCCATGAAAGGATGCGTCCCTTGAATAATCAATAACTATTTGTTATTATTATTTACTTATTATATACTACAGTTAATAATCAATTAATAATTATGTTATTAATTATTATCTTTAGAGAATGTCTTCTCGATGTTGTCCAAACATCAACACTCCCTCTCAATGAAGGAGACATTCTGCAACATGACACTCTTGTCTTTGAAGTATACAAACTTCACCCTAGACTCATGACACTTGTCTGTCAGTCTTGGGAGACATCTCTCTCCCACCTGAACCAAGGAGAAAATCCTTCTGCGGCTCTCCCTCTAAGCCAATTAAATCTCTCTAAGATTAGGCTCACTTGGGTATGTATGTAATGACATATAGCATCTTGAGTCTTTATCATTCCTTGTCAAATCACAATGACTAGGACAAAGACCACACCACGATATTTCACCATAGGCACACACCTATGAGTGAATGCCATCTTGATGCTAACTGACATGTGGAAAGCACTTCAAGCACCTCGATTCCATATTATTCCTAGTCATGATCAAGGAAGGACTACGTCTGGGCCCATTTACCACAAGTGCACCTTTGTGATAAATATATCCTATCTCCCTTGGTCTGCAGCCCAATATAGGAGAAGTTATGCCCAATGTTGAAACATCAACACTCCCTCTTAGCTAGGGAGGTATCTTTCCATAGTATTACACAACTATTGTCCAGAGACATGCAGTCTCCACCAGTGGTACAAAACCACCATAGTAGTAAAATATTTTTCACACATGGCACTCCCATGTGGACTTCTAGAGGCTACTCCTCTAGGAACATTTCTAGAGGCTACTCCCTCTAGGACATTGGGCTATAAGCCAAAATGCACTTATCCCTTCTCGAATAAGAGTCCTCACATATCAACTCAACTCAATTCATAGAGGAGTATGACATAGAGAAATTTTGTCACACATGGCACTCCATGTGGACTTCTAGAGGCTACACCCTCTAGAAACACTAGGGTCAACTCCCATAGTGTATGGCGTCAAGGGTCAACTCCCTTGACATGTCCTCATGTTCTCTTCACATGGGACGTTGGGTTATAAGCCCAATTGCACTTATTCCTTCTCGAATAAGTGTTCCACTTATCCCTTCTCGGATAAGTGTCATCATAGATCAACTCAACTCAATTCAAAGAGGAGTATGATCTGGAGAAAGTTTGTCACACATGGCACTCCATGTGGACTTCTAGAGGCTACACCCTCTAGAAACACTAGGGTCAACTCCCATAGTGTATGACATCAAGGTTCAACTCCCTTGTAATGTCCTCATGTGCTCTCCACATGGGACATTGGGTTATAATACCAACCACACTTATCCCTTCTCGAATAAGTGCCCCACTTATCCCTTCTCAGATAAGTGTCATCATAGATCAAATCAACTCAGTCACGGAGGAGTACGATCTAGAGAATGTCTCAGGAAGCTGCAAACATCAACACTCCCTCTCAGCGAGTGAGGCATTCTCTGCCACACCAAGTCTATCACGAAAGTACTTAAACTTCATCCTGGTTTGGTAAGAACATCAACAACCTGCTCATCTGTAGGAAGGTACTGCACTAATACTTCCTTCCTCTACACCATGTCTTGGATGAAATGGTACTTGATCTCAAGGTGGTTTGATTTGTCATGAAACACTAGATTATCATAGATCTTCACACAACTTTAGTTACCATAATGAATAATGGTGGAATCCAGCACATGTTCGAATAAATCTGCATGGAGCTTGTAAAGCCACACTGCTTCATGGACTGTCATACTTGATGCAATGTATTCTTCTTCTGTTTTGATCAAAGCCACAGAAGTTTGTTTCCTTACACCAAGAAACCATGGAAGATCCCAAAGTGAAGAAACACCTAAAGGTGTTCTTTCTGTCCACTATGCTCCCTGCCCAATCAGAGCCAATATATTCCTGCCATATCATATCAATACTGGAAGTATATCTCAGACCATGTCGAACTGTGCCTTGCAAGTAGCTCAACACATGTTTCACAACAATCTAGTGTGTCTATCTCATTTGAATTATAAACTGGCTATGTACACTCACTGCATAGCAAATATTTGGTCTAGTGTTAACCAGATACATCAATTATCCAATCAGCTATATGTACAGATTCAGATCAATTTCATCAAAATTGGAAGAAGACACACTTAGTTTCTTTAGATTCATCATTATTGGTATATCCACGGGCTTGAAGTTTAGTATCTCAAACTTCTTCAATATCTCAACTGTGTACTTCCCCTGACTCGAGAAGATCTCATCAGTTCTCTGCCAAGGTCCCAAGAAGTAGCAAATCATACCAAGGTCATTTATCTCGAACTCAGAGGCCAACACATACTTGCATTCAATAATAAGGCTCTATGTACCGGTGAGGAATAAATCATCAATGTAGAGGACCAAAATCAAGGCCTCACCATTAATAGTCTTGTAGTATAGGTTGGGATCAACAACACTTTTGTTGAAGCCCAAACTCATCAGGTGTCCATCAATCCTCGTATACCAAGCTCGAGGTGCCTTCTTGAGTCCATATAGGGCCTTCTTCAACCTACACACATGAGACTCCTTCTCATGTATGACGAAACCATCTGGTTGTTCGATGTATATTTCTTCCTCAATATCTCCATTGAGAAACGTTATCTTCACATCCATCTGATGTAGTTTCCAACCCATGGATGTTGCGAGGGCAATAATCGTCTGGATAGAAGTGTATCGAGCAAAAAGAGAAAATTTATCCTCGTAATCTATTCCCTCCACCTGAGAGAATCCTCTAGTAACAAATCTCATTTTGTGCCTCTCGATGCTCCTATCAACTGTGTGTTTGATCTTGTAGATCCATTTAGAAGTTACTGCAAACTTCCCCTCAGGTCTCAAAACAATATCCCACACATCATTCTTCATGATGGACTGATACTCCTCCATCATGGCATCTCTCCATACTGGATGACTAGTTGCCTCCTCATAACAAGAAGGTTTAGAATCAATGATGTGGCTCATAGCTATGGCATAACACAAATATCTCTAAGGTATCTTGCTTTCTCAAAAGGTACCATCTCTTTCTATCTCTTACTCAATCTATCTCTGACCAAGGATGACGATCTGATATTCCTTTGAAGACTCACTATACCCCATATATGTATACTGAACACCCAAATAACATGAAGTGTCGAACCTCAAGATTTAACTCTTGTGAAGGCCTCCTCAGGAGTCATGTTCCTCAAGGAATTTTGTTCTGAACATACATCACAGTCATGGATGCTTCTTCCCATAGAAACATAGGTAAATGTTAATCATGAATCATCACCTTGACTGTCTCTAGAATAGATCTATTCTTCCTCTCTGTGAACCCATTTTGTTGAGGGTTGTGAGGAACGGTGTACTCCCTCTTGATCACTGCCTCAAACATCTCTAGGACACGTCGAGGTTCCCTCATGGAACCAATGTCCCCCAAGACATGTCAAGGTTTCCTCGTGAAACCAATGTCTTGGTTCCTTCATCTAGTAATCCACTAATTACTATGCAATCAACTAGTAGCATACTGCTACTACCATGCCATCGGTAGCTCAAATCATCTGCCACATTCTTTATGACTATGTTGCAATTAACCAGTATCACACGACTACTGCAATGTCATCCAATAGTACACAATTGTTTCCATGTCATAGTAGTACACAACTATTGTCCAGTGGTACACAACCACTGCTATAGTCTCCATTACCATGTTGTGATGTTTCTCCTCTCCCAGTAGTCTTATTCACACCTAGCCACCTCACATGTCATAGGGAAGGCTACAACCATAGCCTCATTCACACCTAGCCACCTCACATGGCTTCCACAATACTTGTGCCCAACTGAGCATTACTCCCTCAGTCACCTCACATGACTAATTAGGGAAACTCTTGTCCAGAGGGGTTTAGTAAACTAGAGAAGAGAAAACACCACACCTCCCTCTTAATGAGGGTGGACATTCTTTGAGTGATTTCACAGGCTTGAAGATTCCACCAACACTTTGAATCCTTTTGACCATGGTACCATACATGTCAATTATAAAATGTCTCTGAACCCAAGACTCATATACAACATTAGCATTGATGACTAAATAGAATTCCTTTGTAGCCCGAACTACAAGTAGGCGCATATCAATAGCCTCACTATGCCATGACAGTGGCCTCCTCGTTTGGTGTTCGTCCCACTGTGGATGCCAAACATTTACATTGACACTATATACACGACCTTTTCTCCAATGGTAACTTAATTCTAAAAGAAAACTCGACCTCAACCATAATCAATATGATAGAATGGGGTGCAAAGAATCAAACATTCCACTCCACATGGGTGCAAAAAATCAGAAGTATTCTCGGCCTCCAATGATCTCCCAAGAGTATCTTCTTGGATTCTTTGACCAATCACTTGGACATGAGCATTAGATCATATCCCATACTCTTGTTATCTCCAACGTGATCTAGAGGCAACATCACCAAAACCAAGAGGATATGAGTTTGTGGGCACAAAATAAAGGAACCCCCATTCATGAAGAATTACGGCTTAACTTGAAAATTGTGTATATCCTCGGCTATTGGTTAAAGCATTGGTAGGTGGTCCAAACCTGATCAATCACTCAAGCAGTGTTGAAATTTTGTCGAACTTCATGGTCACCAAACTGTAACATGAACTCAAACTAGGTGATACAGGTTGCCAATGCGTCACTATTCGATGCATATGAACATGACATCAGTGTTGGTTGACAACTCTTTATAGACAACAAAACCGCTCATGGCCAAGAGAATTCCATTGTCTTCCCTTCCCACCTCCCGAAACTTCACCTGCCCAAGGATCCGTGGGAACCTCCGTACTTCCTACGCAATGACTCTGTCAAAGATTTGTGTGTCAGGGGGATGGAACGATATTACCATGCGCCCAAAAAACATCCTTGCCATATCTATCTAGTTATTGCTGGAGCAGGAGACCTTATTGGATTCATTGATCCCAGATATTCGCGTGGAATAAGATGGATCGAGTTCAATCAAGCAAATTTAGAGCTCATCGTTGTTGTTTTCCTAGGCCCTCCTGTGAGGGAGTAAGGCCTAGTCCCGCTCTGATACCATGTTGGTTTTCTTCATATAAGATATAAGAGATATTCGATATATTATTACAATGATGGGTGTTGCATATATAGGGAACGTAAGGTGACCATCCATGAAAGGATGCGTCCCTTGAATAATCAATAACTATTTATTATTATTATTTACTTATTATATACTATAGTTAATAATCAATTAATAATTATATTATTAATTATTATCTTTAGAGAATGTCTTCCCGATGTTGTCCAAACATCAACAATTATGGGGTGAGAGAAAATCATGGAATCAATATATTTCTAAGTTTCATGCCATGGAAATACATAAGGATGAAACTATCTCCATGTTTAATAGAATATTTTTCAACTTGTATTATAAGATGGCTAAAGAATTCCAACCTCCTGAAGTTGTTTACATGCTCCATTATGTAACAACCTTTCAATCAAATTTATCTTTTATTCTGATGGAGAGGAAGTCTACGTCTTTGTAGTAGATGTTCAATAATGCTCAGGAAGTTGCAGACAATATTGAATCATGTAAGAAGCTGCAAAATCAGATTTTGGATGAGGAGTTGAAATTTGAGGAACCAGAGACTGTGCATAATATGAAGGAGGTTGATCATGTCATAAGTTTTCTTGAAGGATTTCATGAGGATGTGTTTTCAAAGAATGAGGAGGACCTTGAAGAGCAAGTTGTTGTCCCGAAATTTTTTGATACGGATTTGAATTTGGATCCATGTCATCATGAGCAAGAGACTGATTGTTTTATGTATGCACTTAAAGACAGCCATGAAAGTGAATTTACAAATCAGCCTGCAGAAGAACAAGCCATTGCCTCAATTTTCTTGTTTGATGACATTACAGATATTTTTGGAGAACCCAAATATGATGAGTACAATGATGACTATGAGGTTGACTTTTTAGAAAAACAAGATGCATGTTCTTTATTAGAAAATGATCCTATGGCTTTGTATATGGAGAATTTCATCAGTTCAGATTTGGAACCAGTTGTTTGTTTGTTATTAGAAAATGTTTGTTGTCAGCAGTCAGATGAAAACATTCATCCCTTATATTTTTGTAATAACAGTGAACAAGAGGAAAATATTAAATTTGTTGATGAAAATTTTCTTCCTTTAAGATTTGCTTCATTTAAATGGTTGAGAGAAAATTTCAAAGAAGCAAAGGAGTATGGGCTGATGCAAAGTCATCTAGACTCAATGGGGAAAATTAACAACGAATTGAAACAATCTCATCTTGTTTTTCATGACCCAGTAATTGATTATATTGAGGGTTTCAACAATCACAATTTGCAGCCTGTGATCAGTTGTAAGGTTGGAAGTGAAGATGATTATGATTTTGTGTCAAAATAAGCCATATCCTTGTTTCCAAAAGATGTTTTATTACAATATTCCAATGCATATTTTCAGTCCTTTTATGACGGTCAACAATTGAAATTGCATGAAAGCAAAGATGCAATTGAAGGGTTGATTCAATATGATTGTTTTATGTATTCATTTGAAGATCCTTTTGTAGTGTTCTTGGATTCAACAAGTAGACTTAAGTTGCTAAATTTTGTCAAAGTCGAATATGTTCGTAAGTTTTTATTGAAGATGCCATCAAATAGGTTTCTATTTTTTTTTCTGGAGGAATGCATGTAAGGAATTGAAGTTGTGGACAAAGTGATTGCTTGGTTGCACTAGATCTTTGACTTCACTTGATTTGAGAATACATTTAGCTTAGGGTAGGTAGGTGTAAATAATCTCAGCATGGCGAGCACTTCAGTTTGGGTTTGGTTCAATTGCAAAATAAGTTGGTGGCGAAACAGATTACAAGTTGCAGGTCACAGTATATGACTTGGGATCATCCCAATGGATAAGGAACCTGGTTTTTTTTTCTTCGCTACCTCACAAGGAGGACAACATCCCCATTGGATCCAAATATTAGCATCTTCATTTTTTAGTAAATTTGGGAGTTTTTTCAGATTTTGTAAAATCATACCTTGGTCTTGGGAAGACCAAGGCATTCCTAATTGAGTCTCGGTGTGTGTGTGTGTGTGTGTGTGTTTTGTTTCATGGGGTGATTCAAAGGCCTTAGGTCAGTGATCAAATGAAGGATAAGATGTATGTCAAAGTCGAGTCATAAGTCTAGGAAGTAAAGTCATGTCAAAGGCCTCATTGATCATCATCACATCTGATGAGATCATAAAAAAGGGTAATGATCCCATCTCATGTCATTTGTACCATGGCAACTGAAAACATGTGTGCGCTGGCAATTTTGTTGCACAAGTTATTTGAAACAACTTGGGAAGTCTCATCACCTAAAAAGGGTACTTTCCCTTTCAAAATCTCTCCCTATCAAATCGTGCATGCATCTTTTCCACCTTTTGTCCATTTGCATGCATCCTCGACCTGTGATCAACCATTTTCCTCTCAAAGGAAGCTTCAAAGAACCCTCTACTACACAAACCCAATTTTCTCACTACACAAACTCTGTTGCAGGTGTTTTCGCTACACATTCACTATTTACTTGTTTTTGTTGTGTAAAATCAGTAAGGCTCATTTCATCCATCCTAGCATACCCTCTCAAAAATCTTGTCTCTCATTTAGTGAAAGCCATTAATGCTAAACAGAGAAAAACCTAACCCCCCTATTTTGTTGTGTAAATTGTCCACCCAAGTTTTTGGTACATAATACAAAAAGACAAAATTTGTCACTGAGAAAGACAAACATATCCTTGAGGTTACAAATGAAAATTGATGAAGAAGGAAAAGATAAACTAAACCTTCTTGCTGAAATGGCAGAGATATGAGTAAGGAAGCCTTACAGTTTTTTCTTTTTGGATATTTGATCATCTCAAGTTTTTGTTTATTTCATAAAAGTTGTGGGAGGCATGCATTTGATGTTAGAGAAAGTTTTTCACAAGGGTGTCAGCATAAAACATTTTTTGGGCACAGTTGTTGTTATGACTGATAAACTATCATACACGACATTTGCGTAGCAAGTTTTCGCTTCGCAAGTGTTGTAGACTGATATGATTAAAAAGGATGACATGAAGTGAAAGGTATATGAGTTTTGAGGTAAATACAAGTTCTCAGTCATTTGTTTCCACCTAGATCTGCACGAGTTACAACAACAAAAAAAATTCTACGCAAATGTTGTAGGTAGCACTTGTGCCCAAATTTGCTATGCAAAGGTGGTAGAGTTGTCCAGCAATGCATATGATGACTCGAGATACTTTCCAGATGCACCTGATGACTCATCAACAACAACAAATTCAAAATTTGTTCAGATCTATGACTGTATAAGATATTTTTTGTTTTGCATTTAAGATGGTCAAAACGAATTTACTATTTTTAGTAAAGTTGTTTAGGAGTTGTTCTCTTTCATTGTAACCAGATCCACCATGGTAGGCAGTAGTAGTTTGACTCCTAGTATCCTAGTGTGGCAATAGGCACTTATATATTTTGATCATTTTCATGTAAAGGGGGGCGAGTTGGCAGAAGTATAGTCATTTTTCTTGATATTGTAAAAACTTCTCTGAATCTGAATGAAATACGAATGTAGAAGTCCATAACTTTCCAAGAAAAATATTCTAATGGTGGTGTACTAAAGCTTTTGTTCTAGTCTTTGTATGTATTTCTTGTGTCCTTACTTTCATCTTCATTTTCTTCTATTTAAACTGGATAATTAAAGGGTCTAGAATTCATCTAATGGTGCTTTAGACTCAAGTGATTTAAACTATGTTTCTCTTCTTAACTAGGTCAGAATTCATCTTTCATGGTGCTCTGATTCTATTATATGTTTATTTTCCTCTTCCACCCTACACAACCAAACTCAAAATTGAAATTTCATCACCTAATTTATCCTTTGTTCCTCTGGAAATTTCTACCTACCAGTCATTCCTTTCATTCATTTTCAGGGGTTGACTCCATGCCCAATGGTCCTTTTCCTCTTGCCTAAATGAACCACATTTTCAACCCTATCCTCATCAATGATCTAGCCATTGTGTTGATTAGATAACCTTCCATTCTTGACTGAGCTATAAAGAGATAACCCTCTTTGGGTTGGAAAGGATAGCTTCCATCATGTAAGTTGGTTTGTGGTTATCTCCGTGACTTGCCTCCGCAACTAGGGCAATTTACAGAGTGATAACAAAGAAGACCAAGATAGATGCTATGTTTGACTGTAGCAATCCTAGCTAAATGATTTATTAAGATTTACCAAGTATAATTAATTAAATAATTAACTGTCCTAATGTGTATTAGTTAAATAATGATTATTTATTAATAATATTAATTAATTAATTATTGTTTAATATATGTTGATTAATTAATTAATTGATTGATTAACACATTTAATGTTTAGGGTATAGAATTAAATACTTAATAACTTTTAATTCATTATTATAAAACTTTATGTATGCAGGGGATAGGGTATTGAATGGAGGGATAAGGTGGGTGGCATTAAATGAAGGAGGAGGTGGTGAATGGGGAAGGATATAAGGGGGCAGAGGCCTTCAGGAGAGGATTATGAAATTTTGGGGAGAGGAAGCATTATTGGGAGAGAAGAACTATATTTTTTGTTTGGGTATTTTTTGGGTCTGAAGTTTGGGTGGACTATTACAGGGGTGCACCAAGTTGCTGGGAGTTTTGGGCTCTGGGGCCAAGAATCCTCACAGAATCCTGGAGCTAGGGAGCTGGACAGGCTCTGTTCCTAGCTGGTAGGGAGGAAGATTCGGTTTTGGGCAGAGTTTTGGGTAGAGCAGCAAAGAGGACAATCGGAGATTGGGAATTAGCATCAGACAGAGGTATGTATTTTAGTGATTATGTTGTGTTACGTGATGGTTATGTGATTTACTTTCATGCTGTGGATAAATTTTAATTTATGTTGATTAAGTTATGGTTAAATGTTGAATATTAAATTGTACAGCATACATTTTTCTTTATCCTTTATTTTAGCATGTGTTTTATAAGGCTCTATGGGGACAGAGACCTTACACATGGTATCAGAGCCAAGGTTTAAAAACTTGGACTAGGGCCTACCCACCTACCCGCATACAAGAAGGACAGTTCAGGAATGGAACTGTTCCAACCCTAAAATAAAAAAAATTAAAAAAAAAAATAAAAACCCTAAAATAGTTATATTGAAACCCTGAAACACTTTAATTAGATGAAAATCTGAGCTCCAAGCTCCACCTCCACCTAACTTGCAAGCCAAAAACACAATTTTATATATATATATATATAATATGCACTTTGAAAATGAAATGATATAATATTATATATATTGAAAGTGATAAATGAATTTTAACACTGGTTCTAATAAACAAACACATA
>ML781432.1:59061-90696 GCA_009831015.1 Picea engelmannii | reverse complement strand
GAAGCTTGAAAATTTTTGGGGGTATGGACCCTGATAGAAGATTGCCACTCAAATCGATATATGACAAATTAGATAAATTTGACAGATTATCTAGAATGGTTCCATGAAAATGATTACTCGGCAACTTCAGCACTTGCAAATGTTTAAGTGAAGCCAGCTGATTGGTTAATGAGCCTGTCAATTTGTTGTGGCTAAGATCAAGTAGTTGAAGACTGGTACAACTCGCCAGCTGCTGCGGAATCTGGCCATCTAGGAAGTTGTTATTCATTTCTAAGTATGTCAATCCAGTCGCATTCCCAATTGTAGAAGAGATACTTCCATTTAGAGAATTGTTGCCTATTCGCAGCCTAAACAACATTCTCGAGAAATTTTGAGGAATCTGTCCGTTGAGCAAATTCTGCGTAAGGTCCAGAGTCTGCAAGTTGCTCAAAGAAAAAATTTCTGGAGGAATTCTTCCTTGTAACCGATTGTAGCTCAGATCGAGAAACTGCAATCCTGTGAGGTTAGCTAACTGATCAGGTATGCTTCCATTAAGCTGATTCTGATTCGATGAGAAGTGGGTCAAACTACGGAGAGAACCTAAATTTCCAGGAATCTCTCCAGTGAAGTTATTGGCTGACACATTCAGGGTTCTCAAATTGGCAAGGTTCCCAATGCTATAAGGAATTTTTCCAATCAGCGAATTGAAGCTGAGGTCTAGAAAAGTCAAGTTGGTGCACTTCACAAGCTCTTGGGGAAATTCGCCGGATAAAAGGTTTTTAGAGAGATCTAATCTTTCTAACGACCTCAGACCTCCCAACAAGGAAAGGTTTGCATCAATGAATCGATTAGATGCCAAACTGAGCTCTCTGAGGTCTGTCAAATTCTGAATTTGTGGAATCTCTCCAGTGAAGTTATTGGCTGACACATTCAGGGTTCTCAAATTGGCAAGGTTCCCAATGCTATCAGGGATTTTTCCAATCAGCAAATTGAAGCTGAGGTCTAGAAAAGTCAAGTTGGTGCACTTCACAAGCTCTTGGGGAAATTCGCCGGATAAAAGGTTTTTAGAGAGATCTAATTTTTCTAACGACCTCAGACCTCCCAACAAGGAAAGGTTTGCATCAATGAATCCATTAGATGCCAAACTGAGCTCTCTGAGATCTGTCAAATTCTGAATTTGTGGGACAAAGTACCCTGCCAATCCATTGTGAGAGACATCCAGGAATTGCAGTTTGCGCATCGGTGCAAACGAAGGAAGGAAGGAGACTGGCTTCAAATTGAGGCTGATGTTAAGGACAACCAAGCTGGTGCAAGCCTTGATATCATTATTAGATGGGGCAGACAGCTCATTGTTAGAGACGTCAAGGACTTGAAGGGCTTGAAGCCGGCATACAGTCTGCCAAGCATTGCCCTTCAGCCCAAAACCGGACATATGAAGCTCAGTGACATTGCTCCCATCTGCAGAGCAATTAACACCTCCCCATGCACACGGGTCAACAGAAATTGCATTCTTCCACGAGGATGATAAGTTACGCAGGGATTTCATGACCTGTGTTTGTTGGGTATCGAGACAAATTCCAGAATCCAAATATGAAAGAATGGACAGGAGACCGAGAAAGGAAGAATATATCCAACAATACCTCATTTTTCACAGCAAAGAAATGAAGAATATGTCCACTCCCTGCTTCAACCTATTTGTTGGGCATCCGTCTCCTGCACAGATTTCGTCTCAGGCTTCCTCCCCAGGCCCTGAATGATATTTATTATTGGGTATGCAGGGTTTCCATTGTTATTCCATGGGTGTCATTTTCAAAATTCAAAAAGTCCAAGGATTGAAGAGTAAAAGTGAAAACCTTTGGGTTTTGGTCAAGATGTGCAGATGCCTGACAAGGGCGTTGAAGGTTCGGAGCAATTGCAGGTCCCCTTCGTTCTTCATCTTTGTTTTCTCGGGTCCCATACTTGCAGCTTGAATAGCAAGACTGCTGACTTGAAAATGTGTGTGCACTTGACCTTGACTTCGAGTTTTACCCATCGCCCTTGACTGCAAGTTTAACCCTAATACTCGTCGCATTGGTTCCAGAGACAGCTTGGTAAAACAATCAAATGGTGGTATGTGACAAGAGGTCAACTCTTAGGAACGGGTCGGATGGAGATTTTGGATAGAGCAAGACAATCGGCGTTCTGTGAATAGAGGACAGTTGTGACTAATCAATTTTATGAATTTAATTTGGTTTTGATTTAATTCGTTAAAGATATATCTATCTTTAGAGTTGTGAATGTTTTGATTTTATATAAATTTTATATATTCATTTTAGTTACATGACTAATATCTATCATTTTTTATAAATTTCATGGTTTTGTTTAAAATAATATTCATTACTTTATATAAATTTATATAATAATATCTTATAAATAAAAAAATATTAAATTCATAATTAGAAAATTAATACATAAATTTATATAATAATATCTTATAAATAAAAAATTACTAAATTTATAATTATAAATTAATACATTAATAAATAGAAAATAGAGGAAGTCTAAGATTATTAAATTTATGAATATAAAATTAATACATTAAAATCAAATTAATAAAATAAAGTTTTCACAAAAATTAATTTTAGCATTTAAAAAAATTATTTATAAAATCATAATTTAAGAAAAGTGCTTAGAGTTTAAAGAGTATTAATTCACTATATATACTAAATTAAAATGACAAAAAATTAATAAATTGTTAATGTAAATTTCTCATATATACTACATCACATCATTGGGTCATCAAAATCGTTAAATAAATCATAATTATAAATTAATATAAATAATATTTATTGGAGACTTATAAGCTTGAAATACACTATAATATCATTGGTTCATCAAAATTGTTAAATTTACAAATCATAATTACAAATTAATAAGTAGAAATTAATATAAATAATTTTTACTTTTTCATAAATCAATAAACTTGAAATACATTATATTATTGAGTCATTAAAATTTTTAAATTTGCAAATTATAATTATATATTAATAAATAGAAATTAATATAAATAATTTTTACCTTCTCATGGAAATTAATAATTGAATGTCCATTTTGATTATGTGAAAGTAATAATTTGGAGAGTACCTAAATTAAGTTAAGATTGTAATAAGTAAAATTATTATAAGATAATAATTCATAAATAATTAAACTTAAGTTTATTAAATCCTAAAAAATTACAGTGTGAGGATCGACATACCATGTAAATATATAGAAAATTAAAAAATAATCTATTAAGACACTTTGTGATGTTAAAGTCACTCGTTAGATACACGTGGGGACAAAAAATCCAACCATGTTAAGGATTGGATATACTGGTGATTTTGACGACTTAAACGATTTCTCAGCCACAAACTAGTCCCGCAAGTCACGCGTTACTAGAAGAACTCATTTCCAAATGGGAAAATTAGAGTTGGAGCCAAATTTTGGACTATGAAAATCTTCCATTCTGATGTTAGATTTTCCATAAGTAGGGACACTTGCTCCATGATTTCTCCCTCAATAGTGCAAGTCTACAAAAATGTTTCAAATTTTTGGTTTTGGGTCAAATCAAGTTTTGAAAGGTACTAGGGGAAGCAAATCATGATCAAGAATGGATTGGGGGTATTTAAGATCCCCTCTTTGTTAGCTAATAGGGAGGATTGAGGGTGAGAGATAGGACAAAGGCCTTAAGTAAGGGTGGTGAAATTGGCTTTCCTAGGTGTAGGTTAAGAGAAAGAAGCCATACAAGACTTAGGGGATAGTATGGGAGGCAGATCAAATGGTCTTGGTAGAAGATCGAGGCTAGACATATCAATCCCTATGAATACAATCTTTTGTGGAGCATATCAATCAATGGGAATTAGTGGGAATGAGGCAAAGGAAGAGGAGGGAATCTCATTCAATGGAAGACTAGAATTAGGATTGCCTTCCCTTCTCATGGCCAATATTTTATTGGATGCATAGAGGCTTCGATTGGTTGGTGGTCATGAGGATATGTAATGAGAAAGATGTAAAAATCAAATTCATGTAGTAGATTTACTCTTTCCCGTGTATGTTTATTCCTAGGCACAGAGTGATCCAGGTGGATATCGGTGGCCACACACCTTTTCCAATTGGCTCAAAACAATTTTTTGGCAATTTTGGCAATTTACTATTTTTAGCAGTTTTAAACTTTCGGGGCCATTTTGAGGGCCTAAATGAAGGTTTTTGGGGATCGAGATTCTCAATGATAGTCGAAGGCATGATTGTTTCCCCAAACTGAATCTCCTCGATAATACCTTTTCAACGAGCTATCATACGCCTAAAATGAAGATCGTATGTAAAAGTTACAACCTCGAGAAGTTGATGTACTACCTTACCCAAACGGGGCCCACATGATTTTTGGTGCTTCATCTCCTAGGGTTAGGTTTTTGGATGTCTAGGGTTTTTGGCATTCTGTTTTATTGTAAAAAGGCCTTTAGAGCCTCATTGTAATCATCTTCTTGCGAATGCGAGTAGTCGTCACATCTCTTCTCAAAGATAAGCTACCACCATTCTAGTGAGTCCTTCACTCTATATTTTTGCAGTCTCTGTACATTTATTTCATTAATAGAAATCGTGTATTACTATATCTTTGTGTTTATGGTTGCATCTCTGATACATTTCTATTATATTATTGGATATCTGCGATATCTCTATAAATTTCTTTATTATATCTCCGCTCTCATTTCGTGCCGACAATAATCCGGATCAGTGGTATCAGAGCAGGCTGCTCTTCTTTGTTTTTCAGTGCATGTCCCCGACGAGGTCCGAGTATAGCAAGTTGGGTCTCGATCTTGTCTCTTTTGAAGACAATCGCTCTCGCACACCTAATAAACCCTCCATGATGGAAGAAAAGAAAAACGACGGAGCATATGATCCAATCAATTTGTTGCTTGAGCAATCTCTCACGCGACAGAGGGACGAAACGATGGAGAATTTTTCCCACATCCTTCAACGCCTCCCGATAGAATCAGGCGCATCTTCATCAAGCGACCACTTTGGAGGCACCTCGCCTTTTAAGGTACAGGTCAATTTTTATATTCCTATATTTGAAGGTCAGATAGATGCGGATGCCCTAGATAAATGGTTAAATCTATTAGAAGGTTATTTCTTTGTTCACAATTTTTCCGACAAAGAAAAGATCATCTCCGCGCTCCTTAAGGCTCTCCCCTGTGTCAAACATTGATGGGAAACTTACTGGGAGCAGAGTTCCACATAGGAGTCTGGAATATATGGGGTAGAGCCCACTTGGGATTTTTTCGTGGATGCGGTAAAGGAACAGTATTACCGTGTTTGCAACTATGAGGATCGGTACATGAGATGGACCACACGGTGGAAAGAGAGGGGCCAAGCAGTGTCAAAGTTCACCAATACTTTCCATACCTTGCGCACCAAGCTGGGTATCAAAGACTCCGAGCGACATTTGGTTTTGAAATACCGTGGGGCTCTACATAGATACATTGAAACTTAAATGGAATTTTTGGACATCTCATCACTTGGTTCTGCTTATCGATATGTTGTTAAAATAGAGAAGAAGTTTAAGTACCAGAACAAATGGGAGTTCGGATATGAAAATCTGCAACAACCAAAGTATGAGAAAGACAGTCCTAACAAACAGTCTCCCGCACCCATACAGTCGACAACACCACACCCGCAACCATACAACATCAAGTGGCTTCACCAAGGACGAGATCTTTGTGTCAGCCAGCAGTGTTGATTGTCATACGGCATCCATCCCTTCAAGGATGAGGTATTATGTGATGTTTCCCCACTAGATGTTTTTTATGTTCTCTTGGGCCAGCCATATATGTGGAGAAACCATGTTGTTTATGAGTCTCAACCTCGTAGTGTCATTGTTTCTCTAGGGGGTCATCTCTACAGAATACCATAGGTAGTTCTGACTATTGTTCCACCTAAACAGTGCCGCAAGGTAGTATCTCATACTGCAAAATTCAGCTTCTTCACAATCTCTTCAAAAGGGGAACAGAAGGACACTGCAACCACTACAGTCTCACCCCAAGCACCTTCTATCCAACAGAATCAGGTCATCGAGGTTGCATCAAAGAGAAAATATTCCTTCTGCACACCGTCCCCTCATGTAGCTCAACTTGTTGAATAGCCTTAGCCTCAACAGGTTCGTGACAGACTTCCACAAACTGAGCAACGCGACGTCTCGAGCAAGGCAAGCAACTCACTAAGATGTAGATTCAACAAACACTTTTCCCTCTCCCTCGGGAACTCAATGCAATGGAGACCATTGCTTCCTAAGGAGAGGATTGATCCAGGTGGATATCGGTGGCCACCCACCTTTTCCAATTGGCTCAAAACAGTTTTCTGGCAATTTTGGCAATTTACTATTTTTAGCAGTTTTAAACTTTTGGGGCCATTTTGAGGGCCTAAATGAAGGTTTTTCGAGATCAAACTTCTCATTGATAGCCAAAGGCATGATTGAGCCCCCAAAATGAATCTCCTCGATGGTACCTTTCCAACAGACTATCATACACCTAAAACAGAGATTGTATGCAAAAGTTACGACCCCAAGAAGTTGATGTACCAACTTACCCAAACAGGGCCCACATGAATTTTGGCGCTTCATCTCCTAGGGTTAGGTTTTGGATGTCTAGGGTTTTTGGCATTCCAGTTTATTGTAAAAAGGCCTTCAAAGCCTCATTGTAATCATCTTCTTGTGAATGCGAGTAGCCGTCACATCTCTTCTCAGAGGTAAGCTGCCACCATTCTAGCGAGTCCTTCACTCTGTATTTTTGCAGTCTCTATACATTTATTTCATTAATAGAAATCATGAATTACTATATCTCCGTGTTTATGGTTGCATCTATGATACATTTCTGTTATATTATTGGATATCCACGATATCTCTATACATTTCTTTATTATATCTCCACTCTCATTTCGTGCCGAAAATAATCTAAATCGGTGGTATCAGAGCAGGCTGCTCTTTATCATTTTTCAGTGCATGTCCCCAACGAGGTCTGGGTATAGCAAGTTGGGTCTTGAGCTTGTCTCTCTTGAATAAAATCGCTCTCTCACACCCAAGAAACCCTCCATGGCGGAAGAAAAGAAAAATGATGGAGCAGACGATCCTATTAATTTGTTGCTTGAGCAAGCTCTCACGTGACAAAAGGACGAAATGATGGAGAATTTTTCCCACATCCTTCAACACCTCCCGATAGCATCAGATGAATATTCATCAAGCAGACACTTTGGAGGCACCTCTCCTTTTCAGGTACATGTCAATTTTGATATTCCTATATTTGAAGGTCATATAGATGTGGATGCCCTAGATAAATGGTTAAATTTGTTAGAAGGTTATTGTTGATATTATGGTAGTTGCAGGAGGTATTTACCTCCACGTGTAAACCTGACAAGGATAGAATACACTGAGAAGAAAGAAGAAACCCTAATGAGTTGGCTAATAACCCTAGAACACTTGTCGACTCAAGAAGATAAGTTATATTAGGTTATTAGCCTCCAAGAGAAGAAGTCGGCCAGAAATAATATTATATATTGAACAGACAGATACCTAGAATGAGAAGTTAGCCCTGGCAGTTAGCCAGAATTAGTATAAATACAGGAGGCCAGTTCTCATTCTGGCAGGCAGTCTCAGAATTGCGGAGCAATACTTGTGCGCACTACAGTTGCCCAGTTTCTGCGCAGGTTTGGAGGAGAGTTGTCGTTGCAACTGCTGTAGCTAGAAGTTATGATTGGACTATCTCTTGGCTAGGGTTTGGACTATTTGATCAGCTCTTTGTGATGCGCTATCCTTAGGGAAAGGTGTGCTACCCTTTGTTTGACTAACTAGCCTAGGGTTTGCTTTCAGAGTGATTCTTTGTCAAGGTTAAGGTGCTCAGAGGGTGGCTTCGGCCTATGGTTGGATGACAAGTGTATTGTCAATGGTAAAACGAGAACACATCTTTCATATTCTAACAGGTTATGGGCCCACACCTCCTTCATTCAGTCTAAACGTTGGAAGGAAACATAACCGCTAGGATATTGAGCTCGTTGAGGAACTGCCGCTAGGGTTACTAGCAGAAGCAGCTTCCAAGACACTGCCACTAGGGTTACTAGTAGGAGCAGTTGCAGAAACCCTAATCCTCTTTTGAGGCACCTTAAGTGAATGGATTGACCTAATCTCCAGATAGATCAGTGTGCTCTAGCCTAGCGCATCTCTTGATACTCTCAGCAAGCCAAGACGTGAAGTTTTGAGTTTGTGGTCAAATCTAGGTTTTGACCAAGTCAAAGAAGCCATGACTTATTCTATGAAGTCAGAGAACAAGTTAGATGGAGCCTCTAACTTCAGAGCGTGGAAGACAAGGATTTACCTCATCCTTGCCAAGAAGAAAGTGTTGTATATCGTGAAAGGAAAGATCGTGAAACCAGAGTTTGAAGAAGGGAAAGAGAAGGAACCGCAGAATGCTGCAGCTATGGAGAAGTTCAAAGATAGTGACATCAATGTCATGAGTATCATAGTGGATTCTATCAAATACCACTTGATATACTACTTCTCCCATCTTGACTCATCGAAGAAGATGTATGATGCCCTAACAAACCTCTTCTCAGTCAGAAACATTGGACAAGTAATGAGTCTGAAGAATGAGCTCCGTGACATGAAGATGAATGATGATGACATCAAAACATCATATTTTGTGAGAATCTCTTAGATAAGAGATCAACTACAAGCTATTGAAGAGATCATCTCAGAGAAGGAATTGGTAAACATAGTACTCAATGGTCTTCCCAAGATGTGGGATGCATTTGCTGCAAGCATGAACACAAGGAAGGAGTATCCAACATTTGAAGAACTTTGGACTTGCTTTGCTCAAGAAGAATCAAGGATCAATGCAAAAGAGAAACCCCAAAAAAAGTACGATGATCAAGCCTTCACAACAAGATTCAAGAACTTTAGGAACAAAAGGAAGTTCGGTTCAAGGAGGAAGCCAAATCAAGAGAAAGACATTTCAGAAATACAATGCTTCAACTGTCGAAAGTATGGTCACTACAAGAATCATTGTCTCGAGTTAAGGAAAAGGAAGGAGAAACATGAAGCATCAGTTGTCAAAGAAAAAGAACCTACAAAGAAGACAAAGCAGGATGAAAGAGACTTCTTCTTCTAAAGGTAACAATACTCTTCTTATTTCTTGTACATATCTTGTTTGCATCGTCTCTGTACATATGTTGTATATCTATCTCTTGGAAGATAATGTGTTCCAAGAAGAACTATACATATGGAAGAACAACAAGATAAGAATGGATATCATTAGATAATACACATGAAAGGATGAAATACAAATCATGTGGAAGCTATTGCAAGATAAGCCGAATCAATCATGAAGAGACTTAGAAGAAGCAAAGACATAAAGAATTCAGCAATCGAGAGGAAATTGGAAAAAGGCTTATGACGTTTTGTAGAAGACAACAAGATGGAAGCGTGGACTCTATTAGACAAGAGAGCCAATTATATATTGTAGAAGACAATAAGGATGCAGATGGAAGCGTGGACTCTGTTAGATGGAGGGAGCCGATTATATGCACTCTTACATGAAGCAAGGATTAGGAGGGAACTAATACTATGATCCATTGAAGATGATGAATTATATATCCATGGTAGTAACCATGAAAGACACTATGTGTTCAGTTCAATCTCAGAAGAAGTCTTCTTCGAAGAGAAGCTTTAAAGTATCCCTGGTTGTCCATCCACATCCGTGATCCTGTGATGAAAGAAAGAAATGAAATCTTTAGGTCATAGAATCCACTCCATGGACCCAAGAGATAAACACGAGGAAGAACATGAAGATTCAAAGAAAGAAAGAGAAGCCAACACAACTAGTTATTGTATCAAGAATCACACGATTGTCAGCCTAATATAAACTCAATAAAAGCAATCAAGCAGAGGAACTGAAAGTCGTGATGAAGAACAGTGTATGGAAGAATTATGAATGAAAGCACTGCAAGATCCAAAACTAGAGGTTTTTCCAGATGAAGGGAGAAGACTATGATGATTACTTGTTCCAGTGAACCAGACTTATCTCTACATGAGTCATTATATCATCCACAACATCCATGAGTTGGAGTTCTACATCAGATGAATGCAAAGAATGTTTTCCAGAGAAATTGAATAAAGAGTGTATGAAGAGCAATCTCAAGACTTTGAGGCATACTAGAAAGAGACCCTTGTATGCAGATAGAAGAAGATAACTTGGTGGAGAACCTCCAGTGCACAGCAGAAGCATGGTGAAGATTTCCTATAACATCAAGATGATTACTCAGTAGATCAGATCTCATGGTGACAGAAGAAGTGCCACATGAATATGTTCCAGTTTTTCCAACAATGATATACTCTATTGTTTAGAGCTACATGAAGCCTTCACAGAAAATTAGTGTTCTAGACTAAAGTACATTTGAAATCAAGCATTACATTATCCGTGATGAAGTCCAGAAAGGAGAAAGTGGTTCTCCAATACATATCTCCACAGATGAGTAGATAAGCAGACATTTTGGTAAAGCTTCTATCCAAGATGAAAGAGTTTGCGTACTCAAGTTGGAGCTCATGGAGACGACTTCTTTATTGAAAAAGGAAGAGATGACTCCCAGGTTGGGAGGGAGCACTGAAAATATTATTGAGGAAATTCATTTTCAAGATTGAAAAATAGTCCATCTTGGATAGATGCTTTCCTGTTCGGAAAGTGGATTGATATTTCTGATGGACAACGATTTCCCATTGTGGTTAACATGAGAAATGGTCTAGATTGCTGATGTATCATAAACACCGACTTCCCATTGTGGTTAACATGGGGAGTGGTCTAGGGCAGTCTCTCTTCTTGAGGGTTACTCAAGAAGACTGACCCGTCTTGCTGGACAACGATTTCTCATTGTGGTTAACATGAGGAATGGTCTGCTTTGGAGGTTGATACAAGGCAGTCTTTTCCTCTTGTGGTTAACAGAGGAAATGGTCCGGACAGTCATTCCTTAGGGTTTATACATTCTCTCCAGGGTGCACTTTGATTAGTGTAGGAAGAATGGCCCAAGGTGGGGAATGGTCCAGGCTCAACAATCAGGTACATGCATTCCTTAGAGTTTATACATTCTCTCCAGGGTGCACTTTGATTAGTGTTGGAAGAATGGCCCAGGGTGGGGAATGGTCCAGGTTCAGAAGAGAGGACAATTATTCTTCCTTGCTTGAGAAGAATAGTCCATATATCTCAGTGTTCTACTCTGAGGGCAGATATTCTTTCAGATCTCACAGATGTGAGTGAAATATTGGCCCAGATGATTTAGTTTATATCATAACATTGTTTCTGTGTAGGTTGGTATCAGATGATTGTTATGAAGATTGTATGACAGTAGATGTATACTACTATGGTGGATGTGTCCCACTGTTCATGACTATACGTTGTTGATAAAGTACATGTGTGTTACTTGGTGTGGTAGTGTACCACTGGATTGTAGTTATGTACTAATATGGATAGACACAGTTGTGTTCTATTTTGTTCTAATTGCCTTGAAGACTATCAATAGTTTATTGGAAATAATTATTAGCCAGATGAATGATGAACAGAGATTTTCCAAACAGAAAATGGTTCAAAACATTTACTCTTCTAGATTAGAAGAATGGCTCTTATATCACTATGTGGAGTGAGCATCATGTCTGATTACTCAGATAGAGTATGGTTTCGAGAGATGATGCAGCTGATGATGATGGTGGTGCTCATGATCTAGTCATGATGTAGTCTATATAACTATGTTGATGCTACCGGGTGAATGGTATGTTTTGTGCTCAAGACCATTACCTGTAATACCTCCCTAGCTAGGAGTGAGTGTTGATATTATGGTAGATGCGGGAGGTATTTACCTCCACATGTAAACCTGACAAGGATAGAATACTCCAGGAAGAAAGAAGAAACCCTAATGAGTTGGCTAATAACCCTAGAAGACTTGTCGGCTCAAGAAGATAATTTATATTAGGATATTAGCCTCCAAGAGAAGAAGTCGGACAGAAATAATATTATATACTGAACAGATAGATACCTAGAATGAGAAGTTGGCCGTGGCAGTTATCCAGAATTAGTATAAATACAGGAGGCCAGTTCTCATTCTGGCAGACAGTCTCAGAATTGCAGAGCAACACTTGTGCGCACTACAGTTGCCCAGTTTCTGCGCAGGTTTGGAGGAGAGCTGCAGTTGCAACTACTGCAGCTAGCAATTACGCTTAGACTATCTCTTGGCTAGGGTTTGGACTATCTGATCAGCTCTTTGTGATGCATTATACTTGGGGAAAGGTGCGCTACCCTTTGTTTGTCTATCTAGCCTAGGGTTTGCTTCCGGAGTGATTCTATGTCAAGGTTAAGGTGCTCGGAGGGTGGCTACGACCTATGGTTGGGTGACAAGGGTATTGTCAATGGTAAAATGAGCACACATCTTTCATATTCTAATAGTTATTTCTCTGTTCACAATTTTTCTGACAAAGAAAAGATCATCTTCGCGCTCCCTAAGGCTCTCCTCCATGTCAAACATTGGTTGGAAACTTACTGGGAGCAAAGTTCCACAGAGGAGTCTGGAATATATGGGGCCAAGCCCACTTGGTATTTTTTTGTGGATGTAGTAAAGGAAGAGTATTATCCTGTTTTCAACTATGAGGACCAATACATGAGATGGACCACACTGCGGCAAGAGAGGGGCCAAGCAGTGCCAGAGTTCACCAATACCTTCCATACCTTATGCACTAAGCTGGGTATCAAAGACTCCGAGCGACATTTGGTTCTGAAATAACGCAAGGCTCTACACAGATACATCCAAACTAAAATGGATTTTCTGGACATCTCCTCAATCGGTTATGCTTATTGATATGTTGTTAAAATCGAGCAGAAGTTTAAGCACCAGAACAAACAGGAGTTCAGATATGCAAATCCGCAACAAACAAAGTATGAGAAAGATGGTCCTAACAAACAGTCTCCTGAAAACCAGTCCAAGCCACAAGAAAAAATGGGTCACGGGAAGACAAAGAGAGACACCAGAAAATGGTGCGATTTACACAAAATCCCCTGGCACAACACCAACAAATGTCACTCAAAACAGTCATTGGTGGCCAACATCAGAGACAAGGAGTCGAACCCTGATTCAGAATCTGATTCTAAAAATACTGGTAAAAGATAGATCATAGAAATAGACCCCACTATTATTGTCGCGACTGCATCAATTCAACCAGAATAACCAACAGATCCAGAAGAGGGGGAGCACCTTTTTCATTCACAGATGTGGGTGAAGGGGACCACACTGCATTTTATTGTTGATAGCTGAAGCCAGAAGAACCTCATCTCAACAGAGGTCGTCAAACAGTTGGTATTGTCGACAACACCACACCCGCAATCATACAACATTGGGTGGCTTCGCCAAGGATGAGATCTTTGTGTTAGCCAGCAGTGTCGATTTTCATACGAAATCCAACCCTTCAAGGATGAGGTATTATGTGATGTTTCCCCATTAGATGTTTGTGATGTTCTCTTGGGCCAACCATACATGTGGAGACACCATGTTGTTTATGAGTCTCAACCCCGCAGTGTCATTATTTCTCTAGGGGGTCATCTCTACAGAATACCAGAGGTAGTTCTAACTATTGTTCCACCTAAACAGTGCCGCAAGGTAGTATCTCATACTACAAAATTCAGCTTATTCACAATTTGTTCAAAAGGGGAACAGAAGGACACTGCAACCACTACAGCTTCGCCCCAAGCACCTTCTATCCAACAGAAGCAGGTCGTCGAGGTTGCAAAAAAGTGAAAATATTCCTTGTGCACACCGTCCCCTCATGTATCGCGACTTGTTTAACAAGCTCAGCCTCAACAGGTTCGTGATAGACTTCCACAAACTGAGCAACACGACGTCTCCAGCAAGGCAAGCAGCTCACCAAGATGCAGATTCAACAAAAGATTTTCCCTCTCCCCTGGGAACTCAACGCAATGGAGATCATTTCTTCCTAAGGAGGGAGGATTGATCCAGGTGGATATCAGTGGCCACCCACCTTTTCCAACTGGCTCAAAACAGTTTTATGGCAATTTACTATTTTTAGCAGTTTTAAACTTCCGGGGCCATTTTGAGGGCCTAAATGAAGTTTTTTCAGGATTGAGCTTCTCAATGATAGTTGAAGGCATGATTGAGCCCCCAAAATGAATCTCCTCGATGATACCTTTCCAACACACTATCATACGCCTAAAACGGAGATCGTATGCAAAAGTTACGACCCCGAGAAGTTGATGTACTAACTTACCCAAATGGGGCCCACATGACTTTTGGTGTTTCATCTCCTAGGGTTAGGTTTTTAGATGTCTATTATTTTTGGAATTCTAGTTTATTGTAAAAAGACCTTCAGAGCCTCATTGTAATCATGTTCTTTTGAATGTGAGTAGTCATCACATCTCTTCTCAGAGATAAGCTGCCACCATTCTAGCGAGTCCTTCACTCTGTATTTTTACAGTCTCTGTACATTTATTTCATTAATAGAAATTGTGTATTACTGTATCTCTGTGTTTATGGTTGCATATCTGATACATTTCTGTTACATTATTGGATATCCATGTTATCTCTGTACATTTCTTTATTATATCTCTGCTCTCATTTCGTGCCGAAAATAATCCGGATCACAGAGGTAGTTAGGTTGGCCTATTGGAATGGATCTCCTTTTGATGGGTGTGTAGCTATTCTCCAACTAGGTATTGACTCTTGGATAATGATTTATTAGGGGAATTTCCTTAGTTGCTAGAGAATATTCATTCATTCCCTCTCGCATCAAGTAAAGACTTCAAGGCTATGTTTCATGAGATGGGAGTGATTGGGGTGGATAAGAAATGTTTTAGATCTAATGTTGGAGTGACTTATGTGGATCAATCATCTCCTTCTACTTGGAAACAATTTTTCTTATGTGGTTGATCTCTTAAGGTTCAAAATATTCTGGCAATATAGTTCATTATCTTAAAATAAAATTAGATCCTTCCATATTAACATCTTCCTCTCTACCAAGATCAAACACTAGAAGTTCAAGTCATTGTGAGTGAAGATAATTTTAATTTTTGAGGACTTTATGTCATGACCCTACCCTTAGCAATATGAGATTGTTGTTTCTCATATTTGTTTTGATCATAGTTATAAGATCTTGATCATTATGGCATTGCTTTTGATGCCCTATGGAGACAAGATGCCAGAGGATATGGCTTGGTTGTAAAATGGTGTATATCAACATTTATTATTATAATTTGGGAGACATTTGAGCGATTTGTAAGATATTTTGAGTGGTTTTTCTGAATTAATGAAAAAACTTAACTTTTTTCTTAGAAAAATAAATAAATAAATCAAATCAATTTATAAATCAAATCAATAAAATAGTGTGAACCACAATTCAATCATGATTTTTTAATATGGACAACAATTTCCCATTGCTCCTGCTATAGATCTATCTATTAACCGTTCCCCTGTTACAGAGTCCCATCATGTTTCACTTCTAGTTGATTCTGAGCAGAGTCTGTTAAATTTTGTTTCCTCTTCATCGACGTCCTTTCCGAAAGTAAATGTTGTTATTCTGGGTTGTAGGGAATCAGAAGATAACGATTCGTCCTTGTCTGATGTACTAAACTCTCTTCTTCCTTTCATACATGACCAAAAGTCATCTATTCCATTACCTGCTTATCCAGGCAAAGCAGTGTTTGAAGACTCTAATGGTGGGGATAAACCTGATACTACTGTCTCTCACATTGAAGGCTCCGGGAAGGCATTTGCGTGGTCAAGAAGTTTAGGCATAGAACATTCTCCTATCAAAACCCAGAGCTCTTGCAAAAAAATGGCAAGTGGGGCCGGTCCTTCTTGTGAATCTGATTTTTCCCCTAATGATAGTGGGGCACTTAGAGAAATGAAGGCCCTAGAAAGGGAAAAATAATGATTATATTGTCTGTAAATATCAGAGGGGTAGGGGGCACCCTTAAAGCCGCCTTGTTTCACCATTTATTGGATAGAGTTCGATTGGAGATCATCTTTTTACAAGAGACCCTTGTTAATGAACATAAAGCGAGGGATTTTGTGAATATCTTTTGCCCTTCTTGGGTTTCTTTTGCTGTAAATTTCTTTGGTACATCGGTGGTTTGTTAGTCACCTGGGATCTAATTATTTTTTATTTAAAACCATTTCTTTCTTGTGGTGGTATTATGTTGTTCGGCAAAGTCATTTCAAGTGAGAAACAACTCTCCTTTCTTAATGTTTATGGGTCATGCACGGACATACGTGCTTTCTAGGATAACTTGGTTGACAATGGTATATTGTCTCTTGATAATTTGATCCTTGCCAGTGATCTTAATATTACATTATCATCAGATGAAGTATGGGGAGGTTCTAATTCTTCTGGTTCATTGGCAGATTACTACAAGTTATTGCTGCTCTAAAAAAATCTTGTGAATTTACGCCTAGACAAGGTGGTTCCAACTTGGTGAAATGGGTGTCACGGGACTCAAGCTATTGCTAAACGATTGGACAAATGCACTATCTTTGAAGGTTTTATATTTTTTAGCGGTCTTTATCGCTCTAGGTGGAGTATCCTTTCATATCGGATCATGCTCCAATCATTTTACAGTCGAAAACTTCTCCGATGTATAGAGCATTTCCTTTTAAACTAAATCCACTTTGGGTACTGGAGGAAGATTATAAAGTTTGAGTTTATCAGGTATGGACGGATCCAAAATACAATACTAAATCAGGATGCCATCGCATACTAGTCTGGAAATTAAAATATTTAAAAAGAAAGACAAAAGAATGGGCAAAACAAAGAGAAGGAAATATCCAAAAACATATGGTATCATTAGAGTCACAGATTAAAGATGTTTTTTTAAATTTTGTGGATGATTACTCACAATTGGATCAAGAAATCCTTCTTGGCAATTTGGAGCTGGAAAGGAACAAGCTGCTTAAAATAAATGAAGAAAAATGGCGACAACGGAGTAGAGCGATATGGATCAATAATGGCGACCGTAATACAAAATATTTTCATCATTTTTCTAATCACAGACATATTCACAAACATAAATGGGAAATCAATGACGATGAAGGCAATAGTTACTCAGATCAGAATGAAATCAAGGAAGCGACCGCTCAATATTTCAAAAATTTCTACAAAGCACGATCTGATACCTTTACAAATGAACAAGTTCAAGTAATTGGCCTTTTCTCCAGGATGGTAGTTGATGAGGAAGCAAGTACTTTATTTGAACCAGTTACTATTGATGAAATTAAAGATGTCCTAACCATGTTCAAAAGAGATAAGAGCCCTGGCCTTGATGGCTGGACTGTGGAATTTTTTACAACCTTTATTGATTTGGTCGGCGAAGATCTTGTGAAAATGATTGAGGAATCTAGGAAATTGGGGTCTATAACAGGAAGTTTAAATTCCACATTTTTGGCGTTAATTCCTAAAGAAAACAAACCTTCAAGTTTCGAGGATTATAGGCCTATTTCCTTATGCAATCTATGTTATAAGTTGATTTCCAAAGTCATCGCAAATCGGATAAGGTCTATTCTGTCTAGTAATATCTTGGAGGAACAACTCAGATTTTTAAAAGGGAGAAGGATACATGATGCTATCAGTACAACACATGAATGCCTCCATAGCATTACTAAAAAGAAATCAAAATCCTTAGTTCTCAAACTTGATTTGAGAAAAGCTTATGATTGCATAGATTGGGATCTTCTCCGAATGATTTTAATTCAAGTTGGTTTTGGCATTCAAATGACTAAGTGGAATATGAGTTGTGTAACATCTCCTACTTATGTAGTGTTAATCAACGGTGAGACCACAACTTTCTTCTAGAGTGGTCGTGGATTGCATCAGGGTTGTCCACTTTCCCCATTATTATTCATATTGATAATGGAAGGACTCAGTCTGCTATTAAAAAAGAGCAAAGAGGAGAAATTTTTTATTGGTATCAAAGTCTCAAGGTTGATAAATATACTCCATTTATTCTTTGTGGATGATGTTTTAATTTTGACAAAGGTAGATCTACAAGAGTGGCAAGAGATAGAAAAACTCATTGTATTATTTTTCAAAGCTACTGGTCTTCAAGTTAATGTGGAAAAAACTACTCTACACTTTGAAGGACTATCTAACTCGGATCTTACCCCATTCAGATCCTTTCTTCCATACACATTTTCAGCATTGAACTTGGGTTTTAAGTATTTAGGTTACTTTTTAAAGACTGGTGCTTAGTGGGTGTCAGATTGGAGTTGGCTAGTAATCAAAATGGGTAAAAAGATTGGTCATTGGTGCAATAAGTGGTTATCCTTGGGTGGCCGTTACATCCTTCTCAAAACTGTCCTGGAAAGGCGACCAATTTATTGGATGTCTTTGGAGCTTATTCTGCGTTCTATTATTAATCATATCTATAAATTAATGTTTAATTTCCTATGGAAGGGGAATAGTGACTCCAAACACTATCACCTATGTATATGGGATGTTTTATCCCGTCCGAAGTTATGTGGCAGCTGGGGTTTTTGCAACTTATTCCATTTCAATTCAACACTGAATGCAAACACTCTCTGGTGTGTTCTTACTCAAGATGGCATCTGACATAAAATCATTAAGGATAAATATCTTCAACATACAACCATTGTGAATTGGCTTAGATCATATTCTTTCAAACATAACTATGCCTCAAGGATATGGAATAATATGTTAAAATATGTCCATCTTATAACTCACTGGCTCGGTTGGCTCTCGGGTTCTGGTCACCTTATTTCTTTGGGTAGAGATCATATCTTGGGTTTGAGGGACAAATCCCTCCTTTCTCGGGATCTTATCGATCATCTCCAGAAAGGAAAGATTAATGTCTTAGCACAAGCAAAGACAACTCACATTTTTGTTGATTATTATGGGAATTGGTTCGAAAGCAAAGATTTGGGTTTGAGTGGTAATTTAGCAGAAGAATGGGATATTTTTCGTAAATTTATCATAGGAGCTGGTGTATTTATCAGGGATGCTCCAGATCAATTACTGTGGACAGGAGGTAACTCTTCAGGCATTTTATTAGTTAAAATTGCTTATTTGGCTCTTTACTCAACTTTTGATTTTCAGTTTATGGATTGGAGGCATACAATTTGGAAATGAGATATTCAATTAAATATCAAACTCTTCATTTGGTTGGCATCGGAACAAAAAATATTAACTTGGGATATCTTACAGAAAAAAGGATGGGAAGGCCCTAGCCTGTGTGTTTTGTACAAAAACAATAGAAAGGATATCACTCATCTTTTTATTGACTGTCTGTTCACTAAAAAGATCTGGGAACGATTCAAGTACACTCAAAATTTTAAGAGGAACTAGGAAGGTAAGACTTTTTCCAACTGCTTTAATAATTGGATGAAATATAAATCTGTGTCTCCTTCTCTTGCAACTATTATCTGTTGGTTTATATGGAATGAAAGGAATAGAGCAAGTTTCAACAGCTTGGCCCCCTCTGTCCACTCTGTGGTCATTAAAGTGCTGGGACTTTATAAGCATAAGCCCTCGACTCAAATTCTTTCTCCTATAATAGAATGTAGGGTCTTGCTCTCTATTGGATTTTCTTTAGCCTTTTCTGATGGGGCAGCCCAGAGTAATAAAAAATGTTGTGGGGCAAGGGGAGTTATAAAAACATTTGATTCACTTGTTTACAGATGGTATCTAAATTGTGGTGAGGGAACCAATACAAAGGCGAAGCTCTTGGGTATTTGGGTGACCCTTACCTTAGCTACTCATCTCTCTCTCTCAAAGATCCAAGCATTTGGTGATTCAAGAGTGATTATAGATTGTCTAAATGACAAAGGTCAATTGAAGGCATGCACTATAGAAGGTTGGAAAATTAGAACAAGAAGCCTCATAAAGAATTTTCAGGATATCAACTTTCACCACATGTACAAAGATTTTAACAAAGAGGCAGATCATCTATCCAACATAGCTCTTCATGAGCCTGAAGGTAAGATATCCTTTTATCTTTAGGAACCTAGAGGAGCAGGTCCCATGAAAAAGTTGTCCATGTTCTGATGGTTCTATCTTTTTTGAGCAAGATAGTTTTTATTTTTTGTTCTAGTGCTCTAGAAGGATTAGCTAATAACCTGCTAAAGGTTGTGATTTTTTGTTGTGGTATTTTGATGATGATATATCAGTGATAAGACTAATTGTAAGCAAAGACTATTTTGACTGTCCTTCGATTCAAGCTGATTATCAGTCATATCGACTGGGCTTATGGACTTGAATGACATTATGTAAAAACAATTATATATGAATATAATTTTGAGCTAATTTTCATTTGTAAAAAAAAAACTCAATTCTAATTTCTCATTGATAAAATGAAAATGTACAATGAGATAAAAACAAGAAAATTAACACCACATCCATATTTATCTATCATCAACAATCAACTCGTTTACAATATTAGAGTAGTATACACAATTATTCATTTCTCCTTTGTTCATGTTAGACACACAAATTTAGAGATAAGTGTGAGATCCATATTATTCATTCATATGATACACATATAAGTACATCGATGTGACCTTTGGATTTGTATTCCAAGAGGTCGATTGGACTCCTTATAATGTTTTCTATCACTCCTGACTTCTCATGTTCCCTCACAAGTGAATAATACAAAATATCATAACCCTAGATGGATTAGGTTTCCAACATTCCCCCCCTTAATCTGAAGGGGTGTATGTGATACCAAGAAGAGAGACGAAATCTAGAAGTGAACAACTACAATATGGAGGTGGATAGCTGCGAATGGTTGAATATGCTCTCTGAATTTGGTGGTTTTGGGATGACCACAAACCAAAAGGCTAGTAGAAGTTGATGTCTTCTTCTAAATGGTGGTGGTGGTTTAAGGAAGACCACAAACCAATCTGGTGGTTTACGGATGACCACAAACTCTAGAACTTGGCTATAGGGATCAATGGTTCCTGGAACATTTCCTAATTTAGTTAGAAGATAGAAGATGGTGTCTTTTTCTAAATGGAAGTGTTCTCTAATGATGGTTTAAAGATGACAATAAATTGTTCTGTAGCAGAAGTTGAATGTCTTCTACCAAGTGGAGTTTAAGGAAAACCGCAAACCGTTGTCTAGCAGAAGTTTTAAGTCTTCTACTAAGTGGTGGTTTAAAAAAAACCACAAACCAATATGGTGGTTTTGGATGATCACAAACCAAATCAAGCTTGCTTGTCACTCTTTCTTGTTACTATTCAATTGATTAGTCTTCAAAAATTGAATCCTGACTGTCAATCGCTGATGTTGTTCCCCACTCTCAAGAACAATGTGAGAATATGAAAATCCTTTCACTACAAGATGCATCAATACTCGATAATGAATTCTTTGGTATGAATAATTTATCTTCTTGATTGTTGATGACCATCACCAAGAAGTGATCCACCCACAGTGGTCCTTTTCTCTTGCATATTTCTTGCTATTAAAACATATGTTTGAAGGATGATTGTGCTTTCCACAATGCTCACAAGGATGAAGATCGAAGAATTGATCTTCCATGTGGCCAACTCATTGATAATGTTGGCACATCGAAATATGCTCTTGAATTGGAGCAGGTGAATATGGAATTTATTATAGCAGTCCAACACTATGGAATTGGATCAGTTTGGTATAATCTATAATATGAAAGGTGACTTCCTTTTCATATCTAATACCAGTTTTGTGTTTATTGATTCTAATTTCTTCCCAAGGTCTAATGATTAGCTTGGAAAGAGGAAGTTGAACTTCCTCTGTACTTGAATATGAAGATGTCTCATTGAGTTTCTTCTACATTAGTTGTTGATCTGAATCATTCTCAAGTTCAAAAAGATAATTGTTCTAAACAAGGACTAGTTCAGAATGAAGATTCTTTTGTTGTATTCCTTCTTCTTGGAGATGTGATTAAAGTTGGATAAATTCAATTTTTTCCTATGAATCTTGTAAACAAGTTAGAACATCGGTGAGAGTTGCTATGTCATTTGTGATTGTATTGTCCATATAAGAGAGTATTATAGTTTTAAGTAACTCTAATATTCATCAATTCGAGCAATAGCTCAGACCTGACATGGTTTCTTTCAACTCTACCCTTTAACAATCAGACTCAAAAATAAAAATAAATCATGGAGGGTGTAAGCTATTATTGAAAATGCACCTGTTTACAAAAAATCAAAAGTAAACTTACAAAACAAAACTATTTGCAAGTATACCTAGAGTTGAAATGTTCTTCTCGTTCTCCAAAGAATTGACAACTTCTCAACCCTTTTTTTAAAATCCAAGCACCGAAATAAACTAAATATTTACCCCTTGAAGAGTGTGTTATCGTGCAAACAAGCAATGCTTTCAAAAAATTCGGATGGGTATTTATCTTATAAATAGATGTTTCATGATTCTTTCACAAGAGAGGCATCTTCATTTCCTTCTACATCCTACTTTCCAACCTTAACATTAAGAATCGCAATGTTGCTAACACCACCCACTAACAATCCTACAAAACCCTAGTAGAGCTATGTAGACTGCTACATATAAAAAAGTGTGTTCATCCTCTAATTGCATGCCACCAAAGATGAAGAGGTTGTCGGTCAAGATGAGAAGACTAGAGGGGTTATCCACCCACAAAGAAGAAGGAGGATATTGTATTCAATTTTCCAATATTCTTTGACCATAATGCGAAACAATGAAGAAGTTGTCGGTCAAGATGAGAAGCCTAGAGGGGTTCTCCACCCACAAAGAAGAAGGAGGATATTGTATTCGATTTTCCAATCTTCTTTGACCATAATGCAAAACAAATTCAAGTACATCAATATCAGGTTGAAATTGTATGGATTCCTCCATGCAACGATCCAATGAGATCAGGTCACACTTGGAGTAATATCCCACCAACTCTTATTTTCCAATAATAACAAGACTCCATGTTGAAACTTGTGGTGCCAGAGACTACAACAAGCTCTCTTGATTGCAAATCACCTGTCATTTATAATACAAATTCAAAACAAAAATAGAAATGGATTTCAATGACAATGGCACCAGTTTCAATGACAATGTGGCTGCCATCCGCACTTCCATATAAGATCCGAGAAGGTCACAGATGAAACGATAAGATCCGAGAAGGTCACTGCCATATAATATCCATGGTTTGTGTGGGAATTTTGAATCCAAGCCATTGTCTTGATGTCGTTGTGTGTGGTCCATGTGAAGGATTTCGTCCTATTTTCCAATCTACTAGGCCTCGTCGATTGGATCTTCAAAGATGGGTACTGAAATTAGATATTATATTGAGGATTTTTTTTCTTTGGTTCACTCTTTTAACCATTGGAATAGAAACTTGCCTCAATCCAGTCGATTTTTCAAACAATCTGGAGATATTTCACATATGGAGTTCTCATCTCTTGAACCTTGAAGATCATCTCTCTTTTTCGATGAATGCGCTTTGGTGGGAAAGTTTAATGAGCTATGACCAAGTCCCAAGGCTATGGAATCCTAGGTATTGGAGCATTGGTTCCCTTAGATCAAAGGTACAATCATATCTTTTGTTGTAGGCAAAGGTTATTTCATTTTTACTTTTACCAATAAATTGGAGAGGAAAAAGATGGAGAGAATAGCGAGGAGACTGAGGAAGAAGATGGAGAAGATAGAGAGGAGTTGGAGGAAGAAGAAGTGGAAGCTGTAAAAAGTGGAAAAAAAATATCATGTCATGAGAATTATGTTCCAAAAGTGCAGTCTCGTTCCTACCCTTCTAAACCCTTTTCCTTTGCTAATGCTTTGAAAAACTCTGCACCAAAGCCCTCCTTTACTCTTACAAGGGGAAGGAGGTCTAAAAAGGAAAAGGTAGCTCATGGGGTAGGAAAGAATAATAGCTTGGAAAGTGAGGAATTCACACATTTTGGTCCCCATTGCAAATCAAGAGGGGTTAGAGAAAGTCTTAGACAATAATGTTTTGTTTCTATGTAAACCTTTGCAATTAGTTTGTCAGAATCTATTCATGTTCTCGGAGATTTGGCATTAGAAATAGGAAATTGTTTGTTCTCACCTCCATATGCAGTGGAAGGTTGAAGAAGTGTTCGTGTCTGGAAGCCTAAGAAGGTGAAGCGTCGTTTGATTATGTGCATGGATGTGGGGTTGGAAGAGTCTTGCAAACTCTCCCTCTACGTGTTGGTTGGGAGGTTTGCATATAAGGCCAGAAGCAATTTACCTTTCAACGAGCGGATGCAGATTACTTGGGTTCCACTCATTGGATATTCGCCTAAGTTGTTGACCCTCCCGCACGGGTTGTTTGGTTTGGTTTTCAGAAATCTAGAGGATTCTTCTTTCATCCTTGATATATTCTTTGAGGGCGGAAGCATTATATTGAAGCATTGGCACACACGCTTTGACCCTGCTACTGAATATTTTAGTTTCCATCATGTATGGGTCTTACTACCTAGACTGCCAATCCAATTATGGAATAAAAAATCCCTGGAGGCTATTGGGAACATCCTAGGTCGGTTCTTAAAGGTTGATGAAGTCGGGTTTCTTTCAATGGACAAGCGAATGGCAAGGGTCCTTGTTGATTTGGACGTCCATGTCGGTCTCCTAGAAATGCTAGAGTTGGAATGGCACGGAAAAGTTACTGTCCAAAGATTAGACTATTTGGGTTTACCATTCCAATGCTCTATTTACAGACGGATGGGTCACCTGCGCAAAGACTGCCATTTCATGACAGGGGTCTCTGACTCCAAGGAATCTTTGGAAGCTTCTACAAAATATTTTTATATGAGCAAAGCGGACTCAGAAGAGTTGGGCGTCTTAGCTGCTGGGAGCGCTGAAGATACACCTAGTTCTATCTTAGACACCTTCATAGGTAAGCTAAAAACTTACTGCCCTGCTTTGTATTTTTCGCTTTCATCGTGGGAACGTGATTTACTAGACAATTCTTTCTTGTCACTTTTTTCTCCTTTAAAAGTAGTGGTTTCGGGGAATTTGGGTACGAAAGAACTTGGTGGTACATATACTGTCCTTGATAGGACTCCTCTTCACCCGATATCCTTAGATACTTCAGTCTCCTTACCTGAAGAACCTTCTCTGACGACCAATGTGGCAAGGCTCGATATTGATTCACATATTTTTTGTCAACTTGTGGTGGAACAAGTTCTGGAAAATGTGATAACTTCCTTGGTCCCGACCTATAGGGAGGCCACTAGTCCTATTCCCTTACCAACATACTTGGGCTTGGAATCCATTCATGGAGAGGTGGAATGTGGAGCCGCAGAGGCGACTACAAGTTTAGGGGAAGGTTCAGGGAAGGACTTAACATGGGCGCATGGATTGGGTTTGGAGTTATCCCCCATTAAAACCAGGAGTGCTCGAAAGAAGATGGGGAAAACTCCTTCTGTTGTTGATCAACATTTATCTTCTACTCATGATTTGGGGGCACTTAGAGGCATGGAAGCCCTTGTAAGGGATAAATCATTATCCTCCTCTCCTTGAATATCAGAGGGGTGGGAGGTCCCCTAAAATTGCCCTCCATGTGTAGAATTCTTTCTAAAACCAAGTTGGATATTATTTTTCTCCAAGAGACCTTAGTCGTTGAGGAGAAGGCTAGAAAATTCATGAACATTTTATGTCCTAACAGGATGATCTATGCAGTCAGTTTTGTAGGGAAGTCGGGTGGACTTCTGGTGGCATGGAATCCAATTTTTTTTGAGTTAAAGCCTTTTCTAAGTCTTGGTGGGATTTTATTGACATGTATTCGACTACCTGACAAAAGAATGATTTATTTTTTAAATGTTTATGGCCCGTGCACCGGGCACAGACGGTTTTGGGAAAAGATGGACGCAAAAGTTTTGTTAGCACTCAGTGATCTTATACTAGCAAGGGGCATGAACTTTATGACTAGCACAGAAGAAGTATGGGGTGCATTGGCTTTAACAGATCCCCTGGTGGTTATTTTTAAAGAGCTTTAAAAAAAATCATCTGGTTGATATAATGCCTGTGGAGGTGGTGCCAACTTGGAGAAATGATAGAAGTGGGGTGGATGAGATACAAAAAAGACTAGATAGAGTGTTTGCCTCTGATGCTACTCTACTTGCTTCAACTAGATATCGATCGTGGGTGGAATTTTCTCTTATTTCCGATCATGCACGTGTTCTTTTTCAATTGTATATTGGTTACATGTCTGTAGCTCATCCGTTTAAATTTAACCCATCCTGTTTATGAGAAGAGTCATTCACTGAATTGGTTCTGGAAATGTGGAACACTCATCGGGATTATGAGGAGGAGGGATCTCAAAGGAGTCTGGTTAGGAGGTTGAGCATGCTAAAAGCTCGCGTGAAGGTATGGATTACTGAAAGGAAACAAAAGGAACAACAAGTATTTGAAAACATTGAAGTAGAGATTGCCCCTCTTATCAAGAAAAAATTAAATGGTGATCACAGTATTGATCCTAATCCTCGACTGAAAACACTTGAAGCTGAACGGAATAAATCACTTCTGGCAGAGGAGGAACGATGACGTCTAAAAAGCAGGGCTACATGGATTCGGTGCGGGGACAAAAATACAAAATATTTCCATCAACTTGCCAGTTATAGAAGAAATAAAAAGCAGTTGTGGGAATTAAAGGATGAGTCTGATCAGGTTCACTATGATCAAGAGGCTATAAAGGATGAAGTGCAGAGTTGTTTTAGTTCGTTCTATCAATATACGGGGAAAAATTCGATTGAGGATTAGTTTGCATCGGTTAGACTTTTCCCAAGAATAGTTTCCGAAGAAGAAGTTCAATTACTTGAGAAGACTTGTACTAGCAAGGAAGTTCTAGAAGTCCTAAAGGGTTTCACCAAGGACAAAAGTCCAGGTCCCGATGGGTGGATTGTTGAGTTTTTTTTACACTTCTATGAGATGGTTGCAAAATATTTGCTTGAGGCTGTTGAGGAATCTAGACTAAGTGGAGAGGTTATCAGGTCTTTGAACTCGACTTTTATTTCCCTTATACCAAAATTCAATGGACTTGCATCTTTTGGGGATTTTCGGCTGATTGCTATGTGCAATCTTTCCTATAAGATCATAGCAAAAATCATTGGTAAGAGGATCATACCTATTCTGTCCCATACTCTGTCAGAAGAGCAATTAGGCTTTTTAAAAGGAAGGAAAATTCCTGACGCCATTGCATCAACACAAGAGTGCCTTCATGGTATCAAAGAAAAAAAACTACAAGCTTTAATTTTAAAGATTGACTTAAAGAAAGCATATGATTGTATAAGCTGGGACTTTCTCCGTTTGACTCTTATCCAATGTGGGTTTAGACTGCCTACGACAAAGTGGATCATGGGACGCGTCACAACAACAACCTTCGATATTCTAATGAATGGAGAGCCGACGAATTTCTTCAAAATTGGTAGAGGGATAAGACAGGGATGCCCACTATCACCTTTGTTATTCATTCTGGTGATGGAAGGGTTGATTTTGGCACTCAAAAGAAGCCAAGCTGAAGGCACATTGACTAGTATAAAGGTTTCAATATTAATTAGGATCCTCCATCTTCTTTTCGTTGATGACATTCTTATAATGTCAAAAGCCTCTCTTGATGAATGGTAGGAGATAAATAGGATTTTGACTGTTTTTTGTAGTGCCACTGGACTCTTGATAAATGTTCAGAAGACATCTTTCCTCCACTTTGGAGTTCATCAAAATGTTATGGATACATTAAAAGAATCCTTTCATTTTAATTTTTCTGATCTTACTGAAGCTTTCAGGTATCTTAGTTACTATCTAAAACTTGATAGGTATAATGTGGAGGATTGGCACTGGCTTATTGCAAAATTTGAGAAGTGGATAAACCATTGGTGCAATAGATGGATTTCCATTGGTGGCCACTTAGTTCTAATTAAGGCTGTTTTAGAGAGCCAACCAGTCTACTAGACGACATTGGCTCATATTCTGTCATATGTGCTTAATAGAATTCGTCAAGTGGTCTTCACTTTTCTATGGTCAGGATGTAAACAAAAGAAGAGCTACCATCTATGTAGCCGACAACTTATTGCTTGACCAAAAATTCACAAGGTATGGGGACTAAGAAATATTTTCAGGTTCTGTAGAGCCTTGACTGTGAATACTCTGTGGAGGGTGCTGATGATAGAAGGCCTTTGGCACCACGTCATAAAAGACAAATATCTTCCATTTGGTTCTGTAGTGAGATGGCTAAGATCGGTTTTAGTGGTGGGGGAAAAAGGTTCATAGACGTGGAAAAATCTACTCAAATCCATGCATTTACTACTGCATTGGATAACTTGGTGTCTGGGGACGGGTGAACCTATTCTTATTGGAAAATATTAAATCCTGGGTATGGGGGAAGCGGCCATCCTATCTGATGACCTGATACCAATCCTTAATCAGAGAGGCGTTTATTACTTATATCAGGTTAGTTGTGAGCCACGACCAAGAATGATATGCTCAAACTGGATTTCAAGTGATGACTTGGAATTGGAGGGACAAACAACTTTTGAATGGAATACCTTTAGATGTGACCTTAATAAACTCTGGTGTAAAGTTGCAAGCGAGGCCAGATGTACTTAAATGGACGGGAGGCGACTCATCGGGCCATATAATAGTAATAAATGTTTGTGAGGCCACCGAAGCAAAGTACTAGAATTTTGCTATTGTAGGATGGAGGAAGACACTTTGGTCATGGGAGTGTCCTTTAAAAATCAAGATTTTTACTTGGCTGGTTGCCGATAACAAAATTCTCTCTTGGGAGAATTTACAACATAGAGGTCATAGCGGACCGAGCCTTTTCTATTTATGTAAGAGCAGTAAGGAAAACACTTTACATGTGTTTGTAGAGTTCCCTTTCATGATCGCAGTCCGAGATAGGATTAAATCGGCCATAAAACATATTACAGGGTGGAATGGTACCTTTGTGGCATAAAGTTTTAAAAACTGGAAGGCTCATAAAAAATCCTATCCTACTTTGTCGACCTTCATTTGCTGGTATATATGCCTGGAAAGGAATTATACTATTTTTGAAGATGGAAATCCCTCTTTACAGAAGGTGGTCTAAAAAACTTTAAGTGTTGCGGGTGATTACAAAATTCAGTTGAAAGCTTTTGCCCCAAGGAAAATTCTTTGTTTGTATGTAGGTGGTGGCAATGTTGGATTGTTTGATGGGGTTGCTCAACAATCTGGTCAAAACTATGGGGCTGGCGGGGTAATAAGGGTCAACGATCATCAATCTTATAAATGGTTCTTCAACTGTGGACCTAACACCAACACAAAAGAAGAGCTTTTGGGGGTATGGGCCCTACTTACATTGGATTCTCGACTATCAATTTCGGATTTACTTGTCGAGGGGGACTTAAAAATTGTTATAGAATGACTGCAGGGAAAGGGTCGTCTTCAGGTGGTCTCTCTGGAATGCTGGAAGGACAGGATCCTAGAAATTATCAAGCACTTCCAAAAAATCTCCTTTACACATGTTTTCAGAGAAGGAAATCAAGAGGCAGATAGTCTTTCAAAACAGGCTCTCAAAAAGGATCCCGGAAAAATTGCCTACTATCTTTGTGAAGAGGGTCATGAGGGTCCTCATATGTTTCTAAATCTATTCTAGAAGTCTTGTAGCTGCTACATGGATCATTAGTACTGTGTCTTTTTAGGGAGTCTAATTGTCGTCTTTTTTGTGGAATATATATTTCGATCCTCAATGATCTGTGTATTTGGGACCATAGTATAAACTGGGGGATTATAGTCTTGTGTCTTGTTGTGGGGAATAAACTATTTTCAAAGGATGTAATTGGCATATAATGTTGAATTAACATGTTTATTATCAATTTATATTTAATATAATTATAAAGAAAAATTTTCCGTGGAAAAAAAATACATAGAAAACTAAAAAATATAAATTTTGTTGAATTGTAAATGATTTTTTACTAATAAAATAAACATTTTTATAAAAATCTTTCCTATTACCCATAGTTATAGTCATTTTGTCATCAACTTTTCAAAATTATTAATATATTTTAACTTAGATATCAATAAATATATTTAATCAAATTTATTTAAAATTTATATTTAATTTTTATTATCAAAATACACTACACTAACCCATCATTAATTTTTTTAAGAATTCAGTAGAAATAAGCTATACTATTGATTCACTAAACCACTAAGATTTTTAAAACTTCTATTTAATTTTAGATATAATATTTAACTATATTATTTATATTAAAAAAAATAAGTATTTAAAAAAAAAATTCAAATCTCAAAGACAAATAACAAATAACCAGAATCATTATGACAAATTCAATGTCTATGACAAAGACAAATAACCAGAATCATTATGTGATTTCGTTTGACATTAACACGCTTAACACGCTTGACAAAAGAAGTTTCCAAGCAATCAAGTGAGGAGTTTCAGCGTTTTTGTATTCACAATGTGTTGATTATTATTGAATTTTCTTTGTATAATTGTTATACAAAGAATTTCTAATTATCATTATACTAAGTATTTGTATTTTGTATTTATTAAAAAGATAATTTTTATGCAAAGTTTAAGTTATGTTGTTCCACATTTTTCGATGACATTTCTATTAAATGTGCAGAAGTAAATTAGTATGTTTTATTTAGGAAATTTCATTTATTAATATAAAATTAATTAAATATTCAATAACATTAATAATAATGAAGTAAACCAATTCTTTAAACTCGTTAAAACTTTTAATTATAATTATATATTATTATTATTAATATATAAATAAACCTTAACATCATATTATTTAGTAATTAATTATATCTAAATAAATGATAAAATATATGTTAATTAATATTAATATATTACTATATAATTAATAACTTGCATCTATTTTGAAAAATTCAAAAATGATTTCGAAGACTAGTGTGAAAACAAGAAGAGTACTCTAGGCCAGAAAATTTAGAGATGATTTTGAGGGCTAGTGAAAACAAGAAGAATATTCTATTAAAATTTCTAAGATGTCAATGTAAGTGATGTAATTGGGATCATAGAAGGACTTACGAATGAAGATCACTTTCACTTTGAAGTCATTTATGAAGAAAAAGATTAAGGTTTGACCATCGCAATTTAGTGGAATTAAAAGTTAGGAAGTATTAATATAATATAATATAATATAGTTTTAAAGGATTTAAATTGGCATTTAAAACAATAAAATATTAAATTTATATATTTGAGACAATATTAATATAACTTTATCAAATATTGAATTTAAGTAATTTATTTGAAAATGACAAAATAATAGATTGACTAGTTTGAAAACAACAAAACAATGGATGGAAAGGTTTTAGTTTTATTAGAGGTAATAACATGATCTTTTTCTTTATTTCACAACTGAAGAAACTTGCATGTAGTGGTTGCATCACATCATTTAAGGTGTGATTGTAGAATTTACACAACCAATCAACAATGTTGTGATGAGTGGTAGAGGTAATAACATGATCTTTTTCTTTATTTCATGACTTAGTAAACTTGCATCTAGTGGTTGCATCACATCATTTGAGGTGTGATTGTAGAATTTACACAACCAATCAACAATGTTGTGATGAGTGAGAAAATTGATTTAGATATATTATTTTTAACATATAATATT
>ML781432.1:39841-57916 GCA_009831015.1 Picea engelmannii | reverse complement strand
AACTAGTGGGAATGAGGCAAAGGAAGAGGAGGGAATCTCATTCAATGGAAGACTAGAATTAGGATTGCCTTCCCTTCTCATGGCCAATATTTTATTGGATGCATAGAGGATTGGATTGGTTGGTGGTAATGAGGATATTAGTGTAAAGATCAAATTCATGTAGTAGATTTACTCTTTCCCATGTATGTTTATTCCTAGGCACAGAGGTAGTCAGGTTGGCCTATTGGAATGGATCTCCTTTTGATGGGTGTGTAACTATTCTCCGACTAGGTATTGACTATTGGATAATGATTCATTAGGGGAATTGTCTTAGTTGCTAGAGAATATTCATTCATTCCCTCTCACATCAAGTAAAGAGTTCAAGCCCATGTTTCATGAGATGGGAATGATTGGTGTGGAGCATAAATGTTTTAGATCTAGTGTTGGAGTGACTTATGTGGACCAATCATCTCCTTCTACTTGGAAACAATTTTTCTTATGTGGTTGATCTCTTTAGGTTCAAAATATTTTGGCAATACAATTCATTATCTTAAAATAAAATTAGATCCTTCGATATTAACATCTTCCTCTCTACCAAGATCACACACTAGAAGCTCAAGTCATCGTGAGTGAAGATAATTTTAATTTTTGAGGACTTTATGTCATGACCCTACCCTCAACAATATGAGATTGTTGTTTCTTATATTTGTTTTGATCATAGTTATAAGATCTTGATCATTATGGCATTTCTTTTGATGCCCTATGACGACAAGATGCCAGAGGATATGGCTTGGTTGTAAAATGATGTATATCAACATTTATTATTATAATTTGGGAGACATTGGAGCGATTTGTAAGATCTTTTGAGTGGTTTTTCTGAATTAATGAAAAAACTTAACTTTTTTCTTAGAAAAATAAATAAATAAATCAAATCAATAAAATAGTGTGAACCACAATTCAATCATGATTTTTTAATATGGAAAACAACTCAATTCTAATTTCTCATTGATAAAATGAAAATGTACAATGAGATAAAAACAAGAGTATTAACACCACATCCATATTTATCTATCATCAACAATCATCTCGTTTACAATCTTAGAGTAGTATACAAAATTATTCATTTCTCCTTTGTTCATGTTAGACACACACATTTAGAGATAAGTGTGAGATCCATATTATTCATTCATATGATACACATATCAGTAGATTGATGTGCCCTTTGGATTTGTATTCCAAGAGGTCGATTGGACTCCCTATGATGTTTTCTATCACTCCTGACTTCTCATATTCCCTCACAAGTGAATAGTACAAAATATCGTAGCCCTAGATGGATTAGGTTTCCAACATTCCCCCCCTTAATCCGAAGGGATGTATGTGAGTCCAAGAAGAGAGATGAAATATACAAGTGAACAACTGAAATATGGAGGTGGATAGTTGCGAATGGTTGAATGTGCTCTCTGAATTTGGTGGTTTTGGGATGAACACAAACCAAAAGGCTAGTAGAAGTTGATGTCTTCTTCTAAATGGTGGTGGTGGTTTAAGGAAGACCACAAACCAATCTGGTGGTTTACAAATGACCACAAAATCTAGAACTTGGCTCTAGGGATCAATGGTTCCTCGAACATTTCCTAAGTTAGCTAGAAGCTAGAAGATGATGTCTTATGCTAAATGGAAGTGCTTTCAAATGATGATTTAAAGATGACAATAAATTGTTTTGTAGCAGAAGTCGAATGTCTTCTACCAAGTGGAAATTTAAGGAAAACCACAAACCATTGTCTAGCAAAAGTTGTAAGTCTTCTACTAAGTGGTGGTTTAAGGAAAACCACAAACCAATATGGTGGTTTTGGATGATCATAAACCAAGTCACGCTTGCTTGTCACTCTCTCTTGTTACTATTCGATTGATAAGTCTTCAAAACTTGAATCCTGACTTCCCTAATGTTGTTCCCCCCTCTCAAGAACAAGGTGAGAATATGCAAATCCTTTCACTGCAATATGTGTCAATACTTGAGAATGAATTCTTTGGTATGAATGATTTATCTTCTTGATTGTTGATGACCATCACCAAGAAGTGATCCACCCACATTGGTCCTTTTCTCTTGCAGATTTCTTGCTATTAAAACATATGTTTGAAGGATGAATGTGCTTTCCACAATGCTCGTAAGGATGAAGATCGAAGAATTAATCTTCCATGTGGCCAACTCACTGATAATGTTGGCATATCGAAATATGCTCTTGAACTGGAGCAGGTGAATATGAAATTTCTTGTAGAAGTCCAACACTATGGAACTGGATCGGTTTGGTATAATCTCTAATATGAAAGGTCACTTCTTTTTCATATCTAATACTAGTTCTGTATTTATTGATTCTATTTTCTTCCCAAGGTCTAATGATTATCTTGGAAAGAGGAAGCCGAACTTCCTATGTACTTGAATCTGAAGCTGGCTCACTAAGTTTCTTCTGCATTACTTGTTGATCTGAATCATACTCAAGTTCAAAAAGGGAATTGTTCTAAACAAGGACTAGTTCACAATGACGATTCTTTTGTCGTATTTCTTCTTCTTGGAGATGTGATTCAAGTTGGATAAATTCAATTTTGTCCTATGAATCTTGTAAACAAGTTAGAACATCGGTGAGAGTTGTTATGTTAGTTGTGATTGTATTGTCCATAGAAGGGAGTATTATAGTGTTAAGTAACTCTAATAGTTCATCAATTTGAGCAATAGCTCAGACCTCACATGGTTTCTTGCAACTCCACCCTTCAACAATCAGACTCAAAAATGAAAATAACTCATGGAGGGTGTAAGCTATGACTGAAAATGCACCTGTTTACAGAAAAACACAACTAAAATTACAAAACAAAACTATTTGCAGGTATACCTGGAGTTGAAATGTTCTTCTCATTCTCCAAAGAATCGACAACTTCTTGACCCTTTTTTTAAAAGCCGAGCACCGAAATAAACTAAATATTCACCCCTTGAATAGTGTGTTATTGTTGGAACAAGAATTATGCAAATAGAACAAAACCTATGCAAACAAGCAACACTTTAAAAAATTTCGAATGAGTATTTAGCTTCTAAATAGATGTTGCATGATTCTTTCACAAGAGGGGCATCTTTATTTCCTTCTATATCCTACTTTCCAACCTTACTCACAATGGAGTAACATTAAGAATCACAATGTTGCTAACACCACCCACTAACAATCCTACAAAACCCTGGCAGAGCAGTGTAGATTGCTACATATGCAAAAGTGTGTTCATCCTCTAACTGCATGCTAGCAAAGATGAAGAGGTTGTCGGTCAAGATGAGAAGACTAGAGGGATTCTCCACCCACAAAGAAGAAGGAGGATATTGTATTCGATTTTTCAATCTTCTTTGACTGTAATGCAAAACAAAATTCAAGTACATCGATATCAGGTTGAAATTGTATGGATTCCTCCATGCGGCTATCCAATGAGAGCATGTCATGCTTGGACTAATATCCTACCAGCTCTTCTTTTCCAGCAATAACAAGACTCCATGTTGAAACTTGTGGTGCCAGCGACTGCCACCAGCTCTCTCGACTGTAAATCACCTGTCATTTATAATATAAATTAAAAAAAAAAGTAGAAAGGGATTTCAATGACAATGACGCCAATTTCAATGCTGAAGACCGCAGGTGATATCCTTTGTAGCTAGGGTTTACCCTAGCCACCCCCCGCACCAGATTTTTTTCGTCACTGTCTGCATTAGAATTTTTGTTTCCACTGCGCATGGTTCATGTGGGAATTTTGAATCCAAGCCACTGTCTTGATGTCGTTGTGTGTGATCCATGTGAAGGATTTCGTCCTCTTTTCCAATCTAGCAGGCCTGGTCGATTGGATCTTCAAGTATGGGTACTGAAATTAGAGATGATATAGAATAATTTTGTTCTTTGGTTCTGTTAGCGTCAGAAGTCACTCATGGATTGCTTGTAGGAGCAGAGCCCAACGCCCATCAGTTTTATGTCACGATTTGTTATAAAGGGTGATCAAATGGAGATAATAACTCTAGGAGGTATGATTCTAACTCAGGGACTGAGTCTGGTACATAAAGAACAGAGGAGGTCTGGAATCCTAACTTCAGCTAGTGGGTTGATTAAGAGATGAGCAGGTGGAAGAATTAGGAGAAGATGAACAAACAGCTGTGAGCAACAGGCTGCGGCGGTTTGCAGAGGAAAAACTCCGAAAGCAGGATCCTCCTGGTTTGAGGGCTTCGAGAAACTGAATAACAGACTTGAATTGATCCTCCAATTCCAAGTCATTCAGCGTCCAAGAAATCACAAGAACTGACTAGAGGCTTCGTAACTATTACAGTGATCCATTACAACATCATCCTACAATAGCTACAGCTCGACTGGATCCTCCAATTCCGAGCTGCTCTAACACAGTGTTAACAAAGACATGAAAGAAGCTGGCATTCATAAGGCAAGAAGTCTCCAAAGTTCATACATAACCAGAACAACAATGCTTCATTAAAACCTTACAAATAGGGAGCTCTGCTCAACCATCGATGCTTTACAAAATGGCAAAAATGCCTACATATACTTCAGCCAAAATCCGCCTGGCAACAGTATCTCAGGACTTTTAATGGGGGGTCGCTTCCTCAATCAAAATTTTCCTCTGGACTCCTGTCATACGCTTCTTCAATTCAGCATGGCTCGCACCAGGGGGTAGCTGAGCCTCTTTTAATGTTTGAATTGGCGTGCTCAGGCTCTCTTGGCGAGTTGAAGACTCGGTGTGACCTTTCTGCAGAGAATCGGTACAAAAGGGACCCTCCTGGGTAAACTTTGGCCGGAACCTCCATGCTCTGCAATAAATGGGTGACGCGAGGCTTCACCTACCTTCCTTATCCTTTTCTGCTGAGCCAAAACAACTCCTTGAATTCACTTGGGAAACACTACTGCAACAACCCGATTCACAGGTCCTTTCCAATCTCTTCACGGCCTCCAGCACCTGACCATGGTCATCCCTGACTCTGTATCGGGGATCGAGATTTCGTGATTCCTGTTGTCAAGAGTTCTTGACTCTTGAATTCTCGATCACCGATTCTCCGATGAGCACGTGCATGGGTTAGCCCTCCTGGCTATACTATCATCCATATGACCGCCTCTTGTGTGACCCAAGCCAATCCTCTATCGGGGTTTCGGCGTTTTTGATGCCTCGATAAACAAGTGTCTGGGAGTCGCAATTCTCCGATTGCTGATGGCTCCTTGCATGCTAGCCCCCTGACTATGCCCTGATCCAAATGACCGTTACCACATGCCCACGGTCGTATAGCCTTCCATTGGGGTTTCGGGGTTTGCGAGGTCAATGTTCACGCGTCCTCTGGATTCGCGATTCCCCGATCCCCGATGGCTCATGGCCATTGACATGTCAACGACCTATTCCCCGACTCGAAAGCTTGCCACCTGGTGCTGCCTTCGTACACGGACCGTCCTTCCGACACTTGTCCTCCGCTATGATTCGTAGCTACGTAGGGAAATCGGGTATTGGGATATCGCGATTCCTGCTGTCATGTGCATGGGATTTTCATATCCCCGATCCCCGATTCTGCAGGATCTTTCGCCACGTGCCACACCTGATGGACGGCTCTGATTCAATCGGGCAATCGCGCATCGCGATTCACTCATGTAAGAGTTCCCTGCCTTCAGAAACTCCGATCCTCCGATGGACTGGAAACCCGACTCTCCTTTTGATGTCTGACACGCGTCCTGCCAAGAGCAACGGCTAGGATCCCATCGGTCTTTCAAGACTCGAAAGGTCACGGCCTTCTTACCCTTTACAATCCCGATACCATAATTGTTACTAACATTAGGCTCCATGGGGGATAGAGTCGTCCCTACAATGCTCTAAGAACTCCTTCTGCAGTTCCAATCGCCTTTCCGTTGGGCTATGGAGTCATTATTAGGCCGCAAAACAAAAAGAAAATGAACTAAGAAACAACAAGGACAATATTTACAGACAAAAGAGCTATCTGAGACTTCAAACAAAACATTTCTTTAGGAAACGCCCATTTACTAGGCTGCCGAAAACCTCTTCACCTTCCGAATCTCGCAACCTGTATGTGTTTTTTAAGAAAGCCTCGGAGATTTTGAAAGGCCCAATCCATAGGGCTTCAAATTTGCTATGTTTTCCCTTATCTTGTTTAGGAGCATCCCATTTCAATACCAGGTCTCCTACCTGGAACCGCTCCTTTTTGGCCTTCCTATCTAAGACCTGCTTGATTTTCTGCTGATGGTCCTGGATCCTGTCCAATGTCTGCTCCCTAGTCTGCTGGACCTCTACTAACTGATGAATCCTTCTGATCATGTCATCAGGCTCCTCTTGATAGTCCTGGAGGAATTTCGCTACAGGGATGGCTAGCTGAGAAGGGAAAACAGCTTCGGCTCCGTAGACTAACTGGAAAGGGGACAGACCTGTAGCTCTCTTCGTAGTCACCCGATCAGCCCATAGGGCGAATTTAAGCTTCGAGTTCCAAGCCCTTTGGTTGTCTTCCAACAACCTTTTGATGATTCTTATTAAACTTTTGTTGGAGGACTCTACTAAAACATTGCCCTGTGGGTAATACGGGGTGGAGTGAATCAGCTTAATCCCGAACTGCTCACAGAACCTGGCTAATGGCCCAGACCCGAAAGCGGCTGCATTATCAGTGACAATCTTATTTGGACAGCCAAACCTTGTGATGAGGTCCTCCAAGAATCCGATGATTACCTTGTGGGAAGCATTTCTGGTGGGAATAGCTTCAATCCACTTAGTAAAGAAATCTGTAGTAGTCAGGATCCACCTATGCTACCCACTAGAGGGAGGGTGAATTTCTCCAATAAAATCTAGGCCCCACTGCTGGAAAGGCCCTGGAACTACCATTGGTTTTAATGGCAAAGACCTGAGCTGCTGCTTTCCTGCAAATTTTTGACAATTGATGCAGGCTCTGACCCTTTTGCAGACATCAGCGAACATGGTAGGCCAGTAGTATCCAGCCCTGAGGATTTTGTGGGTTGTGGCCCTCCAGAAATGGTGCCCTCCACACAAGCCGCTGTGAAATTCAGCTACGACCTTCTCGACCTCTGGTGGACTTATACATTTTAGAAGCACCCCCAGGGGCTCTTTCCAATATAACATTTGATCGATCATGCAGTATTTGACTGCTTTGAGCTTCAGAGCTCTTGCTTTGCTTCTTTGCAGGCCGTCTGGAGGTCGCAGCTCCTGCAAAAAGTATATGATATCCTTATACCAAGGACATTGGGCCAATGGGGGCTCCCTTTGATGATCTATGTCAGCTAACCGATCCTGCTGAATACCTGAGCATTCGTTGATGAAACTTATCCCCAAAGCTTGGCAATTTGCTTCAGCCAACAACTTGGCTAAATCTTGCCCTTTGATCAATTTGGTGGGCCTTATTTCCAGGTCAAACTCTAGGATTTTGGCTATCCATTTACTCCTTCTCCCGTCTATGTCAGGCTGAATAAGAATATCTTTAACAACAGTAGAGGGGACATAGGCGATGATCTTTGACTGCAGGATGTAGGTTCTAAAATCTTTGAGAGATTTTACTAGAGCACAGGCCTGCTTCTCCATAGCATTATACCTGACTTCGGCATCTCTCAAGGCTCGACTGAAATAGGCAATAGGCTGCTCTAGCCCGTTATCGTTTGTCTGTAATAGAACAGCAACCACTGTGTTAGGTGAGGCAAAGGAGAAAATAAGAAAGTCCTTTGAGTAGTCCGGACTGATAAGCATAGGAACTTCAGTCAGGGCCTTCTTGATTTGTTCAAAGGAATGCCGCGATTGAGGGGTCCACCTTACTTCATTCTCTTTCTTTAGCATGGCTGTTATCAGCTTTACCTCCTCTTTTAATGGAATTTTATGCTCTATGACTGAGGTGTCGTAGGTTTTGAGGTCTTCGTAGGTCCACGCAAACACATCAACGAATTTCCTTAAAAGTGCACTATATTCGGACCTCTGTTCCTCTGTCAGACCTTTTGATAATTTGACATACTTGGGCTCACTCTCGGTTCCAATATTGCACTGAATAGTATCAGCGTCCTCCTCCGAGATCTTTCCTTTGACTGACACATTGTTACTATCAAAAATCCTTTCCAAAGGAACGAGTCCCCTGGGAATATGGTTGCTGGGCAGCTGTACAATGTCACGCCCTGCAATCTTATTCAGAAGATTACCCCCATCACGCTCTTCCTCTGAGACGACATCTTGGTCTATGTGAATTTATGAAAATTCCTCAACAGTTTTCAAGAATCTCTTGACCTCAAGATTGTCCTCAAATACCTTCCAATGTTTGACGTTGTCAGGTATGGAGGGTCTGTATTTTACTTCTACATCATATCTGAATTTGGGCGGCAGAGGTACTTTGAAATTGCTAGCCGATGTAGCCAAGGAGTCTGCCAAGGTGTTCTCCTCTCTTGGGATGAAAGAAATATTAAATGCCGAGAAGAAACTGTCAACAAGGTCCCAGACCTCATTCCTGTAACTCCTGAGTCGAGGATGCTTAGCTTGATAAGCGTTCTTGACCTGCTGAACCACCAACTCTGCATCATCGAACACTACCACTTCCTGAATTCCCATTTCCCTCGCAACCCTTAGTCCTAGAACAAGAGCCTCATACTCTGCCACATTGTTGGTAGCTTCAAATTCTAATTTGTATGATAGAGATATGGTTTCCTGAGCAGGCGACACAAAAACTACTCTAGCTCCAGCGCCTTCTCGGGAACAGGCTCCATCAAAAAACATTTTCCAGATTGGGGTGATGGAGAGAGGAACTTCAGGGGAAACAGTGGGCTATTTTCTAAGTCTCAGAGGCGATTCTGGGGCATGGGTGAGTTGTAGTAAACTGGAGCCTAAATCAGTGTCTAAGGCAAAAATAGGATGGTTGGTGGGGTTGGTTTCATCACTGATTATATAGTCCAATTGAGCTTCCCTGTACAGTCTTCTATGCTCTCCTCCGAACACTGGGATAGTAGCATATGTGAGGTCCATCTGCAAGGTTCCCCCTAGTATTTTTATCCAAGATCTTGATAACAACATTCCGAACTTGGGGGGGACATCGGCTACTACGATATCCATGACCACACTTTTCATGGGCAGTTGAAACAAGGTCACAACCAGGTCTTTGATCACTCCGAGACACTGAACTCTCCTGGAGTCAAAAGAATAGAGGTCATGATAGGCTCTGGTAACTTCTAGTCCCAACTCTTCCATGACAATTTTGGGCATGAGGTTGTGAGAGGCCCCTGAATCCATCAAACAGTTGTGTAGCACTTTGTCATGTATGTTCAAGGAGGTATAGAAGGGAGGGGATGAGTCATCTCTATCTTCTACCATGGGACCTAGGACAACTGTTGGCTTTTTGTCTTGGAGGTTTATGGAGTCTGAGGGAAGGCATGAGGCTTCAGACTGTAAAAGCTCAGAGAAGCGTTTTTTAAATTCGCCATGTTTAATTAGCTCAGTGAGGGGCACAGGGATTCTGATCCTTTGAATCTCATGCTCAAAATTAAAAGAAGATGTAGGCTTCATAATTTCTTTTATTTCAGGAACATGATTATGGACAATGGGGGAGGGGGGTTGAGTTTTCTTACCTCTGTGATCATTTGCTTCTTCATTAGCAGGTCTCTCTGCTCTAATGGACTACTGAGGTATATCAGGCGCTGCCATCTTTTTATCAGACCTTAGGTTGTACCTGCCTCGGCCGCCACTAGCCTTGTCTCCCTTGCTTAGCTCGTTCAACTGGTTGTCCATGAGAGACTCTTCATATGCAGATTGAGTGAGATGAGGAAAAGGAGGAGTGTCTCCAACGCAGTGGATTTCAGGATCAAGCTCCTCTGATTCTCTTTCCCCCCCTTCGATCACAAAATTGTTTTGAAAAGGGGCCTGAATCTTCTGGTCTTCTCTGTCTCTTCCCTTCTCTTTCTGCACATTCGGGGGAGTAAAATTATTTGGCCTCCTAAAACCTCCCTTGTTTTCAGCGATCTGATGGCCTTTATACGCCTGCCTCCCTTCCATTCTTATCCTCTCCATCTCTGCAGACAGAGACTTCACCATCTTGGTCAGTTCATCCACTTGAGGGTGAGGTGCCAATGATCTAAAAGTTGAGGCTTCTGACCTCCCTTTTCTTCTGTCTGCGTCAGCCTTGTTTCTCAGTCTGTCAGCTGCTAATACATTGGATTCCACTTCTATGGCTACATCTTGCATTTGGGATAAGGAGGTGGCTCTTCTTTCTCTCAGCAAAAGGTAGAAATCAGGGTCAAATGCACCAACATAGGAAATTTGGGCAGAGGCTTCTGAGGGCTTTATCTCTGCAGGGATCTTGTTATACATCTTGTTAAATATTTTAGAGAAGTCAGATACTGACTCTCCTTCCATCTTTTTCAAAGACCTGAATTCTGTCATGTAATACATGAAGTCCTTCCTATCTCCCCACTGCCTTAGGAAAGCACTATCCAGAGCCTCAATCCCAGCAATAGATCCTGGGGTCAATCCTCTAAACCACTTCCTCACTTCACCATCCAGGCTCTGGACGAAAACTCTCATCCAGACATCCTCATTTTCAATATTGAGGTTGTCTGCATAACTATAGAAAGCAGCTAGGTGCTCTTCAGCAGTTAAATCTCCTTCCCCAGTGAACTTGGGCATGTATTTCAAGTAATCTCCAGCAGGGAGGGGATTCATAGGATGGGGAAGAACTAAGGGAGCGTATCTGGTAGCGACTATAGCATCCATTATGTTGAGAGGGGGGTTAGCACCAGCCATAGGGATGTTAGGTGTAGGAGAACTTGGAGGAGAAGGAGTTCACAAAGGGGTTATTGACGATAAATCTCGAAGTGGGGTGGGAAACAAGAGGTGATTCAGAGAACAGGCTACCGAGCTCCAGTCAGCAGGTGCTCCTCCTTGCGCAGGAGTAGGGAAATCTTCTAAGGTCACGGGTCTACGCTAAGGCGCAACTTCAGGGGAGAGGGGAGTGACAAAATCTTGTCCCTCTGGTCCCGGACCAGGAGGGGAAAACTCAACAGGAACACTCCCAAAATTTAAGAAACGGGGAACTGCAGAGATAGGCCTGTCAAAAATCTGAGGAGGAGAAAAAGGAGCTCCAACAGAAGGATACGGTGGACTACCTGGTTCGGTGATGGATGCTTCTTCCTCAGAGGCCCTTCCCTTTCTGAGCGTCGCCTCTGGATTTGTTTCGGGCGTAGCTAGAGGCAGTTGTGGGTGAGACCGCGTATGCCTGCCTCTGAAAGCCACAATTAATAGAGCAGGTTCTCCCCAGCGGAGTCATCACAATGGAGTCGCCAGGTGCAAAATTAGCAATCTGAAAGGCTTTGATGATCCTATGCACCTTCAGATTCAGAGGCTCAATGTCGTTCTACCCAGGGAAAATCTTCAATTTCTTCCCCGGCAACGACGCCAGAAATGTTAGCATCAGAAGTCACTCCTAGATTGCTTGCAGGAGAAGAGCCTAATGCCCATCAGTTTTATGTCACGATTTGTTATAAAGGGTGATCAAATGGAGATAATAGCTCTAGGAGGTATCATTCTAACTCAGGGACTGAGTCTGGTACATAAAGAACGGAGGAGGTCTGGAATCCTAACTTCAGCCAGTGGGTTGATTAAAAGATGAGCAAGTGGAAGAATTAGGAGAAGATGAACAAACAGCTGTGAGCAACAGGCTGCGGCGGTTTGCAGAGGAAAAACTCCGAAAGCAGGATCCTCCTGGTTTGAGGGCTTTGAGAAACTGAATAACAGACTTGACTGGATCCTCCAATTCCAAATCATTTAGCATCCAAGAAATCACAAGAACTGACTAGAGGCTTCGTAACTATTACAGTGATCCATTACAACATCATCCTACAATAGCTACAGCTCGAATGGATCCTCCAATTCCGAACTGCTCTAACACAGTGTTAACAAAGACATGAAAGAAGCTGGCATTCATAAGGCAAGAAGTCTCCAAAGTTCATACATAACTAGAACAACAATGCTTCATTAAAACTTTACAACCAGGGAGCTCTGCTCAACCATCGATGCTTTACAAAATGGAAAAAATTCCTACATATACTTCAGCCAAAATCCGCCTGGCAACAGTATCTCAGGACTTTTAATGGGGGGTCGCTTCCTCAATCAAATCTGTCCTCTGGACTCCTGGCATACGCTTCTTCAATTCAGCATGGCTCGCACCAGGGGGTAGCTGAGCCTCTTTTAATGTTTGAATTGGCGTGCTCAGGCTCTCTTAGCGAGTTGAAGACTCGGTGTGACCTTTCTGCAGAGAATCGGTACAAAAGGGACCCTCCTGGGTAAACTCCGGCCGGAACCTCCCTACTCTGCAATAAATGGGTGATGCGAGGCTTCACCTACCTTCCTTATCCTTTTCTGCTGAGCCAAAACGACTCCTTGAATTCCCTTGGGAAACAATGCTGCAAAAACCCGATTCACAGGTCCTTTCCAATCTCTTCACGGCCTCCAACACTTGACCATGGTCATCCCTGACTCTGTATTGGGGATTGAGATTTCGCGATTCCTGCTGTCAAGAGTTCTTGACTCTTGAATTCCTGATCACCGATTCTCCGATGAGCGCGTGCATGGGTTAGCCCTCCTAGTTATACTATCATCCATATGACCACCTCTTGTGTGACCCGAGCCGATCCTCTATCGGGGTTTCGGCGTTTTTGATGCCTCGATACACAAGTGCCCGGGAGTCGCGATTCTCTGATTGCCGATGGCTCCTTGTGCGCTAGCCCCCCTGACTATGCCCTGGTCCAAATGACCGTTACCACATGCCCACGGCCGTATAGCCTTCCATCGGGGTTTCGGGGTTTGCGAGGTCAATGTTCACCCGTCCTCCGGATTCACGATTCCCCGATCCCCGATGGCTCATGGCCATTGACATGTCAACGACCTCTTCCCCGAATCGAAAGCTTTCCACTTGGTGTTTCCTTCCTACATGGATCGTCCTTCCAACACCTGTCCTCCGCTATGATTCGTAGCTACATCAGGAAATCAGGTATCGGGATATCGCGATTCCTGCTGTCATGTGCATGGGATTTTCATATCCCCGAACCCCGATTCTGCAGGATCTTTCGCCACGTGCCACAGCTGATGGACGACTCTGATTCAGTTGGGAAATTGCGCATTGCGATTCACTCATGTAAGAGTTCCCTGCCTTCAAAAACTCCGATCCTCTGATGGACTGGAAACCTGACTCTCCTTTTGATGTTTGACACGTGTCCTGCCAAGATCAACGGCTAGGATCCCATTGGTCTTTCGAGACTCGAAAGGTCACGGCCTTCTTACCCTTTACAATCCCGATACCATAATTGTTACTAACAGGTTCAGTCTTTGAACCATCGGAATAGAAACTTGCTTCAATACAGTCGATTTGTCAAACAATCTGAATATATTTCACATATGGAGTTCTCATCTCTTGAACCTTGAAGATCATCTCTCTTTTTCAATGAACGTGCTTTGGTGGGAAAATTTATTGAGCTATGGCCAAGTGCCAAGGTTGTGGAATCCTAGGTATTGGAGAATTGGTTCCCTTAGATCGAAGGTACAATCATATCTTTTGTTGTAGGCCAAGGTTATTTCATTTTCACTTTTACGAGCAAATTGGAGAAGGAAAAGATGGAGATAATAGAGAGGAGATTGAGGAAGAAGATGGTGAAGATAGCGAGGAGTTAGAGGAGGAAGAAGTGGAAGCTGTAAAAGTGGAAAAAAAATATCAGGTCATGGGAATTCTATTCCAAAAGTGCAGTCTCGTTCCTACCCTTCTAAACCCTTTTCCTTTGCTAATGCTTTGAAAAACTCTGCACCAAAGTCCTCCTCTACTCTTACAAGGGGCAGGAGGTATTAAAAGGACAAGGTAGCTCAAGGGGTAGAAAAGAATAATAGGTTGGAAAGTGATGAATTCACACATTTTGGTCCCCATTGGAAATCAAGAGGGGTTAGAGAAAGTCTTATACAATAATGTTTTGTTTCTATGTAAACCTTTGCAATTAGTTTGTCAGAATCTATTCATGTTCTCGAAGATTTGGCATTAGAAATAGAAAATTGTTCATTCTCGCCTCCATATGCAGCGGAAGGTTGAAGAATTGTCCATGTCTGGAAGCCTAAGAAGGTGAAGCGTCGTTTGATTATGTGCATGGATGTGGGGTTGGAAGAGTCTTGCAAACTCTCCCTCTGCGCATTGGTTGGGAGGTTTGCGTACAAGGCCAGGAGCAATTTACCTTTCAATGAGCGGATGAAAATTACTTGGGTTCCACTCATTGGATATTCGCCTAAGTTGTTGACCCTCCCGCGCAGGTGGTTTGGTTTGGTTTTCAGAAATATGGAGGATTCTGCTTTCATCCTTGATAGATTCTTCGAGGGCGGAAGCATTATGTTGAAGCGTTGGCGCATGCGCTTTGACCCTACTACTGAATATTTTAGTTTCCGTCATGTATGGGTCTTACTACCTAGACTGCCAATCCAACTATGGAATAAAAAATCCCTAGAGGCTATTAGGAACATGTTAGGTCGGTTCTTAAAGGTTGATGAAGTCGATTTTCTTTCAATGGACAAGTGAATGACGAGGGTCCTTGTTGAACTGGACGTCCATGTCGGTCTCCTGGAAACGCTAGAGTTGGAATGGCGCGGAAAAGTCATTGTCCAAAGATTAGACTATTTGGGTTTACCATTCCAATGCTCTATTTGCAGACGGACGGGTCACCTGCGCAAAGATTGTCATTTCATGACAGGGGTCTCTGACTCCGAGGAATCTTTGGAAGATTCTACAAAAGATTTTTATATGAGCGAAGCAGACTCAGAAGAGTTGGGCGTCTTAGCTGCTAGGAGTGCTGAAGATACACCCAGTCGCCCTACTTTTTATTTTTCGCTTTCATCGTAGGAACGTGATTTACTGGATAGTTCTTTCTCGTCGCTCTTTGCTCCTTTACAAGTAGTGGTTTCAGGGAATTTGGGTACGAAAGAACCTGGTGGTACATATACTGTCCCTGATAGGACTCCTCTTCACCCGGTATCCTTAGATACTTCAGTCTCCTTACCTGAAGAACCTTCTTTGATGACCATTGTGGCAAGGCTCGATATTGATTCACATACTTTTTGTCAACTTGTGGTGGAACAAGTTTTGGAAAATGTGATAACTTCCTTCGTCCCGACCTATAGGGAGGCCACTAGTCCTATTCCCTTACCGACATACTTGAGCTTGGAATCCATTCATGGAGAGGTGGAATGTGGAGCCGCAGAGGTGACTACAAGTTTAGGGGAAGGTTCGGGGAAGGACTTAACATGGGTGCAGGGATTGGGTTTGGAGTTATCCCCCATTAAAACCAGGAGTGCTCGAAAGAAGATGGGGAAAACTCCTTCTGTTGTTGATCAACATTTAGCTTCTACTCATGATTTGGGGGCGCTTAGAGGCATGAAATCCCTTGCAAGAGATAAATCATTATCCTCCTCTCCTTGAATATTAGAGGAGTGGGAGGTCCCCTAAAATTTCCCTCCATGTGTAGAATTCTTTCTAAAACCAAGTTGGATATTATTTTTCTCCAAGAGACCTTAGTCCCTGAGGAGAAGGCTAGAAAATTCATGAACATTTTATGTCCTAACAGGATGATCTGTGTAGTCAGTTCTGTAGGGAAGTCGAGTGGACTTCTGGTGGCATGGAATCCAATTTTTTTTTAGTTAAAGCCTTTTCTAAGTCTTGGCGAGATTTTATTGACATGTATTTGACTACCTGACAAAAGAAGGATTTATTTTTTAAATGTTTATGGCCCATGCATCGGAAACATACGGTTTTGGAAAAAGATGGATACAAAAGTTTTGTTAGCACTGGGTGATCTTATACTAGTAAGGGGCATGGACTTTATGACTAGCACAGAAGAAGTACGGGGTGCATCGGCTTTAACAGATCCCCTGGTGGTTTTTTTTAAAGAGATTTAAAAAAAAAAATCATCTGGTTGATATAATGCCTGCAGAGGTGGTGCCAACTTGGAGAAATGATAGAAGTGGGTGGGACAAGATACAAAAAAGACTAGATAGAGTGTTTGCCTCTGATGCTACTCTACTTACTTCAAACAAATATCGATCGTGGGTGGAATTTTCATTTATTTCCGATCATGCATGTGTTCTTTTTCAATTGAATATTGGTTACATGTCTGTAGCTGATCTGTTTAAATTTAACCCATCCTGTTTACGAGAAGAGTGATTCGCTGAATTGGTTCAGGAAGTGTGGAACACTCATCAGGATTACGAGGAGGAGGGATCTCAAAGGAGTTTGGTTAGGAAGTTGAGCATGCTAAAATCTCGCATGAAGGTATGGATTACTGAAAGGAAACAAAAGGAACAACAAGTATTTGAAAACATTGAAGCAGAGATTGCCCTTCTTATCAAGCAAAAATTAAATGGTGATCATAGTATTGATCCTGATCCTCGACTAAAAACACTTGAAGCTGAATGGAATAAATCAGTTCTAGCAGAGGAGGAACGATGACGTCTAAAAACTAGGGCTACATGGATTCAGTGCGGGGGACAAAAATACAAAATATTTCCATCAATTTGCGAGTTATAGAAGAAATAAAAAGCATTTGTGGGAGTTAAAGGATGACTCTGATCAGGTTCACTATGATCAAGAGGCTATAAAGGATGAAATGCAGAGGTTTTTTAGTTTGTTCTATCAAGATACGGGGCAAAATTCGATTGAGGATCAGTTTGCATTAGTTAGACTTTTCCCAAGAATGGTTTCCGAAGAAGAAGTTCAATTACTTGAGAATACTTGTACTAGAAAGGAAGTTCTAGAAGTCCAAAAGGGTTTCACCAAGGACAAAAGTCCAGGTCCCGACGGGTGGACTGTTGAATTCTTTTTACACTTCTATGAAATGGTTGCAAAAGATTTGCTTGAGGCTGTTGAGGAATCCAGACTAAGTGGAGAGGTTATCAGGTCTTTGAACTCGACTTTTATTTCCCTTATACCAAAAGTCAATGGACTTGCTTCTTTTGGGGATTTTCGGCTGATTGCTATGTGCAATCTTTGCTATAAGATCATAACAAAACTCATTGCTAAGAGGATAATACCTATTCTGTCCCATACTCTATTAGAGGAGTAATTAGGCTTTTTAAAAGGAAGGAAAATACCTGATGCCATTGCATCAACACAGGAGTGCCTTCATGGTATCGAAGAAAAAAAACTACAAGTTTTAATTTTAAAGATTGACTTAAAGAAAGCATATGATTGTATGAGCTAGGACTTTCTCTGTTTGCTTCTTATCCAATGTGGGTTTAGACTGCCTACGACAAAGTGGATCATGGGATGTGTCACAACAACAACCTTCGATATCCTAATTAATGGAGAGCCGACAGATTTCTTCAAAATTGGCAGAGGGCTAAGACAGGGATGCCCACTGTCGCCTTTGTCATTCATTATGGTGATGGAAGGGTTGTTTTTGGCACTCAAAAGAAGCCAAGATGAAGGCACATTGACTGGTATAAAGGTTTCAATATTAATTAGGATCCTCCATCTTCTTTTAGTTGATGACATTCTTATAATGTCAAAAGCCTCTCTTGATGAATGGTAGGAGATAAATAGGATTCTGACTGTTTTTTGTAGTGCCATTGGACTCTTGATAAATGTTCAGAAGACATCTTTCCTCCACTTTGGAGTTCATCAAAATGTTTCGGATACATTAAAATAATCCTTTCATTTTAATTTTTATGATCTTACTGAAGCTTTCATGTATCTTGGTTACTATCTAAAACTTGAAAGGTATAAGGTGGAGGACTGGCACTGGCTTATTGCAAAATTTGAGAAACGGATAAACCATTGGTGCAATAGATGGATTTCCATTGGCGGCCACTTAGTTCTAATTAAGGCTGTTTTAGAAAGCCAACCAGTCTACTGGACGACTGTTTGCACTCTTTTCGTCGATGTGTGAGAAAAAAGTGAGTGCTTACATGCCTAGTTGGGCTCTGCTAGTCATGACAGCTGTATGGTAAGAGGTTAGAAAGAAAACAACTAAGCTATTAACAAGAATTAAACAAAAACTAAATAAAACTATGAGCATGGAAATAAAAATAAAA
>ML781431.1:1196374-1220826 GCA_009831015.1 Picea engelmannii | reverse complement strand
CAAAGGCGTTGAAGGAGATCATTGAGAGGACTTATTAATTCTCCATCCTCCACTGACATTGAATTGAACATATCTTTTACTTCCCCAATAAGTCTTTCAGCATGTTCACGATAAGACGGTGCCTGACCCATATTACATTAAATGCAGTAAATTAGAGGAGAAACTTAATTCTGAAGGAAAAAAGGAATATGCAGAAGAATAAATTCAAACGAAGTTAGTCAACTACCTCATAAGACTTTGAGACAGAGTTTATGAAATTATCGTCCCAAAGGTTGGAATGATAATCACCTATGCGTCTTTGTACAGCATCATCATTAGATACGGAGGTGGTCAAACTCATGCTTATAGATTTCCGTTGCCTGCACATTCCCAGATTTTGGATTGTTCTATGCGTACCCTTGAGCTCATGAGTAGAACTGAAGAACGATCTGCGCAGGCCCGATTTCGAAACCAACGGTACAAAAGAAACAAGAGCCATTTTTGTTGGCTTATGTGGTATGATAGCTTTTGGCGTATGGAGATAGCTCAAGAGAACGAACTAAAATTCATGTTGTAGAACCCTACTACCATTGAATATATAGAGAGAGATTCTTCCACGCGATTGATGTGAGTAATAAACTATTCCGTAAAACACTTTATTCCACGCGATTGATGTGAGTAATAAACTATTCCGTAAAACACTTTATATCGCATGTCCATGGATTCTGCCACGCTTCCCTGGTCCCATGATACCTTTACTTGTCGCGACGTCCTAATGCTTTATTGGGATAGATCCCATTCCTTGTCGTTCTCGCCTTTTTAGGCGCTCATCTTTTATTTCTCGGTATAGATACCTTTCCTTGTCTTTTTCGGTGTCAATCCTTTATTTCTTGGGATAGATACCTTCCTTGTCTTTTTATGGAAATTATGCACCGAGTTTCTGGTAGGTCACTATGTAAACTATTCTTTCTAATAGGGTGGAGGTGGTTTTTGCACAAGATCCATAAAATGTTGGAATGTTGAGTCATCTTAGGTGTTGGCCTCTGCCTTGTTAGATAATAATGGTGAAATGTCATAGTTAGCAAATGGTTAAAACTGTACGCAAGATTTGTGTTGAAGTGGTTTTCAAATCCACTTATTCAGGAGATTGTTAGGGGCTATCATAACCTATATAATTGTAGGCAATTTATCAAATTAATAGAATAGATTGTGTGAGCGTAGACTCACTTGTGCTGTGCCCTTGTGGCCTCACTGCTATTGTGCTGTGCCCTTGTGGCCTCACTGCTATTGAGATTAATTGATCTCCGTTTTGTAATTTGGTATCAAAGCTGTTGGAGAATCCATTGAGAGGAGCCACCTGAGTTGAAGTAATTGCGGGGTGAAAGGGCTGCGAGAGATCCATTGTTTGCCTGTAAGAATGGAGGTGTACGGAGTAGAGGTGCACCAGATCTGCTTCCGTCAACACTACGTGAATATTTCTATTGATAGCCAATTGTGGAGGGCGAACCTGAGTCACGCTTTCTTTAATGTGTAGAAAAGCAAGCCCTTTCCGCTCGTGCATGTGTGCAACAAGAAACTGTAGTCATTGGGTTGGGGAGACGAAATCTTGAGTGAGCACGAGGAGGAGGCGACATAGTTGATAAAGCAGGAGAGCACGCTGGAGGAAAAGAGGAGTCGACCTAGATCGTGTAGTGGCCAACTATTTGTGCCTTGTGCAGAAGACAAGACTGGTGTATTATGTCTGATTGTACCTGTGTTTAATGCTAGTGCTAGATCGACGCCCAAGAAGCACCATTCAATTTCCAGAGCCTTGATCTAGAGGCCAAATCATTATTTTTTTGACCTGTGAAGGGTCAATCTGCGAGTTTGTTGCTACTGGTGAATCGTTGGAGGTGTTGTTGGAGATCGTTGCTATCCACACACCAGTGTGTTGCCTAGTTCGCTGACAGATCATTGTTATCGATGCCAGCTGTTGTCAGATCGATGCAGGCATCTCCGTCTTGGGTTTGAGAGGCCGCACCATTTCCTCTGCTATTTCTATTGGTGCTGCATTGGCAACTACTACTACTCTTTTTGATGCCAGTGTGCTGAGTTGCCATCGATGCTAGTGTGCAAGACTAAGGAGTCGGTTTTTATTTATTATTTTTATTTTGTTGAATCCAAGCAGAATAATTGAATGGTACATTGAGACGTTGCATTTGAGGGTGATTTTGCAGTTGAAATCTGTTGTGTGTCCACTCAACCTTGTGAACTGGAACTAGAGCTATTATACTCGCCATCCCTCGACCTTTCACTTATGCCATCAAATTTGTTCCTGTAGAAGAGCGCTTCCGTGTGAAAAGAGCTCGAAGTGTGGAGTTTTGGACGTGTATGATAGCCACCATTTATGTAGTGAAGAAGATGCCAATTATTCTCTATCTGCGTGGGGGAAAGAGAGTTGTTGAATTGAAGGAGCCCGTGAGCCCATGGACAGCGCTTGAACTGTGTGGAGAGAGCATCGTAAAAAATGGATTAGAGAAATTGTAATGGGTAAGCAAAGGAGAATTAAACAACGTCGGAGAGAGATGAAACACATGTGGAGGACGAATCAACATGAAGAGTTATTACATTTTCCAGATCAGTATGATGTGTTTCCAGCTGCAGAACCTGTGTTTGACGAGGAGAATGTTGAGCTAGATATGAATGAAGAATTTGATGAATTATATGAAATCATGATGCCAAATCTGCCATTCTTCTCAGGTAAAGATTATGAACCTTGGGCAACTGAAATAAAAAAATTGCTATGGTTAGTAGATTTACTGCATTATGATCAAGAAGATGGTGTCAATTTCTATGATAAGAGAAGAGATGAAATAGCATTACAACTTATTATGTCAGCAGTGGATGAAAACATATTGTCTATTTTTTTGCTTGAATTTGGTGAAGTAAACAGCCCAAAAATATTTTGGGATATTCTTGAAATGAAGAAGTGGAGCGAGGATGTTGAAGTTCATGAAGATATTGGTGTTGAAAATGATGATTGTGTTGAAAACTTTGTAGTTGAAATAGAGACTGAAAATGATAGCATTGAAATTGCAATGATTGATGATGAAAGTGTGTTTGTAGCTGATAAAGACAAGTGTAAAACAACCCATGAGAATGAAAGTCTTATGGAAGAAAGTCTCTTTGAAACAAAGACATATGAAGTCAAATTTGATGAAAACTATTCATCTCATGAAGAGTGGTCAAATATATTGCATGAAAAACATCTTATTAATGAGCTATTGTTTGGTGAGAAGAGAAGCTTATTTGCATACACAAACCAAGTAAAAGACAACCTGTTTGTAGTGATAGAGCATCGTTAAGAGGTTGAATACATGAAAAAACCAGTTGTGACAACAGTTGAAGCTGAAAATGAAGATTATTATGCAACATCAGAGGCAAGGAAGAAAGAGAAAGAAAGGAAAAATCTCTTAGAGGAGCAAAATGAAAAGAACCAGTATGGTTCTTCCTATGAGTTTTCATATGATTGTAACAATGTTTTTGAGTGTGCAGGTCTACAAGACAACAATTCATTTTCAGTAGTGACTGATTACTAAGAAAACATGAAAGAAAATGAAGAAATTGACGAAGAAAATATTGAGTCAATTTATGACGAAAACTCAATGGATATTGGAGAAGAAGATGTTGAAATTGAAGAAATTTTTATGAAGTGGAGCCTTGAAGAAATCAAATTCTATTATGAACTCATGTTGCAACAAATTGATGATCAAAAGCTCAATGGTGAAGAGAAAACAATAGAGAATGACATGTGGCAACAATTCACATACAAACAATTTTTCGAAGAAAAAGTTGAGGACAAGCATGGACAATCTGAAATAATTTTCAAATTGATGACAAACTCCAACAATAAGATTAAGCATAAGAAGTTGAAACATGGAATTTTCAGCAAAAGAGATAGACGTAAATTGAAAATGCATAGAGGCTTTAGAAACTAGAAAAGGAGGAAGAGAAAAACTCACTCATACATGGAGTTAAAACGAATTTTAAGGTTTTGTTTGAATTGTCCTTTGTAATGTTTGTAAGCCTAGCTGAGACTAAGACCAGTAGGCATGTTATGCATTTTTATTGTATTAAATCCATTTCTCCATTAAGAGGGAGTGTTAGATAATAATGGAGAAATTCCATAGTTAGCAAATGGTTAAAACTGTACGCACGATTTGTGTTGAAGTGGTTTTCAAATCCACTTATTTAGGAGACTATTAGGAGCTATCCTAGCCTATATAATTATAAGCAATTTATCAAATTAATAGAATAAATTGTGTGAGCGTAGACTCACTTGTAATGTGCCCTTGTGGCCTCATTGTTATTGATATTAATTAATCTCTGTTTTGTAATTTTCCCTCCCCCACCAGTGCACCAATATCCTCTGACCATACCTGTAATACTCGAACTATTATTTCCACCCTTATATGTACTATATTCCAACATAACACATTTGCAGCAACATTCCACTTTTTTATTTTCCTCATTAAGTATAGGATTACTTAAAATACAAAGCATTACATAGTATAAAAATATAAAAGGGAAGATAAAGGTGGCGATACTACCAAATTAGCCATGACAAGTTTGATCAAGTATATTCTTAAAAAAAACAATTTGACTAAATTGTTGAGACAAGTGGTACACACACTTAACTAATAGTAAACACTCATATACTTGGCTAAGTTGAAGGGTCCATTATTTAGCAATATAAAATAATCATTCTTGAGCATGTTGGAGTAAATACTATTGGGTAGATTGGATTTTTTCTAAGGTTGGGAGTATTATTCTTTAGCATGCCATGGTAATTATTCTTTAGCAAACTAGAATTGTTTGGGTTTTTAGTCGGATAATGTTGAAAGCATTGTATAATGTCATTAATAGTGAGGAATATTCATCATATCATTTCATAAAGGTGTTGTAAATTAAGATAGAATCACTAGAATGATGAATATGACAATATCATGAAACAAATAGAATTTCTCAACAAATTCAAGTGATACAATTTGTAGCATAATAAATATCATGAAACAAATAGAATTTCTCAACAAATTCAAGTGATACAATTTGTAGCATAATAAATATGATATATCATGTAATAGCTAGGATTTTGTAGCAATTATTGGAACTCTTTTTTATTTTTCTCATAAATAAATCACCAAAATTGGTTTACAATTTTTTATTTTTTAAGGTGTTGAGGATTTTTTTATTGCATAGGGGTAACCACCCAAAAGCTAGTTTTCAAGCACTCCACTATCTTATAATAGTCAAAATTTGGTTTTCAAGTTTCTACTTTCTTAAGATGTTGCAAAGAAGTTCTAACTGAAGGAATTCTTTTATTACATAGGGATAACCACCCACAAGATAGTTTTCAAGAACTCTACTATCTTATAATACCTTATGGAGTTTTCAATGTACAAGAATATTGATTTTTTCTTTACTTCTATTGTTTCTTTGAGATGGTCTTTGTTTCTCCTATAATGAAGGTAAGGGTGTTGTCATTAATCAATTGTCTTAGGATTTCTCATCGTTTCTATATAATGATGGAATTATAGCTATTCTTTAAACATTTCATGAATGGTGGCTCTTTATTCAAGTCACGATGAAGAAATTCCTAAAATTTCAAACCTTTCAACTTCAATGTGAAAAAAAACAAGGGTTATTGCATTGTCTTCATAGATGTATACATTTTCTTCCATTGAATATTATATGTGAGCTTAAGAGTAAGAAAATGCATGGCTACCATCAAGATCAAATTGGTCTACCTATTTTTTGCAACAATAGAGGACATTAGGTCTTCTTGAAGGCTTCTTATGTAGCAATGTCTCGATCATAAGGCTTATAACTACTACTAATTAATAAGATTGATGCATATTTTAGTTCTGTAGCACAATACACCTTGCTTCCATAGCATTAATTATTTATTCTATTCCTAGAACCAACTATCCATTCTCCATGCATTTTTTCCATTTGCAACTTTATCGAAATCCTTTATCTTGTTGGTTTAGTAGATTGACCAATTCTATAACAAGATCGTACACAATTGTACTACAAAAATTCTTCTTTTAATTACTTAGCGTTCGAAAACACATGTATTCCAACAGAGGATGAACACCTTCAATAACCACTCACATAACCAAATCAAAGATCAACACATCGATGTTTTGACGTGGTAAAACCCCTATGGGGAAACATCCATGGCCCCAGCCAACATGACCACTTGGAACAATTTATTAATGTAAAAGAAAAAGATTACGGAGAGATTTTACAAGAGATTTTCTCACAATCGATCATCCGCAAATGACCCTCCATTCTCTTTAAATAGAGATCATGGACCAATTGGGTGGTAAGCCATGAATCAATGGCTGTTAAGATCGAGGAGAGTATGAACCATTAGATTACTCTATGTCAGGAACATATCGTGACCGTCAGATTTCCTAACTACAAATTCATACTAATGCATAGTAAAGAAACACACTTTTACCTAACGACACATTATACCAATTAGATCTTAACTAACTCCTAAGTGTCTAAATATCCTAACATCCCCCCTTAAGAACAACTTGGGATTGGATTGAAGGATTTACAATGGTGACACAATAGGAGAAGGAAGCAGGCATTATAGCCCATCCCCCCTTAATGATAACTTCATGAACTCCTAACATAGATCGAAGTTTGGAAAACTTCACTTCTATAAGAGACTTTGTGAAAATGTCTACAACTTGATCTTCTGTAGGGAAAAGGAGCACTTCAATAACTTGATCATGAATGAACTTTCTGATGAAGTGCATATGTAGCTCGATGTGTTTTCTATGTTGATGTTGAACTGGGTCTTTGGCGAGCTTGATGACACTCTGAATGTTGCACTAAAGGCTGGTCGGGTGTTGCTGATGGAATCCAAACTCTGAAAGGATATGTCGAAGCCACAAGGCTTCTTGACTTGCATTTACCACTGCTCGGTACTCTGCTTCTACTAAAGAAAGTGCAATATGTTATTGTTTATTACAGGGCCAAGTGACAGGTCCTGAACCAAGGATGAAAACATAAAATGCAGTAGACTTCCGATCATCAGGGTCGTCGGCCCAATCTGAATCAGTGAAACCAACCAATAAAAGAGTCCCCCCTGAACAATAATGTATCTCGAATTGAACTATACCACAGACATAGCGAAGTATCCTTTTAGCTACTTTCCAAAGGCTTTCATGGGGTGTTTTCATATACCGAGCAACAAGACCAACAACAAAGGAAAGATCGAATGGGTATAAGTCAAGTATAAGAGGCTACCAATTAACTGACGATATAGGGTGGAATCAACTTCGGGAGAAGTACAGGTGGCAGTAAGATTGAATCCATACCGGAAGGGAGAAGGGGCTGGTTTACAATCGTCCATTGGAAAGCGACGAAGAAGGCCACAAGCATACTTAGTCCGGGAAAGAAAAATTCCTTCATTGGTTTGCAAAACTTGGAGGCCAAGTAATTTGTACAAAAAGCCCAAGTCTGTCATTTCAAATTTCTTTTTAAGGCTAGTATTCACATGGTTTAAAAGTTTTGAGTCACTACCAGTAAAGATAACGTCATCAACATAAAGGAAAAGGATTATGATATGGCTTCCTACTTTCTTGGTATAGACATTAGGATCAGAATGGAATCTAGAGAATCCAATGGCAATAAGAAAGCTGTCCATTTTGGCATACCAAGATCAGGGAGATTGCTTGAAACCATAAAGAGATTTCTTAAGGAGAAAAACAAGGCTAGATTCATTCTGGACATAGCTAGGAGGTTGTTCCATGTAAATTTCTTCTTGCAAATCTCTGTGCAAGAAGGCAGATTTAACGTCCATCTGATGGACCTCCCATTTATGTGAGGCAACGAGGGCATGAACAAGTTGAATGGAATTCATTTTGGCTACAGGGGCAAAGGTTTCATTATAGTCAATTCTTTCAACTTAGGAAAATCCTTTGGCAAATAACTGAGCCTTGTGTCTTTCAACACTTCCATCTAATGCATACTTAGTTCTATAGACCCATTTACATCTGACAATTTTTATTCCTTTTGGAAGAGGTACAAGATCCCAAGTATCGTTTTCCATTAAAGAACGATACTCTTCATTCATTGATGTATCCCAATCTAGATGACCTGAAGCTTCTGCAAATGTCTCTAGATCATGAGTTTCTGAAACTTGAGCCAAAAGTGAAGAGGCTTACTGAAACTATGAGCATGTCTGACGCTGATCTAAAGGATCACTGACAAGATCACCAGCTGCTTCTCTTGTTCAATGGACCCATCTAGGAAGCGATGGAGATGGTGTTGGTTCAGGTTCAAAGGACTCATCTGTAGTAAGGTGATAAAGCAGAGGTGGATTTTCATCCTCACTGTCATCATCTGAAGAAGAAACCAGAATATAAGAAGGAAAAAACATCAAAGATGACTCGTAGAACGAAGAAGGCACAACCGTCGAATTAGGCTTGCAGGCCAAAGAAGGCACAAATGTCGAATTAGGCTTGCAGGCCAAGAGATTTTCATCAAATTTAATATATCTTCTAATAATAATTTCATTACAATGTGTTTGAAGAAGTCTATAACCTTTGACATCTTCAGAATAACCAACAAATATACACTTCTCACTTTTAGGCTGCAATGCTTTCCTTTTCTCATCAGGAATGTGAGCCCATGCTATACTGCCAAATACATAGAAGTTACTTGTTTAATTTTAGTCAATGCTTCTTTCGGTGTTATATTTTTAAGAGCCATTGTGGGAGTGTGATTTACTATGTAATTTGCATAGTTGATGGCTTTCGCCCAATACTTTAGACTTAATCCCTCAGATTGGATCATACAATTAGCCATTTCTTTTAATGTCTGGTTCTTTCTCTCAACAACAACATTTTATTGTGGTGTATATGGAACAATGTGTTGCATTTGGATTCCCTGTGTAGTGCAATAACTTGTAAAATTATTGTTCACATATTCACCTCCATTATCTATTCTTAACATTTGAATTTGATGTCTAGATTGCTTTTCTACAAGGGCCTTGTAGGCCAAAACTTCATGCTTAAATTTTTAGAAGTAAAACCAAGTACGTATGGAAAAGTCATCAATGAAAGTTAAGAAATACTTGCACCAGAAAAAGAAGGAGAAGAAAGTGGACCACACAAATCACTGTGAACAAGTTGCAAAGGACCCGAGGCATGATAAGAGGCACATTTTTCAAAACTATCCCGATGATGTTTGTCGAGAACACAACCAACACAAACACCATATTTGCATGAAACAAGAGGAAGAACAATCACCATATTTTGATTACATAGTTGCTGCAATGAGCGATAGTTTAGATGACCAAACTGCTCATGCCAAAGTTTTCTCAAGTCATCACTATGAGCAACAAAAACTGATGAAAAAGATGATGACCCAAAGTTGTCAAACTTGTACAACCTGGTAATATCATCAGGAATTCTAGTTGCAAGAACATGCTTAGGATCTTTTAGATCCTTGATTACAACTTGGTGAGGTGAAAATTCTACGATTTTACCTTCACCTGAATGAGTGATTTGATATACTGATAGAAGGTTACAATAAAGACTTGGAGCACATAATACATCATTGAAATGACCATTTTCTACTTGAATTGTTCCAGATCCTTCAAAACTAAGAGATCTCTCATCACCAACAAATATTTTATTGGTGTAACATTCATTTAGAGTATAAAATATGTCTCTATTCTTAGCCATATGATAAGATGCTCCAGAATCAATAAGTCGCTCATCAAAAGTAGAAGTATAAGTTTTATTGAAGGAGAAACCAGACGCTGAAAGTGCATGTCCATGAGAAGAACAAGAAAGATCAATATTGATGTTGTTATTCTTCATTGATGCTTCTAAAGTTGCCATCTTATTGAAACATTAGGACTCATCATGGCTATATGATGCAAACCCCCTACCATAGTGGGGTCTGCGATCTCCCGGTCACTAGATCATGTTCTAAGTCCGATATGGAACATCTCTTTCGGGTCCTCACTAGAACCCTACAAATCAGATCTACAGGTCCTATTCTAAACCTAGACAGCTCTTATAAACACCAAGTGTGAGCTCCACTCCCCACGACCAAGGCCCATGACCGCACCCTTGTTTTCCAAGGTGCTTCATGATTCATGGTTCAAGACTTCTCGAGGGACCAACTCTCGACTCTTCTACATCGAACACCAAAAATACTTAATCAATGGTTAAATCCTCCATAGATCCCTTCATCCGATCGTTCGATGTGATCCAGGGCTAACCCAAAATGTGTATTTCATGAATCGGGACTTCCAAAGTTAAGCGTCCTGCCTCTCTGCTTCTTGGAACCCTGAAGTACGACTAGGGATCTAGCTAAGTGATAAACCTCTTCTCTTTGCTCGCGATGTGACCTCCAACTAGGCCCAAGTCTTGGCACATGTTCCTTTCATGTTTCGTGGATCATAGACCCATGAACAGTGCTACCTCCACTCCAAACTCCCGGTATGCGAAATTCCGAAAGGATTTTCTTCTGAACGATCCAATAGTCAAGATTCTCCCCTTTATCCACACTCAGATCAAATCTCGATGATCTTATTTTCGAGATTTTTTGGCAAGAGGGTCTAAAGACTCCCTCTCTTGTGATCCCCAGTCCACGAAATGCTGAAACCTCCCTTGGGAAATCTACGACGTAGATTTCTCTGTATTGACAACCATGATCTCGTCATTGGTTTTGTGAAACATTTCTCGACTGCCACATGCCTCAGCTCTTAGTCTCTCACCCAGTTGATGTGTGTCCTTCATGAGATTCTACGGTCATTGGGATTTCACAATACACGAGTTAAAAGGAACTTCACTCTTGTTTCTCCAAACACCGAATGCCAAAATTCTCCTCTGGACACAAAGCACTAAGGTTCGCGCTACTTCTATAGATATGATGGTTGTCGCTAGATCGACACTTCCTCTCGAAGTATGCCTATCATTCGTTCAATTCCTCGTGAATCTTCCAGATCTGATGACAGTTGGCTCCCTACGCTTAGAGCTGACGATTACTATGCTCTTCCTCCTAAGCTTCTGCGCTCTTTCTTTCCTAGGCTTGGGAGATTTGTCTACCTCCACAAACTTTGATCCTTCACCCCTTTGATGAATCTTCCTCCTGTGGACTTCGCCAACACTTATTGAAAGTGTTATCTCTTCTGAGATTTTATCCTTGGTAGGATTTCGAATTGCTCAACTCAAAGGATTTTCTCAAAAAAAAGAAAATGCTTCTCGTCCACCTAATGATCGTCTTTTTGGTTCTTTGACTCTTAGTCATTTCAAGGTCCCGCACACTCCTTTTGTTTGGACTCTTAAAGTTTCCTGTGTTTTTCTCTAAACATCCCTTCCTGAATCGTTCTGTGATTTGGTCGACGCACACCTTGCATTAGGGAATGCACACCTTTCATACATGGTTCAGTAGAAGAACAACTAAAACTTATCCAGTCCCATTATGGGTTCATACAATCACTCTCTCAATCATTCATATATAGAAAATGAACTATAACTACTATGCATGCACAAAATAACATACCTCCATTCATACTCAAGATGAACACAACTCAAGCAAATCCGCGACAATTTTTGTCTATTTGATTCATTCATAAAAACGAAAAATTACATAATGTTTCTGCTCCACTCTATTCTGGTCTACTTGATCTCCTACCGCTACTCATCTATACATAATCTATTAGAATGAAATTGAAAAACTATCTAAGGATCGGTTCCCTGAACTCTCTCGTCCTTTCATGAAAACTATTAAATTCAGAATTCAAACTATCACCTAACTAGTGCTGCTATTAAAATAACTGCTAATTACTATCAAGCAGAGTCAACACTCCATGCCTGCAATCTCTTACAGTCCTGAATACTTTACAAACAAGTTACAATTCAAAATGTCATTTCAAAAATATCCCAACAACCAATTTAATTTCTGAATAAATGCTTGATTTGAACTTTGCATTGTTAAGATGTCATTCTTGTCTCCTCCACATGTGCGTTGATGGCTGTTAAGGTGATGCTCTTGCATCATACTCCTCTGGTTAAAATATTTCGTGGACTCCTGTCCATGAGCTCCTGTACTGTCTTCCCATGCTTCAAAATATCAGGTTTTGTGACCCAACTTGCATCTTCCATTGGATGATCTTTCCACTTTACTAAGTACTCGGCATATGTTTTCCTCTTGGTTTTCTTTCCATCCCTCTGTTCAATAATCTTCTGCATCTAAGGTATTTCTGCTGTGAGCAATTTCTCTTCCCACTGAATCACTTGCCGATCATCTACCTCTCCTGTGTCATCCCTATGGTAATGATATAGGTCTGCAACATTGACTATTAGTGATATCCCAATGTTGTCCGAAAACTCAATCTCATAAGCATTAGCCACGATTTTTCTTAGAATTTTACACGGTCCAATATTTTTCATCTTTAATTTTTTCTATGTTCCCCTTGGGAATCCCTCTTTTCTGAGATGAGCTAAAACTTCATCCCCAACTTCAAATTGAATTTATCTTCTCCTCTGGTTAACTTTACTCTTGTATTTCTGATTGTTGTCCTATAGCTTCTTTGTGACTTTGTCATGGAGTTTATGCATCTTTGCTGCGAACTCTTCTGCTCCATCACTTCTAAACTCATGTTGACTCAATTTCCTCAATTCTGTGATCCCCCTTGGTTGTATGCCATACACAATTTCAAATGGAATTTTTCCTATGCTCTTGTTCACTGAATTGTTGAACGCAAATTCTGCCTGTGCTAGAATTTGATCCCATTGTCGACCTTGCTCAACGACTAAGCTTCTTAACAAGTTTACCAGACCTCTGTTTACAACTTCGGTCTGTCCATCTATCTAAGGGTGATGTGATGAACTAAAATATAATTTCGTCCCTAGCCTATTCCATAGCGTCCTCCAAAAGTGTCCTATGAATTTTGTGTCCCTGTCTGAAACTATGCTCCTCGACAATCCATGTAGTCTCACCACTTCTCTAAAAAACAAATTGGCAATGTGTTTGGCATCTCTTGTCATCTGACATGGTATGAAATGTGCCATTTTTGAGAATCTATCCACCACAACAAATATGGAGTCACTCCCTTTCTGAGTTCTGGGCAATCCCAAAACAAAGTCCATGTTGATTGTGTCCCATAGCCTTTTTGGAATTGGCAATGGCTAATACAAACTAGTGTTCTATTGTCTCCCTTTTGCATACTGAAAAATTCTTCATTTGTTCATGAAATTATTCACTTCTTCCCTCATGCTCGACCAATAATACGAATTTCTCAACTATGCAAACGTCTTGTCGTGACCAAAATGTCCAGCTAAACCTCCACTGTGTTTTTCTTTCAGCAGGTTGTCTCTCATTGAGCACTTCAGAATACATAATTGGCTCCCTTTGAACATTAATCCATCTTGAATTAAATATTTAGTCCATGGGATTCTGTCTCCTAATAAAGGATTTTTGCATGCCTCATAAGCTTCTTTGAAATCTCCATCTTCTTCATACATCTCCTTGAGGTGTTCGAACCCCAATGTCTCCACCCGGAATTCCTTTACAATCAAACTGCTTCTACTCAAAGCATCTGGGACTTTGTTAGCAGTTCCATCTATATGCTTAGTAACAAAAGTAAACTTTTGCATAAATTCTACCCATTTTGCATGTTTTTGATTAAGCTTTTATTTCCTAGTAATAAATTGCAAAGCATGATTATCACTATACAAGACAAATTCTTTAGGAATTAAATTGTGCCTCCATTTTTTCAAAGCTTGGATCACTGCATAAAACTCCTTGTCATATGTGAAATACTTTTTCTTGGCAACATTCAGTTTCTCGATGAAATAAGAAATTGAACTATTGTCCTGGCTCAAGACTGCTCCAATATCAAATCCACTTGCATTGCACTTCACCTGAAATGTTTTCCCAAAATCTGGCAAGACCAGAATTGGCTGCTCTATGATTTTCTCCTTCAATAATTTGAAACTTTTCTTAGCTTCCTTCATCGAACTGAAGGACTTGTGTTTCTTTTTCACAGTGTCTAGCATGGGTGCACATATGCCACTGAAATTTTTGATAAATTTCCTATAAAAACTCGCTAACCCATGAAAACTTCTTACCTCAAATATATTGCTCAGTGATGGCCATTCTCTAATTGTTTTCACTTTTTCTGGGTCCATCTTCAATTCATTTGAAAAGATTACGAAACCCAAGTATATGAGATCCTTCTTCATAAAATAACTTTTCTTTAGATTTATCAACAACTTCTCTTGCTGCAATCTTTCCATCACTGTTGTTAAATGTCTTAAGTGTTCTCCTTTTGTTTTGTTGAAGATTAGTATGTCATCCATATATACTATGAAAATTTTTCTTATGAAGTCTTTCAACACTTCATTCATCATTCTCATGCATGTGTTGGGTGCATTTGTCAACCCAAACGGCATGACCATCCATTCAAACAATCCGTCATTTGTCTTGAATGTTGTTTTCCATTCATCTCCCTCTCTCATTCGTATTTGATGATATCCACTCTTCAAGTCTATCTTTGAGAAATAGCTTATCCACTCAAACAATCCATCAAATCATCCATCCTTGGTAAAAGAAATATGTACCGAATGGTTATCTTGTTGATGGCTTGAGAATCTGTACACATTCTCCATCCTCCATCTTTCTTTGGGCTTAATACAACCAGTACTGCACATGGGCTTAGGCTTTCCCTAAATAACCCTTTGTCCAACAACTCCTGGACTTGGCTTTTGACCTCCTCATTCTCTCTAGGCTTCAACCTATAGGCAGCTTTGTTTGGTATAATAGCTCCTGGAATAAGGTCAATGTGATGGCTTATGCTCCTGATGGGCGGAAATGAGTGTGGTAACTCATCTACAACTATATCAACAAAGTTTTCTAACAATTCTTGGATTTCTATAGGAAAATATTCTACATAAGTATTTGTAAGGATCACTCTTGGCTTCCTCACAACAACAAATTGTATTTCTTTCTCTCCCTTGACTTCTTTTAAGATCTCCTTCCCACTCATGAGAAGTATGCTTGAACTAGCTTCTGCCTCTGGCTCTTTGGCTTATATGGGTAACAACATATGTGTTCTACCATTTTTTTTTTAGAGTATAGGTATTCTTTATACCATCATGAATAAATTTTTGGTCATATTTCCATGGACTCCCCAATCAAATATGACAGACATCCATAGGGATTACATCACACAATATTTCATCTTTGTAACCTCCTATTTTAAATTCAACTTGGCATTGTTGACTTACCATGACTTGATGTCATTTCTGCAACCATGATACCTTGTATGGCTTTGGATGTCCAGTTGTCTTCAGCTCCAACTTCTCCACCATCTCCATGGATATGAGATTGCCAGTGCTTCCACTATCTATGATCACCTTGCAAACTTTGTCTTTTGACTTGGAAGCAGTTCTGAATAGGCTTGTTCACTGAACTGGTTCCTCTGGTTCCTTTTTTGGTTTGAGAAGAAATTTCCTCATCATGAGGCTTCTTCCTCCTTCCACGGCTTCTAGTTACACACGCTTCTCTTCTTCAGAAATGTGTGCTTATCCACCTTCTCATTTTCTATTAAGACATTCCCATGATTTATGCCCTTCCTTTCCACAGGTGTAGCATTTAACTATGCCACCTATGGCTCTTCCTCTTCCTCTTCCCTTGGAAAAATAACTTTGTCCACCATGTTGTCCCTCTTTAGATCTTCCACCCTTCTCTTGTTGACTATTCTTCTTATCAGTTTCCGACTTTGACGTTTGGAACTTCTCCCTGCTGGTTCCTTTGCCTCGGCTCGAATTTTCGCCCTTGCTTTGTTGGATTTTCCTCCTGGCTATTTTTTATTCATCTTTCAAGGTTGCTTGATAAGCATCCTTGACCATACTGACAGACATCATGCTGATCTCTTCTTGAATGTCATATCTCAACCCATTGATATATCTGGTTGTCTTCTCATCTTCATTCTCTTTCTATCCAACCCTAATGTTTAGTCAGTAAAATTCTTCATTGTACTCCTTCACTGATAAACCTCTCTGTTTCAGGTTCTGCAATCTTCTATAAAGATTAATTTGGTAATCCTTCAGGATAAACTTAGCTATCATCCTATCAGAGATTTTAATTTTCTACTTACCATTTCTTCTACATTCATCTTGCAGTTCATCCCACCATAACGCTGCATGGCCTTTCAGTCTTGTCACTGCATGCTTTATCATATTGTCTTCTTCAATATCTTCATAATCGAAGTATTTATCCATGGCGCATACCCATTCTAAAATTTATTCGAATTCCAAATTGCCCTCGTACATAGGTACCTCTATCCTTGCTCTAGCGCCTATTTTTGAAACAACTTTGATAAAGTGGTCCTGTGCAGCATCCTCGGCTATATTTTCACTAGCTTATGCCTCTTCTCCACTCTCATCCTCACTGATATCACCAACATCTGGTGCTCTTCTCTATGTTGTCTCCATGGCATCCAATCTCATTCGAAGTTGCCTCATTTCTTCTTCCATATCTGTGTTTTCTCTGTGTCTCCTTGGTGACATGACTCCATTGCATCACCTTCAATAGAGATCAAATTTCTTTGATATCACAAACAATACCAACTTTCCTTATTTCTTCTTTTGTCTGTTGTATGCATACAAATTTTAATCTTAGCTCTGATACCACCTAATGCAAACCCCCTACCCCAGTGGGGTCCGTGGCCTCCTAGTCATTGGATCGTCTTCTAAATCTGAGATGGAACAACTCTTTCAGGTCCTCACTAGAACCCTGCAAATCAGATCCATAGGTCCTATTATGAACCCAACCAACTCTTATAAACGCCAAGCGTGAGCTCCACTCCACACGACCAAGGGTCGTGAACGCACCCTTGTTTTCCAAGGTGCTTTGTGATTTGTGGTTTGGGACTTCTCGAAGGACCAACTCTCAACTCTTCTACACCAAATGTTGAAAAGACTTAACCAACAGTTAACTCCTCTGTAGATCCCTTCATGAGACCATTCGTTGTGACCCAGGGCTAACCCAAAAGGTTCTTTTCAAGAATCGAGACTTCCAATGTTGAGTGTACTTCCTCTATGCTTCCCGGAACCCCGAAGTCTAACTAGGGCTCTAGCTAAGTACTAGCCCTCTTCTCTTTACTCGCGATGTGACCTCCGACTAGGCCCAAGTCTTGACGCCTGTTCCTTTCACGTTTTGTGGATCATAGACTCATCAACAATGCTACCTCCACTCCAAAATCCTAGTATGCGAAATGCCAAAAGGATTTTTTTCTGGAGGATCCAACAATCCAGATTCTCCCCTTAATCCATGCTTAGATCAAATATCGATGATCTTATTTTCAAGATTTTTTGGAAAGAGGGTACAAAGACTCCCTCTCTTGTGGTTCCTGGTCCACGAAATGTCGAAACCTCCCTTGGGAAATCTACGACGTAGATTTCTCTGTATTGACAACCATGATCTCGTCATTGGTTTTGTGAAATGTTGCTCAAATTCCACGTGGATCAACTCTTAGTCTCTCACCTAGTTGACACATGTCCTCCATGAGATCCGACAGTCGTCGGGATTTCGCAATATGTGAGTTCGAAGGAACTTCACTCTTGTTTGTCCAAATGCCAAATGTCGAAATCCTCCTTTGGACACAAAGCACTAAGGTTTGTGCTACTTCTATAGATATGATGGCTGTCGATAGATCTACACTTCCTCTCGAAGTATACCTATCGTCCGTTCAACTCCTTATGACTCTTGTAGATCCGATGACAGTTAGCTCTCTGTGCTCAGATCTGACAATTAATGTTCTCTTCCTCCTGAGCTTATGCGCTCTTTCTTTCCTAGACTTGGGAGATTTTTCAACCTCCACAAACTTCGATCCTTCTCCCCTTTGATGAATCTTCCTCCTATGGACTTCGCCAACACTTCTTGAAAGTGTTATCTCTTATGAGATTTTATCCTTGGTAGGATTTCAAATAGCTCAACTCGAAGGATTTTCTCAAAAAAAAGAAAATGCTTCTCATCCACCTAACACTTATATTTCTGGTTCTTCGACTCTTAGTCATTTCAAGGTCCTATGCACTCCTTTATTATGAAATCTTAAAGTTTCTTGGGTTTTTTCTCTAAACCTCCCTTCCTGAATCATTCCGTGATTCAGTCGATGCACACCTTGTGTTAGGGAATGCACACCTTGCATACACGGTTCAGTAGAAGACAACTACAACTTATCCAATCCCGTTATGGGTTCATACATTCACTCTCTCAATCATTCATACATAGAAAATGAGATGTAACTACTACGCATGCACAAAATAACATACCTCCATTTGTACTCAAGCTGAAAACAACTCAAGTAGATCCAAGACAATTTTCATTCGGGACAATTTTCGTTTGTTTCTGCTCAACTCTATTATGTTCTACTTGATCTATTACCACTACTCATCTATGCATAATCTATTAAAATGCAATTGAAAAACTATCTAAGGACCAACTCCCTGAGCTCTCTCATCCTTTCATGAAATCTATTAAATTCAGAATTCAAACTATCACCTAACTAGTGTTGTTGTTACAATAACTGCTAATTACTATCATGCAGAGTCAACACTCCATGCCTACGATCTCTTATAGTCCTGAAGACTTTACAAACAAGTTGCAATTTAAAATGTCATTTCAAAAATATCCCAACAACCAATTTAATTTCTGAATAAATGCTTGATTTGAACTCTGCATTGTTGAGATGTCATTCTTTTCTCCTCCACCTATGTGATGATGGATGTGAAGGTGATGCTCCTACATCACTATCTTTATTACAAAAGTTGCAATGTCTATCAACCTTCTTATTTTTATATTTTTCTCCTTTGTCTCCATTAGGAGAGGAAGCTGACTTAGTGGGTTTGGGACCCTTACATTGCTTGTTGTTGTGGCGATGATGTTTTTTCTTGGGATTATTGAGTTTATCTTTCTGATGGACAAGTAAGGATTTTTTGGAGGTACCTGCACTGCTGATCACTCCAAGTTGTACTAGCTTATCTTTCTCTGTAATCAAAGCATCACAAAAGTTCTCAAGACTGGGTTTTTGATAAGTTGTCCCTAGAGCCTCTTGCATGTCATAAAAGGTAGATACACAGACAAAATATGCATACCTAGCTTAGAAAGAATAAGATAGATGCAACGATCTTCTTCTATCTTTATCTTACATTCTTCACATAGAGTTATAAGTGTTTTAAACTTAGATAGATAGTCTTCAATGCAAGAAAAATCACTTGGACTTAAAGTTAGTACTTGATTTTCTAACTGTTGTGATCGAATAATATTGTGTTTACCAAACATAGATTCAATCTTTTTCCAAGCTTCTTTGGGTTTATCAATTGATTGAAGGTGGATCCTTAAATCGTGAGAGATGGACATTCTGATTAATCCACGTGCTTTGTCATTCATATTATCCCATTTTAATTTCTTATCATCATCAGTTTGTGTCATTTTCTTTCCCAAGGTAATTTGGTACAAGCCTTTACTTCTTAATAAATCCTCCATATGGGATTTCCATTGGAAGTAGTTGGTGCAGGTAAGTAAGAGATTACTTGTAGAATCCATATTAAATATGCACACAATATGGATTTAAAATATAAAACTAATAATTTGAATGGAAAGATCTCAAAAATTTATGCAGTTTTAAGAAAAAACAACACTAAAAACGGACTTCGAATGTGAGAATTATGACATTTAAAAAAAAGGAATAAACGGTAACCAAAGGACCACATGGTGGTGTAAGTTGTTTTATGAAGTGACCCACTTTTATAAAGAGAAGTGGGGATCACTTTTACAATGCCGTTACTTCATGCAAAATAAATAAGTCTAAAATAAAATATTAAAGCTACTTATAGTGATTCACTTTTATACTTGAAGTGAAATACACTTTACAATTTAATCATGAACTTTTTCAAAAAAAAGTAACAAAAGAGAGACTTGAACTTAAGACCTCTTACTTAATAAGGAAACTTTTAACCAAATGGTCTAGCAAAACATATTGTATTGTTTCGCAAGGGGATTTTTGTTGTTGTAATTGAAGACGACCTTGGAGAACATGCTAAAAAAAAGCTCTTTTCACACAAGAAAAAAACTTCTCTTTTCAATGACAACAAGGGTTAGATCTCGGTTAGCTTACCCGAAAGATGCACCTTTTCCTATCTGTTTCTTATTTTCCGAGATCGCAGAGGGTGCAGAGAAAATAGAATACGCATATCTAAAAGAGTATCATCTTGGAAACAAATAATATGAAACCAAAATAATACTTTGCAAAAATTTTAAAAATGTGTATTCAAGCTTTATACCTCCGTATCTAACTGTAATGGTCGTATCTTGGGCAAAATTTTTTTTTTTCAAGTGAAACGAAAAGTGTTCCATACATAAACGAGTGCTTTGTATGCAATGGAACAATCCTCTCAGCCTAGAATTATACAAAAATGACAAAAAATGGAGATGAGGCAACTCGACTTCATGATCTTGATCTACAATAGGAGTCAGTCTTCAAACAAGCTCTGATACCATGTTCAACAACACAGGTATTCCAACATAGGATGAACATATTGAGTACCCACTCACATAACCATGTCAAAGATCAAAACACCAATGTTTTGACGTGGTAAAATCCTTACGGGACAACATCCACGACCCCAACCAATGCGACCACTTGGAGCAGTTTATTAATGCAAAAGAAAAAGATTACAGAGAGATTTTACAAGAGAGTTTCTCACAATCAATCATCATAAAATGACCCTCCATGCTCTTTAAATAGAGATCATGGACCAATCGGGTGTCAAGCCATGGATCAATGGTCGTTAAGATCAAGGAGATTATGAACCATCAGATCAGTCTATGTTGGGAACATATCGTGATCGTCAGATTTCAAAACTACAAATGCATACAAATGCATACTAAGAAACACACTTTTAGCTAATGACACATTAGGGGTGGAATCACGAAGGTGGGTTACACTTTCGTGACAATCGGGTCTCCAAAATTTCGAAAAACCTTTTTTCGGCCGAACTAAAATTATTTTTCGGTCGAAAGATACTATTTTCGGCCGAAAAAATAAACGTCAAATCAAATGGTGCAATAACCGCCCCCTCGATTTGCGTGTAGAAATTTGGTTGGCCGGATATTTTCTTTCTGGAAATACGTTTTCAGCCGAAAGTTAGTTCGGCCGAAATATTATTCGGCCGAAAATTAGTTCGGCCGAACTATCTTTCGGCCGAAAGATGGTTTATATATTACCCACACATAGAATTTGGAATGTTTTCGAAAAATTGTGAGGTCACCAAGCGTAAACTTGTGAGGTCGCGAGCGTAAACTTGTAAGGTCGTTGAGCACCGGTGGAGGACGCCGGGAGGTCATGAGGTCGTGGAGAGGTTGCGGATTTTGCAGGGGTCATGGAGAGGTAAGCTTCAAATTTTTGTTTTAAAATGTATATGTTTAAAATTTTAGTTTTAAAATTTTAGTTTTAAAATGAGGCCGTAAGCCTTTCGGCATTCACCCTGTGGCTGGTGAACGCCGAAAGGCTTACGGCCTTATCCACTGTTGGTGAACACCGATAGATGTGCGCTGTTTATTTTTAAAATTTTAGTTTTAAAATGAGGCCTTCGGCATTCACCCCGCAGCTGGTGAGATAGTGGATTTTTTAGTATGTTCTCAATGGATGTTAAATTAGTCCTTGTAATGACAAATGATGAATGCTTAATTAGTGAAATATATTTTCAATCATTTTGTATACATTTAATTTTCCTTACTATGTATGGAGTGCATCCTTTGGCATGTTCACTGTGTTGTTTTTTTTTAATAATTTATTTTATGAAAAATTGTATAAACTGTATTGTAACCTTCTGGTAATCATGAATTTCCATCACATTTTTCTCCTTTCCAACCTACTAGAAAGGATCAGTACCCTATTTAATTATTGAATTCTAGAATATAGTATTGCATTTTTATATGTTCATGGAGATTTGGAACAATGTTGCATGTCTTTTTCTGTTTCACTCTCCTCTTAAATTGCATTGAAATAAATCCTATGTAAAGATGAATACAAAGTCCCATCTTGCAAAGTTAAATCTGAGAAGACGTTTAAATAAATGCTTTTGCATTTATACTTATTCTTTTTCTCTTACCTTGTCATATTAAAAGTTCTTGTTGTTAAATTAAAGACCTTTAGTTTCCATGTGAGGCTTGCAATGTGATCTGATGTTACCTCCTCCTCTGTAGCATTTTTTTTTTCTCTTGAAACTTTGTTTTCTCAACCACACCTATGATTGATTGACTTGTTGACCCTTGAATCTATTGTTATTTTCGATCCCACAGAAAAATGCTTAGAGAAGGATTAAAGTATTGAAATTTTTTTCCAATAGCCTTTCTGAAACAAGAAGCCGTCCATAATATGGAGGCAATTAGAATGCTATATATCCCTCTCTCTCGCTCTTTATGATTGTGAATGTTAATATTTTCTTGGGTCACCTGAGTCATAGGATAAGCTATTTGTTAAGTTTTTCTTTCAACATTCTCTTTTAACGATTTGGTTGTGAATTACCCAATAACCCTGTATTAATGCTTTCTCTACACTATTTTTATTTTGCACTCGAAGCTTAGTTTTGACAGTATTGATGTGAGAGCTTGAAGTTCGTTTTTACTTGGTAGTATTGATTTTCACTCATTGTAATAAGATTTGGTCTCACTTTTAATCTTCATTGTTGATCATTTTATGAATCGCCTTCAAATCTAATTTATTATCATCTTAATCAAACTAATCTACTGAAGTCACTATTTTCTCTCGTAGAAATAGTAGAAATCATGCCAAGCCAAGATCCATTGTCACAGGATCTTGTCTTGGCATGATTTCTACTATTTCTGATTCCATGTAGGAAGTGACATCATTGTTAACAGGATCTTGGCTTGCATGATTTCTACTATTTTTGATTCCATGTAGGAAGTGACATCATTGTTAACGATACTAACAAAAGGATAATTAGTCAACCTACACCATTACTCAGCTTTGTACTTAAACTATTTTCCTTGAATGTCAATGCTGACAGTGCAGTGGCATCTTGAGCAGTTTCATGTAGTCTAACTTTTGATTCTGCAAGACTACTGCACTTTTTGTTGAGTTGATCAAGAATGGTACTAAGTTCATTAACCTGAAAACATTCATAATAAAGTTCAGAAGACATTTTTCATTAAATAAATACTGGGGACCAATACAGGAATTAAAAAATCCATAAGATACAGAGTAAAATAAGACATAGTCTACTTTGTGCTGACATCTGCAATCCTCTATGAAGAAGTTAAGTGCTCATGATGCTTAACCATGTATTTAAACTAAGTTTTCATTCACCTATTTTCCTAAATTGTAGATAACTATTAATGCTTGAAAGGCTATTTTAGATTTTTAGGGAAAATAAAATAGAGATATCTTTTCAAAATTAAACTCTACAGTACATGCAGATCGGTACTTTAAAACAAAATCTGAAGTAGATGCTAAAATATGAACATGCTAAACTATAGACAATATAAATCTGAACATGCCAAAAAGATTCTTAACAGAAGAGAAAATTTATGTATATAAACTAAGTGTAGATTTCAAACTAAAACAAATTTTGTACTTACCTTTAGCAAATAAATATGTACCTGATGTATGGATGCTATTCTTTTAATATGCTCAGAATTTTCTGTTTAAAGATCATGGATCAAAACCCCAAGGGTTTGATCTCAACCATGATATTAAGTGGACTATTTGCCAAGGAGGACTCAAGGATAATCAGCAAGAGTAGTGCTGATACAAAAACACAAAAACAACTCAACACAAAACTGTCCAATCTGAACTATAATACACTAGGGGCCCTCACTAGGGTCCTTTTCCATGGCTCAAACTACTTGGTCCCAAACCAAGAATCCCAAGAGTGCACTAGGGGCCCTAGATCTCAAATAGGGTCTTATGTCATCCTCCCGGAGAACGGCTCTTGTAGCTGCACTAATTTCAACAAGCTAAACCCTTATAGTTATTGTTGCTATTTTAACTTTTTTAAATAAAAAAAAAAATAAAGTTTTAAGAGATTGTAATGACATAATTCACCATTCATTAAATGTTTACATGTCTATCATTATTACTATATATTTCATTAGTTTAACCGCCCTGGAATTTATTTCTTCCTTTTCCTTTTATATAAAATTTAATTATTACTTTTTTTCAATCAAACCACTCGAATGAAAAATTTATTATTTTTTATATTTTTGTGTTTAAAGTTGTTTCTAGTTTAGTTAATAAGAAAGTTTTTATAAAGTTAGTATTTTTCTTATAAAGTTAGTTTTTATAAAGTTGGTTTTTTTTATAAAGATGCTTGAAAAAGATGCTTATGCTTATTGTTTTCTTATGCTTATGCCAAATAATTAGTTAT
>ML781431.1:1110719-1143343 GCA_009831015.1 Picea engelmannii | reverse complement strand
ATGTCATGATTATTGTTTATAATTTCCTAGTTGTAAGGTTTTTAATATAGGAATTTGTATTATCTTTACCTTATAAGCGAAATTTCAAGATTGGAGTTAAATGTATGATTTTCGTTTATGTCGAGTATTATTGGAATTTAGAAATGAAATGTAGGGTTCTCTCCATATAATACTTACAAGTTAGGATTGATATCGTTGGAACGCATGATCCTTATCCTTAGTGCATGATTATTATCTTAGTAAACATAACGATAGGGTTACCTTATTGTAAGGCTGGTATAACTTTGTTCTTGATAAACCTATGTGCGGTTCGCTTAAACACTGTTAAACTTGGGTGTTCGTTGTCGGAGTCCTTATCACGCGCCTTCCATAAGGGGGCGCATTTGTTCTTCTTGTTTAATTGTACTTGATAGTATTTAGCGGGATTCTTGGTCGGTTGTGTCGGTGGGATGTAGACACCTCCATGTTCCTCAGAACAGTCGCCAGACCTGAGACCTTAAACGGTTAAAGACGATGGGAAACCGGGCTTGAGCCTTGCTTATGTGTCTTGGAGGTTACGTGTCGTATTTAGCAGTCAGTTTTTCTTGTCGTGTGATCATCACTTATGCATGTGGTTACGTGTCGTGCATCCCGATCGTATTCTTATGTTCATCCTGGTTGTTTCCTTGTACATACACACTCCCACACTTGAAAAAAAAAAAATTGCACCTGTTACTAGAATGGTTGTCGTAACGAGGCGGTTCGTTACAAATTATAATTTTTTGACTATGTTTTTATTTAATTTTTTAATTTTGAATATTATGAAAAGAGTTGAAAATAATTTTTTAAGGAAGTGCAGGGTATGTGATTTCTGTTTTTTTTGAAAAGTTAGATAGTATCAAAACGATGTTAATTCCGTCTTTGAAGGTAGTAGGTATAAATTCCTTAAGCCTTCCATGTTGAGGTTTTTTTAATAATGATTTACAAATGCAACTTATTATGAACTAAAATTTTGTCAAAAATAGAAATGTTGAGGTGTTTGTGGCTAGTTGAAACAAAATATTCAGAGAAAAATATACATAATATAGTTATAAAAAATAATTAAATAGATCAATATAGATGGAAATGTAGTTGAAAAAAGTAAATAACATAATCTAAGTTAGAAAATAATACAATAACAATCTTATTGTTTATTTTTGTAGCTTCAAACATGTATGCTCACATGACCCTAGGTGTTGGGCATGCGAGAATCATCATGGGAACCACATCACACTTTTTGTTTAGTGAGAACATCCTTGGATTTGAGTGGGGGATTCATGGGTTTGATGATGGGATTTGTGGCCTTGTGTTAGGGATTCACATCCATAAGGAAAGCCTAATTTGATGTTGACTTGTGGAGGGGATTCTATGTTGACCCATAGGACTTGTATATAAAGAAGAGAGGTGATTGTGACATTACATATCACGTAGATCATGTGTGGAGACATGGTGGAGCTAGCATAAATGAGTCCACACTTGTGCTAGGAAGATTGGTGATCTTGTCAAAGGGAAAGTCTGCAAGGTGGTGAATCTAAACCAAGAGAGAGAACTGAAGAAGGTCGCACATGTGGAGTGATTTTTTTGTACTATACACGGTTTGTGGGAGGAGGAAGCATACATATATGTGGATTGAAGATGAAAAAATCAGGTATAGTGTATACACAATTTGCAGTGGAGAAAACAATGTATGTCCATGGGCTTCCAGTTGATGAATTACATATATGAGTTTCTACGAAAGTACATATCCATACAGGCTGATAGGTGAAGTCAATAGGTCATACAAGTGGTATACAATAGATTCATGTGCAGAGGATATTTCTAGATATTGTTGAGGTTTTCTTTTCTAATTTGTATGGTTATTGGAGAACAAGGTTGTTCTTCATTTTGGTGACTTTGGAGGACAAGGTTTTCCTCAGATTTTGGTGATATTGTATTGGCTGGGAGGGCTGGTTTTTCCCGCAGGATTTATGATGATAATAAGATTAAAGAACTAAAATTGTGTCTCATGTGTATTCATGATTCATCTTTGATCTTTGTGTTTCCATTGCATATGTTTAAGTCAATAATTTCAGTGTAAATTTGTTCAGTGATAACATCTAGGGTTTTACTGTTATATCACTAGGAAGCAATTTTCAGATTTGAAATTAGTCACATAAGAGTGTATGTGAAAAATGACATGGTATCACAGCTTGGGATCTGAAGAGAAGGGGATCATATTGAGACACATTTTGGATACAACAATGGAACAATGTTATTGTTGTTCTTGTTCTGGGTAGGTCAGAGGTGATAACTCTGAGAGGGTGCTATAGTAATGGTTATAAGTGGCAACATGTTAGATGATCTATGGTTTGAGACATGGAGAAAATCATCCAGATGAGGAGTTGGGCTTGTTGGTACAAAAAAATATACATCCTCTAATATATCATGCTACATATTCTTTCATTTTAGGCCGATATACATACCTTTGTAAGTTGGAAACTATCATCCCAACACCAAAATGTTCTACAACCTTGGAGGTGTAAGCCTCTTAGATAATATGAAATCATTCACCTTTAGGGACACAAAGCTTGTCTATCTTGTAGAGTAAACCATTTTGGAAATGATAGTCATCCTTACCGTCACCTTCTTATTTATGAATTTGGCCCTGTAGGTATTGAAACTCCTTAAAGTCATCATCTTCTTTGTATGCCTCTCTCTATGCATCATGGGTAAAAGGATCCATGTGCATCAAATTTATGAAAGTTGTAATCTTGGATGTGGGTGGCCTTGAAATCATGTCTACCAACATGTTTCTATTACCCTTCTTATACTTTCTCACTAGATGAAAATACTATAAAAACCCCATCCATTTGTAATTTTTGGTTTGTTGTAGCTTACTTTGGGCCTACAAATACTATAGTGATAGGTGATTTGTGTGGATGATGGTCTCCTTTGTTGAAATATTATAATTACGAAGAATATTCTAATTATAATTAAGTTATTTTCTTATAGATCAAATCCCCTTTTGTGGATTGATCATGTCGGGCTTTGTATAAGACCAAATCCCCTTTTGTGGATTGGTCAAACCATGGTTATATGGTGTTGATTGTAAATTCTCCCCCTAGGGATAATTAAAGCGGTTTTAGCCACTAAGTGAAGAAGTCATCCCAACTTGGTGAAGAGACACAACCCTAACACCCACCAACTATTATCAATAAGAGAGGATGATGCCTCATTCTCTCACTCACTCAAGTCACTCATCTAGTGCAAAATTTTTGAAGGAAGATGCAGTTAGAATAAGGAGAAGAGAGAGTCACATGCTTAGTGTGGGATTATGTTTAGTGTTTTGGTCTTTCTCTTGGCATTGTATTGACAATCTATATTAAGGAAGTTTTTGCTAGGTTTTCTCCTTCACGAGGGTTTTCCAGGATAAAAAATTGTGTACTTTGTAATTGTGTTTCTCTCAATGATCTTATTTTGTGCTATTATATTTGAAAATAATTAAAACTTAACATGGTATCAGAGCTAAACTGAAGAGGGAACCTTTCACTAGGTAATAAAAAATGTAACTATTATTATACAAGAAAATTAGGGATTTTGATTGGAAGATAATTTATGACTAAAAACCATACAGGGAAGTGTGCCCTAGCCTAGTGAACTCATTGGAAGCTTGAGAGCACATTTTCAATGTCCAGAGCCTCTGAAAAGTCAAACCCTAGTTTTGAATGGTACCAGAAAACCAGACCTAGTACCAGAACTACCAGTCCAGATTTTTGCAGGTCAAGTTTCAAGGGGAAAAACATGAAATTTTTTAAATCTAATAGCTCCAGCCTACTCACCTTATCCCAACACATCTCCTGGTAAGTTCAGAATCACTTTTTGAGAAATTTCATTTTTTGGTCATTTTCTCAACTCCTGGTCAAGATGCATGCAAGAACTAATCTTGTTGACAAGTTAGAAGGTGTGGAAAACTTATGTGCCTAGAAGTACAGAATTAGAATCATTCTTGAAGAGAATGACCTAGAAAAATTCATAAAACAAAATGTACCAAAACCCAGAGAAGAAGCAGCTAAAGAAAAGTATAAGAAAGACATGGTTAGGGCCAAAAAGATCATTGCAGACTCCATTACAGATCATTTGATTTCTCAAGTGTCTTCTAAGAACACTCCAAAAGATATGTTTGATGCCCTAACCAGAATGTATGAAGGAAAGAACATCGATCAGATGATGAATCTAAGAACCGAACTCAAAAGTACAAGGATGCAGAACGGAGAAACAATCCATGACTATTTCTCTAGGGTTTCGTGATAGTCATGGTCAAACTGCACAAAGTTTTAGAGAAGAATTCAGGAAGAAATCTCTTGCATTAAAAATTCCTTTGGATTCTTATGAAACTTTAATGATCTATATTGGCACACTTCACAGTTATATTCATCATATTTTACTATTTTTTAATCCCACCAGTCTTGATGAAGTTTGTGTGCAAGCCACTCACCTTGAGAATAGGGGAAAGCATGTTTAAGAAGATCCCACAAAGAAACCTTCCAATCTCCCACATACACAGTTTAATAAGTTTAAAATGAAGGACAAAAAGACCTCCACTGTAAAGAGGGAATAAGGAAAACCATCTTGCACTCATTGCAAGAAGAATGGTCACAATGATGAACACTGTTGGAAACTACATCCAGACAAGATACAAAAACAGTTCGATGGAAAGGGAAAGACAAAGATTGTTCCTACAGTGCAACAAGATCTTGGTTCTGATTTAGGAGACGAAGGAAATATTACCACGGTTGAAGTACAAGGTAAAGATTCCCTTCATGCTAGTTCAAATTCCAATAATGAATCTCATGATGATGAAAGAAAGATGAATGGATTATTTCATATAAGTGTTGTATCTAAGCACACTAAGATAGATACATTATTTGATTTGAGTTCCCAAGTAAACTTGATATTTGAAGCACTTGTCAAAAATATGGGTCTTGAAACTAAACCACATCCAAAGAGTTATCCTCTTTGTTGGGTATATGATAAAGTAAGACTTAATGTCACCAAGCAATGTAGGGTCAGATTTTCCATTGCTTCAAAATTGATTGATGAAGTGGATTTGGATGTCGTATCACCACTTGATATATGTGGCATAGTGCTAGGGAGTCCTTAACTTTATGGTAGGAAAGAAATATTATTTTGTCATGAGAACAAATACCACCTTACTAAAGGGGGAGTGGAAAATATTATTAGATCCCACAACATGAGGGTAAACACCACACTTGTTGGTGTAGGAAAAATGAAGAGATTCATAAACACTAATAAGAGATATGTACTCATGGTTATAAGGGAAAAGGATGTCAGAAAATCCGATGCCTTCCAAGGATGTGATCCTTCTCATAAGAAATAATTAATTGATATTTTTTCTAAGTATGATGATATTTTAAAGGAACTATATGGATTACCTCCTAAGAGGGAAATCCAACATGAAATACATCTTCATCAAGATTATCCTCTTCCTACTGTGGGCATGCATAATATGTCAGTTTTAGAGATGACAGAGATCAAAATCCAGGTACAAGGCTTATTGGATCAAGTGGTCATCAAGCCCAAATCATCTCCTTGTGGTTCTCTGATCATGATGGTGTCAAAGAAGGATGACACATGGAAAATGTGTGTCGATTACCGAGCCTTAAATAAAATCATGGTGAAAAGTCGATACCATCTTCCTCGTATAGATGATTTACTTGATCCATTAAAGAAAGTTGTTTATTTCACTAAGTTGGATTTGTGCAGTGGATACCATCAGATCAGGGTTGTAGAATGGGATGCATGGAAAACTTACTTTAAAAGCAAACATGAATTGTTTGAGTGGTTAGTTATGTTGTTTGGGATTTGTAATTCTTTGGAAGCCTTCATGCGTGTGATGAATGATGTACTCAGGCCATTCCTAGATGATTTTGTGATTGCATATTTAGACGAAATTCTTATATTTAATGGTACTTGGGATGAACATGTAACATGTAAAGAAAGTATTGGATACTTTTCAAAGGGAAAAGTTGTATGTAAAATTGTCCAAATGTGAATTTGGTAAGACTACGCTTGTGTACTTGGGTCATATTGTAGGAGGAGGAAAATTGAGAATTGATCTTTCCAAGATTGATGTAATTGTAAATTGGTGTGTGCCCAAAAGTGTAACCAAAGTACAAATCTTCTTAGTTGCAATCCAGTACTAGAGGAGATTCATTTCAATCTTCTCTTTTATTTGAGCTCCTTTGCATGCCTTAACCAGTGTGAAGAACACTTTTCAGTGGGGAGGAAAGAAATAAAAATCTTTCGACACTTTAAAAGAAAATATTAGTACCACACCATTCTTAGCATTGCCGAATCTTCAACATCCTTTCGATATCGAGACAGATTCCAATGGATACGCCATGGGTGCAGTATTGATGCAATATCCTAAGCCCATCTGTTACCACTCTGAAACTTTTAACCAAGTTGTTGTTAACTATCCTACATATGATAAAGAGTTGTATTCACTAGTTCAAAGCATAAAGAAATGGAAGCACTACTTGTTAGGGAAGGAAACAATCATACATATAGATCATTAACCCTTACAATATATCCAAGCACAAACCAAGCTGCAACAATCTAGACATTATAGGTAGATGGGTTTTCTTCAACAATTTAATGTGGTAATCAAATACAAAAAGGGTACGACTAAAAAGGTAGATGATATTCTTTCTAGACCTCCTATTGAGGCTTCTATTATTTTGAAGAATGATTCTTTATCTCATGATAGCTATGTGGAACAATATGTTGTTTATGAATATTTTAAAGAAGTATTTGAGAATCTAACCCATGGTGCACATGTAGAGAACTATTGTCTGCAGGGAAAATTACTCTACCATCTTGGAAAGCTATGTATTACTACAAGTGAACGAGTCCATGTAATACAAGAAGCTCACAATTCTCTTATGTTTGGGAATTTTGGGGTGGGAAAAACTATGGCTCATTTGCAAATATTTTGTTACTAGCCTTAGATGAAAGCAATTGTAACTAAATATGTAAAGGCGTGTGTGATGTGTTCTACTTGTAAGCCCACTAATAGAAAATTGGGGCTATACTCACCACTTCATGTTCCATCCCATTCATGGGAAAGTATCTCCATGGATTTTATAGGGGTTTACCAATGTCGAAAAGGGGTCGTGACTATTTGTATGTTGTAGTGGATAGGTTCAAAAATATGTGTATCTTGATGCCATGTAAAAATAATATCACTATCGAGAAGGCTACTAATCTCTTCTTTTAGTATGTTTGGGTCCACTTTGGGTTACCCACATCCATTATCTCGGATCGAGATACTCGATTCCTTGGGGATTTTGGACAATATTGTGGAGAATGATGGACACCAAGTTGAAGAGGAGAACTTCTTTCCATCCAAAGACTGATGGATAGACAGAGGTTGTTAACCGAACAATGGTACTTTTTGTTCAAGGCTACTGCAACAAGCATCCCAAGTTATGGGATGAACATATACCCTATGTACAACATGCTTACAATCGATCCTTACATTCCCGCACTCATTGTTTGCCTTTCGAGACATGTTTTGGGTATTTTCCTAAGGTCCCTTTGGACTTGATGTATGGGAGATATACCAATTCAAATAAAGAGAGAAATGAAGATAGGGCCTGCAAGTTCATCAAGAGGATCCTACGGGTACACCAAGTAGTCAAGGAATAGTTGGAGAAAATCCAAACACAATATAGAGTTCGACATGACAAGCACATGGTTGATCATTAGTTCCAGGATGGAGATCAGGTATGGCTTCACATCAACAAGGAGAGATTGAAGGTTAAAGACAAGAAAATCAATCCCATTCGATATGGACCCTTCACTATTTTGGAGAAAAGAGGTACCAATGCTTTTCATTTAGATATTCCACCTCATATGCACATTTACTCAGTTGTAAATGTAGAAAACTTTAAAGTTTTTGAGCCTCCCATGATCATGGATGAGGGTGAGTAAGTTTCAATACCTTCAGTTGATGAGTTTTTTCCTAAGTACTTGGATGAATTGAAGGAAGATATCATCCTGGAAAGAAGGATGAGGACTTCACGCATGGGTGATGTTGATTTTCTTTGAGTGGGCTTAAAGGGCACACATCCAAGCAAGGAAAAGTGGATTTAGAAGGACAAGGTGAGGGAAATTTTCCCTCACTTATCTGTTGATTGATGAAATCTTTTGGTGGTCCAAAAATATCTCAATGGAAAGGTGTGATCCAAAAAGGATCCAGAGAAGACTAAGGATAAATTAGAACTCGCAGAAGCAACTCAAGAAGTTCAGAATGGCCTCAACAGATAGAGAAAGGGAAAAAATTCAAAGTCTTCAAAGCTCAGTGAAATTGGCATCATTGCAAAGAGCTCGTTGTAAGATTTCCAATGGCGTAAATTGATCGTCAAACAGAGTTACGAATCAAACTATATTCACGATCAAAGTTTTAGTCAACCTAGCCCAGTCAATAGGGATGAGTCAACATCCGTACTACTAACATCAACATCAGTACGAATGACATCATCATCCATACAGTGTATGTGGAACATGTAGAGGGTGACATGTGTCATGTTGACATCATCATGGTCATGTGGCAGCACTAGAGGCTATCACCAAAGGGTGCCACATGGAAGACTGTACATCCACCCGGCAGGTGACGTGGAAGGCTGACGTAGTAGGCTGACATGGAAGAGGTGATGTGGTTCTCTATTCAATGAGGTGATATGGGGCAATGAAAGTATGCCATGTGGACCAGTCATGGGATTCCACGTGGCAGTGGGAAAATGCCCAAGGATGCCCAACAACTAAAATTTAAAAGGAGTAAGGGGTTTGTTGGCACCAATCCCCAGTCTGCTAAATCCACTGCCATATCTGGCAGATCTTCCACAACCAATCCAAAATAAAAAATTAGCATCAATCCCAATGGATAATGTATATTCCTTGTATTAAAAATGGAGGTCCATGAGCTTGACCCCGAAACCTCCTCTAACCAAAGAGCCTTAAATATATCTACCAACCAATTAGCCAAATGACTTTGTTGGTACATCCGCCCACCAATATTACTTAATAACTAAGTTTGCTAGAGTTCGAGGGTCAAAACAGAGGGAGAGTGACTGTACAGATGACATGGAAATCGATAAATTCCCCATGAATTTAATTGTAGGTGCAGGCAAAAAAATTGAGGTGAATTTTCTCAAGGGCCTGAAAGTGCCAGAATCAGATCGAGGCGTGGAGACAATAATTTTTGGGTAATTTGATGCTACGAATTTAGCGGTGTTGTTTTTTTTATGATATGAGCAAAGCTTCTGCAGCTTAACTCCAAAATGAGGTATACTTATGTATTTTTCCAAATTGTTTTGTTGAGTTAATGAAAAGTCCTACCCATTTAAGAGCATGACCTAGAGACATAGTCCACCAGGGACGAACTCCGTTATCAATTTTTTATGTTCAGATATGATGCATATGTCTCTTCATTATTGATTTATTCCTTCTTTATGGTACACTTAAATTTATGCTCATTTAATACAATTATTTAATAAGTCACATCGATGAAAATATCTCAGATCAGTGCATGCGAATACAAATGGAAGATAGTCAAAATACATATACATTGTAGGCATGGGTAAAATTATTGGTGCACGAGGATATGCCAAAATGCATATGGAAAAGATTGACCATATGTATAACATGCATATAGGCTTATTATAGTATGTTATTGGATGTAAAATATGGTGATGTCATGGATCATGTGGTTAATGATGATATGAGTATAGCAACATAAGTAAAATGATGATGATATTGATTACATATTACCCTACGAGAATAAAGTAGGAGGTTTAATGAATTTTTTATTCTGAATGGAGTAATGGAAGTGTTGGGTCATTTCTAGATGACCAATGGGTCAAATTGACATCTAGAGGTGGATGTTATCCATAATAATATGGCTTGGTGTGATTAAGTTGTAGTGAGAGGGAATCTGGAAAAAGGATTCCATTGATAAAATGGTATGTTGACCACGAATGGTATGGGGCATGAAGAGAAGCTTGATAGGTTGTCATGTTGCCCGAGGCACTACTGAAATTTCCTATATTGTATTTTTGGGTCATTGCATACTTGTATAATAGTTTAGGCAAGAGTGTTATCTTTCCTATGGTTGTCATATGAAAAGGGAAACATAGTTACAAATATGTCTGCGAGACTTGCCATGTGAATATCATGTGAATTACTGTAAACTCTCAACAAAGAGGTAAACATGGTGTTGAGTATTCCTATGAGACTTGTCATAAGAATGGCTATAATATCTCTGGGAGGAAGGATATGGAAGTTTTAAATTCCCATGTGTAATAATGGCATGGAAAAAGGTGCAATAGTGATCTTGCACGCTGAACATCCATAGATGTAAATAGATGCTTGAGTGCAAGAATGGAATGCATTATATTGTTTCGTAGTATGAAGGAAGAAATGAATAGGTTTGTGAGACAAGCCTTGAGGATGGATACAAATTATCTTTAAAGAAGAATGATAATAAGACCCAATAAATATGAATGAATGAGGTAAAAGGGTGCAAGTGATGCACCTACATATATGTAAATGCACATACATGCTTAAAGGTATGATATGAATGTCAGAATAAGTGAAATATGAGTCAAGATTTGTACTTTCCATATCTAAACAATGCCATGGATCCATGGCTGACCCTATGATTGAAGGTTATGATTTTTCTTGCTGAAATAATAGCTTGATAGGGATGCATTCCATTTTTCCTTAGGAAAAACTAGTATACATTGATGAAAAGGTAAATGAGCAGGGATGCTCCATTGCCATTATAAAATGAAACATGATTATGATTTTAAAGATTTCATATGAATGGTCATGAACAATTATGAACCAATTAATTTCCAATAGATAAAGAAATGAAACAATAAAGTGTTCTTGTGGTGACACCCACAATGCATGCTAAGGCATGTGATTAAAGTACAATGAAATCAAATTGATGGAATAAATGTGCATGTGTGAGTGCACAATCTAAATGCATAATAAAGATACATGCTGATAATTCCTCATGGAATATTAGTTAAGAATATTAGATGACAAAGTTGAGGCTAACTCAAGAATTGAGGTCATGTAAGACTGTTTGGATATGAAAAAAGAGAGTTTCATGTTGAAGAAGTTTCTTTGGAGGATCTATGTAAATAGATCTTCTAGAAGAACATAGCTATAACCTTAATGACTTCTAATAATTTATCATCAGGATGCAAAATCTATTTATATAATAATCCTATATTACATTTTAAATTGGATAGCATGTGAAGGAGACATGCAAATGAAGGGTGACCAATCTGATCTCTGGTTGGGAAAGGTGTGGAGTGCACAAGTTCATGATTTATTGTGAAAAAGAAAATTGTTGATGTAGCATGTTGTATTATCCAAGAAGGTCAAGGTGAATATGAATAAGACTTCTCAAGGGACAGAACAAGTATATCATAGGAGGGATAAGTTGCAAAAGAAAAGAAGGAGAAAGTGATTAATACTTCTCTCATTATGAAACTATGAACAATAAGAAAAAGTTGTATGCTTAAAAAGGACAAATGTGAAAATAAGTAAAACTGGTAACTTAAAGATACAATATTGAATGTGTTTAAATGAATGAGTTTGGTTAAGATATAGAGTGTGAAGGAAATGAGGCCTTTGAAATTAATTCATCTAGGCTGAAAATTCCTTGATGGGAGAATCCATTAACTCCTTTCTTGTTTTCTATTATGCCTCTTTGGGATGAGAAATTGATATGTTGATGAAGGTAGATATTTTGGCATGAGAATGTTGAAAGATGTAGCTGAAATTTGATTGTGGTTGCACTCATGAAAACATTGAGGACCATGTGATGGAGTACATATAGATATGCTCAGGCATATATGAAAATGTTTTACTGAAATAAATGTTATGGCACATGCATTTTATTTTATGTGAAAACCAATGTGAAATGTGAATGTGGTGATGTATGTCACGTGTAGAAAAGATTGGAACTATTAGGGAAGGACAACTGCTAATAGTAAAAAACCTCAAACATAGGTGAATGAAACAAGGTTGTTTATAAAAATAAATCCATGAAATGGATTTTAGAAGTCCCCGACTGAGTTCCAACCCACCAAGGAAAAGTGATTAATATGAAAATCAATATAAGGGTGCATTGTGTATGAATGTGTCCATGGATATTGACACATTGATTAGATTCATTTTGATGGTTGATTTCATTTTGAAAGGAATGGTATTTTATTTTTGAATAAATGAACTTGATTGCTAGTATGCACAACTCTGAAACTATTTGTGAACCACTACAATTGTGCAATGAAAATATAATGTGCACGAGAACTGACAATTTGTTGGATGAATGAAGAGGAAATTGTAGGAAGAAAGTCCTTGGATGTGGAAGTGTTGTAAGTCTACAAAAAATACCAATGCATATTGATTATAAAATATTCAAACTCCTATGAGAAAGATATGTCATACTTGTGAATATGGTTATGTGTGGAACATATCTGAAAATGAAAATGTGGATTTAGAAATTTGTGGATAATAGATTTGAAAATTTTGATAAACTGATGATAGTATATCATGGATTACTATATACATATGATACATGTGAGATAAATATCCATTCGAATAGACAGAGGATGACTGTCAAACTAGAAAGCATGGTAACAAGCTATTGTTGTGACATGAGATCCATGTGACAAGCCATGATACCCATAGAATGATGTATTGTGGTGACACATGATGAAGGGATGCATTTGACAGAGAAAGCATGAGGGATGCCTCAGCTGTAAAACTCGGGGAGGTCTCATAAATTATTCTTGTGTAATAAATCCATGGCAAGGAAAGATGGATCACCCGAGGGAATGTATAACAGAGAATGGGATACTTGAGCCTAGGCTTGGAGGGTGAGTGACTGCAAGGAAGAGGAGATTCCAACAATTTTTGTAATATGTTGATTTTGATCATGCACACAATGGGTATGTCAAGGAAATAAATGATCCATGTTAATGAGATAGCCATATGGATGCAAATCCATGAACTACACATATAATAATTGTGCTAACTTGTGAATATTTTCACTTGAATTAAACAACAATAAAATGTTTTTCATGAAACAATAACTAATATGATTTTTGTTGAAAGTTTATTTAGGCATGTGCTAAATTCCAAGAGTTTGGAAAGAACAAAACCAATAAAAGGAAAATGATGTTGAAACAACTGAAAGATGAAGTCATGGTAGGTGTTGCTGAAGAGAACACCGAGGACGATGTTCCTTTGGGGGGGGGATTGTAACACCCTTGTTTCCCCCAACTCGTAATTAATCATAATTTATGAATGACATGCAATGTCTTGCAAATATTGTAAATGTATTATTATTTAATTCTAAATGATGACATTTGATTGATGGGTGAAGCCTTAAAGTATTGGTCACGATATCACTAGAGGAATGAGGGGAGGTTCTATTAACTTAAAGGACCCCAAGACACCTTGTAGAAATATTAATTGGAAACATTGATATTATTTTCCCTTAGCCTAGATAATAAGAAAAGTAAGTTAAGGAGAAGGAGTTGGTAGATGAACAAGCAACCACCCTAATTAATGGGAGTATGGAGGGATATCATAAGGGACAAGAAGTGGTCAGCTAGAGGACAGTAGGAAAGATCACCACAGGTCCCCAAGATTGGCCCATGAGTTTCCTTCTGATAGAAGAAACAGAAGGATAGGTCAAGAACCCACCTAAGTCATGCATGCAAGAAAAATCACACGAAGAGAGAGAGAGAGGAAAACAAATGGACAAGGGTTCAAGTCTTGGAGGAAGATAATTGTTGAGAAGAAGGCACATGTGCATGTAATAGAAGGATCAAAGAACCCATAGAAGAGTTATGAGATGGAGAATAGAAGACCCAGAAAACCCAACCTGAGATAACAGGGGCACGAGCTTGATGCTAGGAGGGCATATGATAAACCTCAAAGATGCCTAGGCTAGGTGGGTGTATGGAAAATATCTACCAAGAGTAGAGTGAAGGAGAGTAACCTTCAAATCTTACTGATAATTTGAGAGATATTCCCTAGTGGTATCATGACTTGGAATAGAGGTGGCCAGAATGCTAAAAGTGAATGCATCTAATCCTATGACTAGGTGGAAAGGAGAACACTCATAATCATTTAGTCGACTATCATTTGTAATAGATAAGTATTTCATAGAATCAGTGTAATTGAATTGAAATGCATGATTGAATGCATGTACTTGCACTATAAATATACATACTTGATTTATAGTAATCAATTTTATTGTATTGGCAAACTCCTGCATTTGAGTGACGGTAGGATGGCCAAAACGGTGCATGCCCTGCACAATTGAATATAAGCATTCTGTAATGTTCTGTGATGTAACCCGCCCCTCTGCGGACGGTCGCTCCACCAGGACCTTCTCTTTCACACAGGCCCGAAGAGTCAAAACTCTTCCAACTCCTTCGGGAATTCTTTACCCACAGGACACTTCTCGGCGATCTTCCCTTCGCGTATCGGAAGATCGGATCCCGCGATATCGCGAGACTCGTAACACTGCTTCTTGCCGTTCAAATGCCGAGCCCCGAATGCCGATAGTCAACGGTAAACCCTCGGGGTATCACCACTGGCGATGTCAACAACCTGACTTCCCAAATCCCGAGCGTCGAGGTGTCGATTCCCCGACGCGATGCCACCTGTATTTCGCTGTGCCTCGTGGGATCTCCTGCCACCTGTCGCCTTTTTGATTGACGATCCTGAATTAACTTGGGAAATCGCGACTCGCGATTTCAACAGGTGAATTCCTGCCCCTTCATCCACCGAACGCCGATATGCGATGGCGTTGTGCCTTGGTCCTACACCAAAGGATTAAATGACGCGCAACTTATCCCCAAATCAACGATTGTAGATACTTCGTGGATTCTCCGTGACGATTTCAAGTCGTCGATTCTCTTCCTCTTGATGCATCCTTTGTTCCGCCACCTTCTCCTGCGCGAACTTCACCAGGGGTCTATTCCCACAATGAATCAAAGGAACTATCCCTCCTGATATTTACCAACTCGGACTCCTTCAGGGACTTCTCGAACACACTCCCTGTGCTCGACCTTCAACCACTCCCAATCGTGTTTGAAGTTTGCCCAAGTCCGATGCACTCGCAGTCATAACAAACCAACCTTTCACTTCCGAGACATCCGAACTTCAATTCTTCCATACGATTACATACACAACATATGAAAGAAATACATAAAAATAAGTAAGTATGCAAAGGCATAATGCAAGCAACACACAGAGAACAAACACATCCATGGGAATTGAATTAAAGATTCCCTGTACTCCTTTCCCAGACTCGTCTCTGAGACTTGAATTCGACGTGCTCTTCACCTGCACAGTTCGAATAACCCAACACAAATTTGATAGAGGAGAGTAAGAGTTTAACTGTAGAGCCCCTCAACGCACTCTATGCGGAGGAATTCAACTGCACCCTATGTAGGAATCTCTTGGCTAGAACAGAGAAACAATTTGAAGCTTATTCTCGCCTCTCTCCCAGGTCTCTAATATACCATGAGATTACATATGCAGCATATATGACGAAAGCATAAAAGGAAGCAAGTATGCAACAACATACTATCAACAACACACAGAGGATAATCACGACCATGAAATTGAACCAAAGCTTCTTCTATTAATTCAACATCGGTACATGTGGATTCTTCATAAGCTCTCTGCGCTTCTCTTTTTTCTCCTCAATGCTAATGCCCCGCATAAATCTGAATGCTCATGTTACAATGATACAAAGGAGGGTGTCTATACTCCGTTTTCCCTCTCGAAAGCCAAAACTGTCTAATCTAGACTTAATTATCTTATCTACCTGCACTAAATCTTATCTACCTGCACTAAATCTAATAAGTGCCTATGCTATCTAAGGACGAGAGCTTATCTACTCAGAGTCCATTACAATGTACGAGTGCGCTCTATTTGAATGCTTTCATTCAAACAGCGGCGTAACAGATATCAAGGTGATTTCAAAATTTTGGTGCTTGCGTCATCCAACGGTCTTTTCTTTCTCCACGTGTTGACTCGCTTGATGAGGTGTGGATGCTCCTGCATCATACTCCTCGGCTCAAAATATTTCATGGGCTCCTATCCATGAGCTCCTGCACATTGTGACCATGTTTCTGTATGACTGCTTCGTTCTCCCAGCTGGCATCCTCCATTGGGTGATTTTTCCATTTCACCAGGTATTCAAAATGTTGCTTTCTCCTAGTCTTTCTTCCGAGCCGCTTGTCCAATATGCACTCCATCTGAGTCTTCTGTGCAACTGGTAATTGTTTCTTCCATTGGATCACTGGTTCCTCCGTTCCAGTGTTTCCTTCTTTTTCCCTGTAAGGGTATAAATCCGAAATATTGAAAATCGAAGATATCCCGATGCCTTCGGGCAACTCAAGCTCATATGCATTCTCGCCAAATTTCTTCAGGACTTTGCATGGCCCGATCTTCTTCATCTTGAGCTTGTTGTATGTTCCCCTTGGGAACCTTTCTTTCCTTAAGTGCACCAGAACCATGTCTCCAACTTCAAACTGAAGTTGCCTCTTTCTCTGATCGGCTCTGTGCTTGTATTCCTGGTTCACCTTCTACAGTTGCTGCTTCACCTCTGCGTGAAGTTCCTGCATTACCTCAGCAAATTCTTCAGCCCTCACGCTGCTAGTCTCAGCCTGTTCTGACTCCCTGAGCTCAGAAACTCCTCTCGGCTGTGTTCCATACAAAATTTGAAATGGGCTCTTACCTGTACTCCGATTCACCGAATCATTATACGCGAATTCTGCCTGTGGTAAGATCTGATCCCAACTGTTGTGATGCTCTGTCACCAGGCTTCTTAATAAGTCCCCTAGGCTTCTATTGACCACCTCGGTCTGTCCATCTGTCTGCGGATGATATGTTGAACTGAATGCCAAGTCAGTCCCCAGCTTCTTCCATAGTGTCCTCCAGAAATGACCTATGAACTTCGCATCTCGATCCGAGACTATGCTCCACGACAATCTATGCAATCGCACAATTTATTTGAAAAATAAATTTGCGATGTGGGTCGCATCGCTGGTCTTATGACACGGGATAAAATGTGCCATCTTCGAGAACCTGTCCACCACCACAAAGAGGGAATCCACTCCTCGCTGCGTTCTCAGCAGTCCCAACACAAAATCCATACTAATGGCCTCCCATGGTCTCTCGGGTATGGGCAATGGCTGGTAGAACCCTGTGTTCTGCTTTCGGCCCTTTGCGTGTTGGCATATCCTGCACCTATCGACAAACCTTTTTACATTGGCTTTCATGCCGGGCCAAAAATATGATTCGCTCAGCTTAGCGAATGTTTTGTCGTGCCCGAAATGACCTGCTAAGCCTCCGTTGTGCTTCTCCTTTACCAAATTCTCCCTCATAGAGCAATCCGGTATGCACAGTTGATTGCCCCGGAACAACAACCCATCCTGGATCATGAATTCAATCCACGGGCTCCTATCCCTGAGAACTGGGTTCTCGGCTGCTTCATAAGCTTCTCTGAAGTCTTCATCTCCCGCATACATATCTTTCAAATTTTCAAAACCCAGTGTCTTAACCCTGAACTCCTGCAGCAGCAAACATTTTCGGCTCAAGGCATCTACCACTTTGTTAGCAGTCCCCGAAATGTGCTTTATCACGAACGTGAAATTCTGCATATACTCTACCCATTTCACAGGCTTTTGGTTCAACTTCTCCTGTTGACTTACGAATTGCAATGTGTGATTGTCGCTGTATAAAACAAATTCCTTGGGTATTAAGTAATGCCTCCACTTCTTTAATGCCTGTATGATGGCATAGAACTCCTTATCGTACGTGGAGTACTTCAACTTCGCATCATCCAACTTCTCGTTGTAGTATGCCACAGGCCTATCATCCTGACTCAAGACCCCTCCAACAACATATCCACTAGCATCACACTTCACCTAGAAGGTCTTCTGAAAATCATGCAATACCAAAATTGGCTGCTCTATCTTGCGCTTCAACAAATTGAAGCTTCTCTCAGCCTCGACTATCCATTGAAAAACCTTGTGCCACTTTTTCACAGTGTCCATCATCGCGACGCTAATTCCACTAAAGTCTCGAATGAACTTTCTGTAGAAACTAGCGAGTCCATGGAAACTCCTTACCTCAAAAACGTTCCTCGACGAAGGCCAATTCCTAATCACCTCAACCTTCTCAGGATCCATCTTTAGTTCATTCGCCGAGATTACAAAACCCAAATAAATGAGTTATGTCTGCATGAATGAGCACTTCTTCAAATTGATCAGCAGCTTCTCTTGCTGTAGCCTTCTCATTATCATGGCCAAATGTCTCAAATGCTCAGCCTTGGTCTTGCTGAATATCAGTATGTCGTCCAAGTATACGACCACAAATTTGCCAATGAACTCCCGTAGGACTTCATTCATCAGCCTCATAAAGGTGCTTGGTGCATTTGTCAATCCAAACGGCATGACCAGCCATTCGTACAAACCTTCATTTGTCTTGAATGCTGTCTTCCACTCATCTCCCTCTCTCATCCGGATCTGATGATATCTACTCTTGAGATCAATCTTGAAAAATTAATTTGCCCCACTCAGGCAATCCATCAAGTCGTCCATTCTCGGCAGTGGAAATCTGTACCTGATGGTGATCTTATTTATCGCCCTGGAGTCTGTACACATCCTCCAGCCTCCATCCTTTTTCGGACTTAGTATTGTCGGAACAACACACGGACTAAGACTTTCCCTCACCAGTCCTTTGTCCAGCAAGTCTTGTACCTGCCTCTTGACCTCTTCGTTCTCCTGAGGTGTCAATTTGTATGCTGCTTTGTTTGGCAAACTCGCTCCGGGTATGAGGTCAATGTGGTGACTCACACTCCGCACCGGTGGCAATGAACGCGGTAGTTCATCCACAATGATATTAGCGAACTCTCTTAGCAGTTCCTGAATCTCTTCTGACAAGTCGTCCACTCTTGTGCTTGTCAGGACAATTCTCGGTTTCCTGACAACAAAGAACTGTGGATCTTCACTCTTCTCCATTTCTGTGAGAAGCTCTTTCCCACTCATGAGAAGAATCATGTTGCTCACCTCCAGCTTTACCTCCTTATCCTTTATCGGAAACAGTTTATGAAATTTCCCATCTTTCTCCAAGGTGTATGTGTTCATCCTCCCGTCATGAACAACATTTCTATCATACTGCCATGGTCTACCCAACAGTATGTGACACACATCCATGGGAATAACATTGCACAGAATCTCATCATGATAATTCCCAATTTTAAATTTAACTAAGCATTGATTAGTGACACTTACCCGGTGTCCTTTCTGTAACCACGAGACTTTATATGGGCTCGGGTGCTTAGTTGTTTCCAGCTCCAGATTTTCCACCATCTCGGTTGAGAGGAGATTGTCAGTGCTTCCACTGTCAATTATGACTTTGCATTTTCTGTCCTTGGTCGTACAAGCCATTCTGAACAGTCTGCTTCCTTGCACTGCGCTTTCCACTTCTTTCTCTTTTTCCGGTGCCAAAAGGATATTATGAGTCCCTAGCGACCTTCCGCTATCTGCACCTTCGCTCTCTACATCACGTCCCTGCTGCGCCTCAGTGATGTGAGCTCCTCCTCTGTCCATCTTTCTGTCTGGACAGTCAACGGCTTTATGTCCGTCTTTACCACACGTAAAACATGTGATAATTCCTCCTCGACCTCTTCCTCTACCTCGGGTACGAGGAAACGCATTTGCATCAACATATCCGCCACTCTGCTGATCATCTTGCTGCCTCCTAGGCTCAGCATGTTGCTACCTCTGCCGTGAGGTTCCACCCCTTTCAGCTTTTCACTGAGGCTTCTGAGTTCTTTCTTGGGCAACCGCCTTGCCTCTGGGATGACTTCGTCCTCGCCCTCGCTGACCTTTCTTGTGGCTCAGCTTCTCCTCGGCTTTTAAATCCATCTGATACGCATCCTCAACTGTTCGGATGGCAACGATGCTTAGCTCGTCCTGAATGTCATACCTCAGACCATTTAGGTATCTCTCCACCTTTTCGTCATCACTCTCCCGATGACCAGCTCGGATGTTGAGTTTGTAGAATTCCTCGGTGTATTCTTTCACCGTCATCATCTTCTATCTCAGGTTTTGCATGCACCTGAACAGTGTGATCTGGTAGTCCCTGGGAATGAATTTTTCTTTCATTTTGGCGATCATCCTGTCCCAGCTCTTGATTTTCTGTTTGCCTCGGGAACGTCTCTCTGCCTGCAGCTCGTCCCACCACAAGGCTGCATGTCCCTTTAGCTTGGTTACATCATGCCTCACCTTATTTTCCTCTTCGATATCTTCGTAATCGAAGTAGGTGTCGAGTGCTCGGATCCAATCCAGCAACTCTTCTACATCTAGACTCCCCTCATAGACGGGAATGTCCATTTTCGTCTTCGAGCTCATTCTTGAAATGGATCTGATCAACCTCTCTGTCGAGGCATCCTTTGCTGAGACCTCCTCGACATCATGTCCATCTTCCTCTTCCACCTCGGAATCGCTGAACTCTCCAGCGCCAGCTCCGCGCCTTTGGGTGGTCTCCATCTCCTCGAGTCTCTCCCTGAGATCTCGTATTTGATGTTCCATCTCTGGATTTCCTGGTTGCCTGCCTCTCCTGCGGGCGTCCCTATCCTCACGATCAGGTGACTTCCTCTCCCTTCGTGGCAGCATGGTGTAATCCACTTCTTTCTCTCTGTTACCTGAACAAAGAGAACTCCAATTCCGGCTCTGATACCACTCTGACGTAACCCGCCCCTCTGCGGACGGTCGCTCCACCAGGACCTTCTCTTTCACACAGGCCCGAAGATTCAAAACTCTTCCAACTCCTTCGGGAATTCTTTACCCACAGGACACTTCTCGGCGATCTTCCCTTCGCATATCGGAAGATCGGATCTCGCGATATCGCGAGACTCGTAACGCTGCTTCTTGCCGTTCAAACGCCGAGCCCCGAATGCTGATAGTCAACGGTCAACCCTCGGGGTATCACCACTAGCGATGTCAACCACCTTACTTCCCAAATCCCGAGCGCCGAGGTGTCGATTCCTCAACGCGATGCCACCTGTAATTCGCTGTGCCTCGTGGGATCTCCTGCCACCTGTCGCCTTTTTGATTGACGGTCCCGAATTAACTCAGGAAATCGCGACTCACGATTTCAACGGGTGAATTCCTGCCCCTTCATCCACCAAACGCCGATATGCAATGGCACTATGCCTTGGTCCTACGCCAAAGGATTAAATGACGCGCAACTTATCCCCGAATCAACGATTGTAGATACTTCGTGGATTCTCCGTGACGATTTCAAGTCGTCGATTCTCTTCCTCTTGATGCATCCTTTGTTTCGCCACCTTCTCTTGCGCGAACTTCACCGGGGGTCTATTCCCACAATGAATCAAAGGAACTATCCCTCCTGAGCTTTACCAACTCGGACTCCTTCAGGGACTTCTCGAACACACTCCCTGTGCTCGACCTTCAACCACTCCCAATCGTGTTTGAAGTTTACCCAAGTCCAATGCACTCACAGTCACAACAAATCGACCTTTCACTTCCGAGACATCCGAACTTCAATTCTTCCATAATATTACATACACAGCATATGAAAGAAATACATAACAAGAAGTAAGTATGCAAAGGCATAATGCAAGAAACACATAGAGAACAAACACATCCATGGGAATTGAATTAAAGCTTCCCTGTACTCCTTTCCCAGACTCGTCTCTGAGACTTGAATTTGACATGCTCTTCACCTGCACAGTTCGAATAACCCAACACAAATTCGATAGAGGAGAGTAAGAGTTTAACTGTAGAGCCCCTCAACGCACTCTATGCGGAGGAATTCAACTGCACCCTATGTAGGAATCTCTTGGCTCAAACAAAGAAGCAATTTGAAGCTTATTCTCGCCTCTCTCCCAAGTCTCTAATCTGCCATGAGATTACATATGAAGCATATATGACGAAAACATAAAAGGAAGCAAGTATGCAACAACATACTATCGACAACACACAGAGGATAATCACGGCCATGAAATTGAACCAAAGCTTCTTCTATTAATTCAACATCGGTACATGGGGATTCTTCATAATCTCTCTGCGCTTCTCTTTTTTCTCCTCAATGCTAATGCCCCGCATAAATCTGAATGCTCATGTTACAATGATACAAAGGAGGGTGTCTATAGTCTGTTTTCCCTCTCGAAAGCCAAAACTGTCTAATCTAGACTTAATTATCTTATCTACCTGCACTAAATCTTATCTACCTGCACTAAATCTAATAAGTGCCTCTGCTATCTAAGGACGAGAGCTTATCTTCTCAGAGTCCGTTACAATGTACGAGTGCACTCTATTTGAATGCTTTCATTCAAACGGCGGCACAACAGATATCAAGGTGATTTCAAAATTTTGGTGTTGGCGTCATCCAGCGGTCTTTTCTTTCTCCACGTGCTGACTCGCTTGATGAGGTGTGGATGCTCCTGCATCATTCTGTGATAAAAATAATTGAAATTAATTTTATGGTTGCCATGTGCTATATATATATATATATATAAACATATTCATTGTCGTGATGGGAAATCCATGAATGGAAACTATGATTATACGTTAATAGTTGAATGTAAGGGAAAGAGCCCAAAGAAAAATCCTTGAATTTTCTAAGTCCCGAATCAGATGAAAAACTATGTTTTGAGATCAAAGGAATCACAATCATTGGATTGATGAAGCTTATAGATATAGACACTTTATCAAAGAAGTTTACCATGCCTATAGAGAATGTACCCAAGCTAATCGGGATCGTTAACCAAGGATTAACCCATAATTAACATCTGTCATAGAAAATTTTGGTCTTGTTTAAGTGATATTTGGGGGAGAGGTAACGTCACCATGTTGTACCAAGCTGATCTAGCATGCCAATTTGTTTATAAGTTAATAGGTGACAACCTGTGAATAGAAACAAGTATATGGCTCGTGGGACATAATGTAGGAACTTGGGTGAATCATGTCTTAGAATTGCATTTTAACCTTGGACGTTGGACCAAAATTTTGAAAGATATCGACCATTGATCAGAGTACATCCAGGATGTGATCTTGGTCGTTGATCAACGTGGTGATATTACGATAGTTGTGGGAGGTATTTACCTCCACATGTAAACTTGATGAGAATAGAATATTCCAGGAAGTAAGAAGAAACCCTAATGAGTTGGCTAATAACCCTAGAAGACAAGTAATCTCAAGAGGATAATTTCTATTAGGTTATAAGCCTCCAAGAGAAGAAGTTAGTGAGAAGAAATATTATATACTAAGTAATTAGACACCCAAAATGAGAAGTCATCCCAGGCAGTTAGCCATAATTAGTATAAATACAGGAGGCCAATCTTCATTCTAGAAGGCATTCTCATAATTGCAGAACAACACTTGTGCGCACTACAGTTACCCAGTTTGTGCGCAAGTTTGGAGGAGAGTTGTCATTGTAGTTGCTGCATCTAGCAGATTACATTTTGGCTTGGACTATCTCTTGGTTATGGCTTGGACTATCTGATCAACTCTTTTTTGGTGTGCTACCCTTGGGGAAAGGTGCGCTACCCTTTATTTGGGTATCTATCTTAGGGTTTTCTTTTAGAGTGATTCTCTGTCGAGGTTAAGGTGCTCAAAGGGTGGCTTTGGCCTATGGTTGGGTGACAATAGTGATATTGTCGATGGTAAAATGAGCACATCCGTTATATTCTAATAGGTTATGGGCCCACACCTCCTTCATTCAATCTAACCACTGGAAGAGAGCATAGCCATAAGGATATTAAGCTCGTTGAAGAATTGCCTCTAGGGTTTCTAGCAGGAGCAATCACCAAAGCACTGTCTCTAGGGTTACTGGCAGGTCCAGTTACAGAAACCCTAATCCTCTCATTGAGGCACCATAAGTGAAGGGATTGACCTAATTTATGGATAGGCCAGTGTGTTGTAGCCTAGCGCATCTCCTGGTACTCTCAGCAAGCCAAGACGTCAAGTTTGAGTTTTTGGTCAAATCTAGGGTTGACCAAGTCAAAGAAGCCATGACCTACTCCATGAAGTTAGAAAACAAGTTAGATGGAGCTTCTAACTTCATAGCGTGGAAGACAAGGATTGACCTCATCCTTGCTAAGAATAAATTGATGGATATCATGAAAGGAAAGATTGTGAAACGAGAGTTTGAAGAAGGAAAAGAGAAAGAACCACAAAACGTTGCAGTTATGGAAAAGTTCAAAGATGGTGACATCAATGGCATGAGTATCATAGTGGACTTTATAAAAGACCACTTGATACCCTACATCTCCCATCTTGACTCATCAAAGAATATGTACGATGCCCTAACAAACCTCTTCTTAGTTAGAAACATTGGATAAGTAATGAGTCTGAAGAATGAGCTCCGTGACATGAAGATGAATGATGATGACAACATAACATCATACCTTGTGAGAATCTCACAGTTAAGAGATCAACTTCAAGATATTTAAGAGATCATTTCGGAGAAGGAATTGGTAAACATAGTACTCAATGGTCTTCCCAAGACATGGGATGCATTTGTTGCAAGCATGAACACAAGGAAGGAGTATCCTACATTTGAAGAACTTTGGATTTTCTATGCTCAATAAGAATCAAGGATCAGTGCAAAAGAGAAACCCCAAAAGAAGTACAATGATCAATCCTTTACAACAAGATTCAAGAATTTTAGGAACAAAAGAAAGTTTGGCTCAAGGAAGAAGCCAAATCAAGAGAAAGACATGTCAAAAATACAATGTTTCAACTGTCTAAAGTATGGTCACTACAATAATCATTGTCTCAAGCTAAAGAAAAGGAAGGGGACACATGAAGCATCAGTTTCCAAAGAAAAGGAACCTACAAAGAAGACCAAGTAGGATAAAACAAACTTCTTCTTCTTTTAAAGACAAGGTAATAATACTCTTCTTAGTTCTTGTACATATCTTGTTTGCATAGTCTCTGTACATATCTTGTATATCTATCTCTTAGAAGATAATATGTTCCAAGAAGAACTATACTTATGGAAGAACAAACAAGATAAGGATTGCTATCATTATAGAAGTCAGATAATACACATGAAAGGATGAAATACATGAAACAAATCATGTGGAATCTATTACAAGATAAGATGGAATCATAATCAATCTTGAAGAAACTTAGAAGAAGCAAAGATAGAAAGAAGTTAGCAATCAAGAGGAAATTGGAGAAAGACTGATGACACTTTGCAGAAGACAATAAGGACATTGACAAAAGCTTGGACTTTGTTAGATGGAGGGAGCAGATTATATATTTCCAAAAGAAAAACATGCACTCATACATGAATCGAGGATTAGGAGGGAGCTAATCCTATGATCCATTGAAGTTGAAGAAGTATATATCCATGTTAGCATCCATGAAAGGTAGTACGTGTTCAGTTAGAACCTTAGAAGAAGTCTTCTTTGAGGAGAATCCTTAAAGTATCCTTGGTTGTCCATCCACGTCCATGATCCTATGATGAAAGGAAGAAGTGGAATATTTAGGGCATGGAATCTATAAGAAACTCCATGGACCCAAGAGCTAAAGAAAAACAAGAGGAATAACATGAAGATTCCAAGAAATAAAGAGAAGCCAGAACAACTAGTCATTGTATCAAGAATCACAAGATTACCAGCATGATATGAAATCACTAAAAGCAATTAAGCAAAGGAACTGAAAGTTGTGATGAAGAGCATTGTATATGAATGCAAGAATTGCAAGATCCAAAACTGGAGGTTCTCCCAAATGGAGGGAGAAGACTATGATGACTACTTGTTCCAGTAAACTAGGCATACCTCTACATGAGTCATTATATCATCCACGATATCCATGGGTTGGAGTTCTACATCAAATGGATGCAAAGACTGTTCTCCAGAGAAATTGAAAAAAGAGCGTATGAAGAGAAACCTCAAGACTTTGAGGCATACTAGAAAGAGACCCTTGTATGCAGATGGAAGAAGACAAATTGGTGGAGAACCTCCAATGCACAACATAAGCGTGGTGAAGATTTTCTATAACAGAGATATTGTATCAGAATGATTACTCAGAAGATCAAGATGATGGATTTCCAATCCATGGCAAAGATCTCATGATGACAGAAGAAGTGCCACATGGATATGTTCCATTTTGACCCTTTCCACGATGTTGTGAGCTAGAAGGAACCAAAGAGGAATCCAGCAATGATATACTTTATTGATCGGAGCTATATGAAGGCTTCATAGAAAACCAGTACTCCAGACCGAAGTACATTTGAAATGAAGCATTACATTATCCGTGATGAAGTCCAAAAAGGAGAAAGTGGTTCTCCAATACATATCTCCATAATAGATGAGCAGATAAGTAGACATTTTGGTAAATCTTCTATCCAAGATGAAAGAGTTTGCATACTCAAGATGGAGCTCGTGGAGATGACTTCCTTATTGAAAAAGGAAGATATGACTCCTAGGTTGGGAGGGAGCACTGATGTGTTATTAATTGATGGACAGTCATTTTTCAGTTCAAAAATGGTCCAGGATGAGCAGTTCCTTTCCAGTTCAGAAAATGGTTTGAGATTTCTGACGGACAGGCATTTTCTAGTTCAGAAAATGGTCTAGATCTAACAGTCATTTTTGTAATGAAAATAGTTCGATGGATTGTTGATGTACCATAGACAGTGATTTCCCATTGTGGTTAAAATGGGGAATGGTCTAGGGAAGTCTCTCTTCTTGAGGGTCACTCAAGAAGACTGGCCCACCTCGCCGGATAATGATTTTCCATTGTGGTTAACACGGGTAATGGTCCATTTTGGAGGTTGGTGCAGGACAATCATTTTCTTAGGAAATGGTCTGGGTAGTCATTCCTTAGGGAATATTCATTCTCTCCAGGTTGCACTTTGTTTAGTGGTGGAAGAATGGTCCAGGTTCAGTAATCACGAACATACATTCCTTAGGGAAGACTCATTCTCTCCAGGTTGCACTTTGTTTAGTGTTGGAGGAATGGCCCAGGGTGGGGAATGGTCTAGGCTCAGAAATCAAGACAATTATTCTTCCTTTCTTGAGAAGAATAGTCCAGATAGCTCATCATTGATGTTTGACCTTCTGAGGGCAAATGATCTTCCAAATCTCACAAATGTGAGTGGAAGAATGGCCCAGATGATTTAGTTTATATCATAACATTGTTTTTGTGCAGGTTGATATCAAATGATTGTTATGAAGACTGTATGTCTCTAGACAATAGATGTATACTACTGTGGTGGATGTGTTCCACTGTTTGTGACTATACATCATTGATCAAGTGTCTTTGTGCTACTTGGTGTGGTAGTGTACGACTTGATTGTATTTGTGTACTACTATGGATAGACACAATTGTGTTCTATTGAATGATATTGTTCTGATTGCCTTGAAGACTACCAACAATGTTGGAAATGATTATCAACCAAATGGATAATGGATAGAGATTTCGAGATAGAAAATGGTCTAGGACATTTATTCTTCTAGGACATATGTCCAGATTAGAAGAATGGTTCTTGTGTCACTCTATGGAGTAATTGACTTATCCATCATCATGTTTGATTACTCATATGGAGTATGGTTTTGAGAGATGATGCAGTCGATGACATTGATAGCGATGATGGTGCTCATGATCCAGTCATGAGATAGTCTATACAACTATGTTGATGCTACTAGGTGAATGGTATGTTTGTGCTCAAGGCCATTACCTGTAATACCTCCCTAACTAGGAGGGAGTGTTGATATTATGGTAGATGCGAGAGGTATTTACCACCACGTGTAAACCTAACAAGAATAGAATATTCCTAGAAGTAAGAATAAACTCTAATGAGTTGGCTAATAGCCCTAGAAGACAAGTCAACTCAAGAGGATAATTTCTATTAGGTTATTAGCCTCCAAGAGAAGAAGTCGACCAGAAGAAATATTATATACTAAGTAAATAGACACCCAGAATGAGAAGTCGGCCAAGGGAGATAGCCAGAATTAGTTTAAATACAAGAGGTTAGTCTTCATTTTGGTAGGCATTCTCAGAATTGCAGAGCAACACTTGTGCGCACTGCAGTTACCTAGTTTGTGCTCACTTTTGGAGGAGAGTTGTCGTTGCAGCTACTGCAACTAGCAAATTACGTTTTGGCTTGGATTATCTCTTGGTTATGGTTTGGACTATCTGATCAACTCTTGTTTGGTGTGATGTCCTTGGGTAAAGGTGTGCTACCCCTTGTTTGGCTATCTAGCCTAGGGTTTGCTTCCAGAGTGATTCTCTGTCAAGGTTAAGGTGCTCAGAGGGTGGCTTCAGCCTATGGTTGGGTGACAATAGTGATATTGTCGATGGTAAAACAAGCACATCCATTATATTCTAACATAATGTGGAATCCCTTAGACATTGATGAGATGAGGGATGACATCATGACAATGTTGTGATAATGTCACGAGCCTATGTGTATAAGCAAACCACATGGAGGCCTGTAATTGGTCGAGGTAATAGGGAGTGGGTCCCTGTCGAGTTTAAGGGTTGGAAAGGTGAGATGAATGGGCCCACGAGTCCGCCAACCTATGAACCCGACAAACTCAAAAAATAATCAAACTGTGGAATGTTAGAAGAGAGGAAGGGACTCAGATGAGTGTGCGAGTACATGAGTCCGCGAACCCGCGAACCCAACAAACTCACAAAATAATCTAAGTGTTGATACTTCTCGGATAGAATTATGGAGGAGAGGTACATAATTCTATGTTAGTGAGTTTGCGTAGGTGGAAAAATGGTTAAATGTCGATACTTCTCAAAGAAACCTATGAAAGGATGATTATAGATTTATGCATCCACGAGTCTGGGAGTTCACGAAGCTAAAAATGGCTAAGGTCGAGACTTCTTGGACAAACCTATGAAAGGATGGTTATAGAATTATGCATCTACGAGTCCATGTGTTTGCGAAGATAAAAAATGGCTAAGTGTCGAGACTTCTCAGATGAACCTATGAAAGGATTCTTATAGAATTATGGGTCTTGTTGGTGGACTGATGAAAGGAAGCTACCAAAATTATGAGTCTGCGAGTCCGCAAGTCCTCCAACCGAGAGAGTGTGTGAGAAGAAGGTTCGAGCGATGATGGTTGTAGGCCTATGTGGATTGAAATTCCATGATGGCCACGTCATGACTAGGGTGTTTCCACGTTAGTTGGAATCGTCAATGACACATCACGTGGGTGCCATGTGGCAATAAGAGAGTTGCCTATGTAAACCCAAGAACTTAGGAAGGTCATTCCTTTTGTTCCAGAGATCAATCCTCAGTGAATTTTACCATCATTGGAAAGCTCTTGACGAACAAAAGAGAATGGAGCTATGATAAAGAAGATTTAAGGTTGATAGAAGAAGAAAAAATTTAATACCCCATCCCTTAAAAAGGTAATTAGGGGTTGGGTCTATTATAACTGAATCCTTGTCCAAAGGACCACTCCAAGGATTCTCACAATTATGAGACAAATTTTTTAGATTAACCATTTGATCACACATGTAAACATTCACATTTAAGAGACTACCCCCTTATGGGGGGTTAGCTTGTGTGCCCCCTTGCCAAGGTGTAGAGCTTGTTATTAAAGAGTTAAAGATAAATTATAGGATAAATAGAATATGATATTTTCAATTAAAGAGTTAAAGATAAACTATAGGATAAATAGAATATGGTATTTACAATTAAAGAGTTAAAGATAAACTATAGGATAAATAGAATATGGTATTTTCTTCTTTAATCACAAATTGGTTTGCGTAATCCAACATATTACGAACGGTTGGTATTTTCTTACTTCTTTAATCACAAATTAGTTTGCGTAATCCAACATATTACGAACAGTATCCACCCTCCTCTCTGGATTTGCATAGATTTCAAAGAACAAGAAAATACAGAGGGCAAGCAACGGTAGCATGGTGTTTGAGCAGTAACAAAAAAACGCACCGAAAATTTATAAAAAAACAAAATGTTCAATATTTGTAATGAAAATTAACAGAGACCATCTCATTCTCATATTCGTCTGTTACTGTTTCTCATAATCAACTAACATAAATATGTAAAGCCGAGGGTCTTGGATTCATCAGAACTTCGTCGAGGTCGTTTAAGAAACTCACAATCCGTGGTCGGCGCCAAAACTGGAATGATGAATCGGGGGCCGTCGCCTTACCTGGCGATGATGGCCGACGGCATAAACAATGACCCCAGACATGAGAGAAATGCCTAAACCCAGCATACCGACACCAAAACCGAACATCCTGTTGTCAAGACGCCCGCCGAGGGCACGTTGATAGGTTCTATGGAATACAATAACACCCCATATAATTATAAAACCTGAAGAGATAAATATCAACCGATGGTATTCGAACTCGTTCCAAAGATGTGCGAATGAAGGCATGATTCTGCTGAAACCTAATTCTTTTCTTCTCGGTCTGAAAAGCTGTTCAAACTCAACAACTGCCTGAACCGACCGTTTGTGATTAAAAGTTTATTCTGCGCAAGAAAACGCAATGTAGTGTTAAGGGCGAAGTCTTTATAGAGAATTGTATGTAGTGCTAATGATATTTGAAATTTATTCAAATGCCGACCAGCCAGACTAAGAATAAACCCTAGTTTCCTTTTCAGATGAAATGTTATTTAAATTACATCCAAGATAAGGTAGTACTTTGAGCACTACCGTATCAGGTACCAAACATTGTTCTTGTTTCACAACAATAATAAATAATAAATACCAGGACAGAGAACTGATTTCATCACTTACCTGGCAAGACGGATTCCGACGACATTTCTGCGATTTTGGAAGCTATTGATTCAACCCACAATGGAAAAAGAATAGAAGAGATATGGCGGGAGAAAATATTCAGTATTCATATACCCCAGCCTTTCAATCTTTAATTTTCTCAATTCAGATCAGGTCTATCACTTATACTCTGTCAACTTTGGCCCTTTACGTTTCTCAATCCAACTGTTGGCGTTTCCATCCGATATACTCATTCTTTATATGGAGATATTAAAAGGTGGTTTGTATGAGAGGATAAATATAAATAGATTATTATTTTTAAGAAGTGAAATCAGGGGCAAAGCATACTCGTCTATAAAGAACAATCAAAGTAAAAAATTAAAATAATTATAAGAAAGTTGAAACTTGTTTAATATGATTTGATATATACACCCAAAGTAAAAAATATAAAGAAAAAGAAATATACTCAATAGTATAAATTTAGCTATGGATTATTAGACATTTTTTTTCTTATCTTTGGTTTCATTTTTATTTTTTTTTCTATTTATTTTTGGTTTCATTCTTAACCCTAGTTGAATCTTGTACATCTCTTATAAAGAATGTAAAATTGTTAAGAAAGCCATTAGGGATGCTTTTAATGAGCCCTTAATACTTGAAAAGATCAATACATACAAAGCCCTAATTAAAAGAAAAAATATATACTATATCAATAAAAGGCAAGAGAAACTTTCACAACTATACAAGTTGGATCCTAAGAAGTTCTCGAGCCAAATTCTAAAACGCAATACTAAAGAAAATAATAGGATTCCCTTAATGGACTCGAATTCCTACCTTAAAAGTCTTTACGAGTTCCCTAATGCCATGGACACCATTCCTATTGTCCCTACAAAGGATTTTTTTTTTTCTTTAGATGATATACAGTTCGGGGTTAAGCGGCTCGCAAATGGGAAAGCTAAGGACATTGAAGGCAAACAAGATGAAATTTTTAAAATCGGAGAGTCAATCCTTATCCCTTACATACATAAGCTCTTCAATTTAGCAGTCAAGAAGGGCTTCCCTAAACCCTGGACGCAAAGCCTCATTGTTCCTATTTTTAAAAATGAGGATAAAAACATTCCCTCTAATTATAGGACTATTATGATTAGCCCGATTTTAGCCAAGCTTTATGGAATCATTTTGGAAAAGAAGATTAGCATTTGGCTAGAAAGTCACAGTAAAAGAGCTAAAGGCTAGGCCGGGTTTAGGAGATATCATTCAATTGTGGACCATCTTGTTACCTTTAGGATCATTGCAGAGGAGTTCCACAATACTAAAACCAATATTTTTTGTTGTTTTGTTGACTTTAGGAAAGCTTTTGACATGGTTCCTAGGAAAAACCTTTGGAATAGGTTGGAAGAGATAAAAGTGCCTCTCGAGTTGAGGGTTGCTGCAATAAGGATGTATGAGAACGTTATTGCTAAGTTTAAAAACACTGAGGGTTGGTCAAAAGAGATTAACTGCAATATCGGAGTCAAACAAGGTTGCCCCTTGTCCCCTACCCTTTTTGGCATATACATTGATAAATTAGAAGAATGTTTGGAAAAAGCAGGTTGTGTCGGCCCTACACTCACTGGTATAGTCATCAATCTTCTTATTTATGCCGATGATATCATTCTTATGGCAAGGAGTCCCCATGATCTTGAAAACCAACTAAGAATCCTCAAGGATTTTTTCTCCAATATGGGTATGACTGTTAATACTGATAAGAC
>ML781431.1:1095307-1110669 GCA_009831015.1 Picea engelmannii | reverse complement strand
ATAATGGAAGAAACCATTTTGCAGAATAAAAATACTATTAAAAAAAACGTCAAATCAAAATTTAAAGAAAAAATGTGGTGTGATAAAGAGTTAGAGAAAAAAAGAAAATTAAGGTATTATAAAGATGTAATCAACCCTAATCTAGAAAATCAAAATTATATATCTGTTTTTCCAAGTGTAAAGAAAAAAATAAGCATTGCTAAGATAAGAACAAATTCTCACGAGCTCCATAGTGAAACTGGGCGTTGGTCAATTCCTAAAATGCCGTGGGATGAAAGAGTGTGTCACCTTTGTGACACTAAGAAGGTTGAAGATGAAAAGAACTTTCTCTTAGATTGTCGAGCCTATACCCATATTAGATCTCATTTTCAAAATATTGATCACACTACCAACCTTCCTAACCTCTTAACTCAACAAAAGTATGGTGATCTTGGAAAGCTTCTCTTAATGCTTTTCGAGCATAGAAACAAAATTCTAAAGAATCACAAGTAATCACTTACCCTCTTAAGGTCCGATAGACCAATTAGGTCTTAGTAGACGTTAATCATCATCATCAACCATAACTCCTTTTTCAATATACTTATTGATATTATTATATTTCCAATAAAATTATTTTACTTTTCACTCATTTTCAACTTTGACTAATTCATTAATTTACTATTTATCAATCTAAACTATTAATTTTATATTTTAATAATTTCTCCTCCCCTCATTATCGACTTTCCTCCCTTCAACGTTCTTTCCCTTGTCCAAGGGCGCATTTAATTTCCTTATGTCTCATTTCTAATCAACCACTATTATATGTTGTTAGTTCACAATATATATTTTGATATTATCATTAATGTATTCACTCTTTTTCAACTTTCACTAATTTATTATTTTATTAGTTTTAACATTTAATTACATATTTTAATAATTTTTCCCTTAGTTATCTACTTTTCTCTCTTCAATGTTTTTGTGACATTCCTCTTTTATAAATTTAAATTTTAGCATTCTTTTTTAACATAAAAGTTTCAATTGTCCTCAATAATGAGTGGAGTGTCCACTCTAAAAGTTGGACTTTCAAATTTTCATTAAACAAATTTTGTTCAAAAATATTTCTAACAAATGATACAAATCAATAATTAAAAATCAATGGCTCTCATCAAGGCTCCTTTTGATTTGAAATGATCAAAACCATTGTTTTTTTAATCAACTACTTTCATAAAAAAAAAATGTGGTTGATTTCTTTGAAAGAACTTGGGAGTTCAAAAATCCATATATATACCCCAAACTCTTTCAACCAAGTCAACCTCAACACTTTTCGTCAAAGTCATCGATTAAAAAATCAACAACCTTGATAATTTTGGACCAAAGGGGAGCCCCACAGAAACGTGAAGTACCTTAAGCCCTAATTGATTAGAGTCGTTGATTTCTATGATTAGAAACAAATTACTTTGATCAGTTACTACTTAAGGAACTTCACTCTTCTGAGTGCTCCCCTTAAGCCCCATTTGATCAAATTTGTTGATTTCTAGTCATAGAAATCAATGGCTCTCATAAATTTGAGATTAAGAAAATTCATGCTCCCATGGCTCACCTTAACCTCAAATTGAACAGAGTCATTAATTTCTCGAGGCTCCCCCCTTAACCCTAAATTGATTAAATATGTTGATTTCTAATCACCAGTATAGATCCATCTTAACTTCAGATATATCATGCGTTGAGAGGGATGAAACCCTTGGAGGTGCTAACCTCTTTTTAGAGTGAAAAAATTGAGGAAAAGTTTGCACCTTGATGGATTTGATCACTCTCGGCTCATGATAGATCCAGAGTTAAGGTGGATCTATGTTGGTTCCAGTCGTAGGATAGAGCATGGATTTTTTAGATGATAATCCTTATCTATATGTATATGTTTAAGATGAACTTGATACTTTGAAATTTACATAATTATTAATTCAAATAATAACAAAGTAACAATGTTTAGTGATGAAGGTGTTGACTAATAACAAAATGGAATTGTTAACATATTGAATAACATATATACCACATCACATCGTAAAGAAGTGATATGAGGAAGATATTGAATAATTCATATATTACATAGCTCAGTCTATCTTATTCCACTTTTTTCTAACAAACATCCACACACTTTCCCATTTTAAGAAGAGATATTGCACTAAACTAAGACCTTGAAGAATTGTAGACCTCCCTATTTTTTCACATTTTATATATATTAATATTATAATATAGGACTTCATCTATTTTGAAATTGGTTTTCACTAGGTTATTGCTAAACTCATTTCACTCGATGATCAATATAGAGGATTATTTTCCTTATAATTTCTTGAATTAATTAATGCACTAAATCATTTTTCATAATAACACTACTATCAATATAGAGGATTAATTTCGTTTGCATCATTTCCTCAATGAATTAACACAATGAATCATTTTTCATAATATTATCACTGAAATGAATGCACCCTGTCGTTTTATGTTATATCATTGTTAAAATAATACAACTACATGATTATGATAAATCAATTTCCATTGTATCATCACTTAAATCAATGCATTTCTTTTGCATTATGTGATTATTGAAATCATTGCAATTTATTGATCTAAATCATTTATCATGGTGTTATCACTAAAATCAATGCACTGCATTGTTTTGCATTATTGCATTATGTCATCATTCAAATCATAGCAACTAATTTCTCTAAATCATTTTTCATTGCACCATATCTGAAAATAAGTGCAACATATTTTTTTGTGTTGTATCATTGTTTAAATCTTTTACACTATCTTATTTCTCTATACCATTTTTTGATATCATCATTGAAATCAATATTCCCTATTGTTTTGTGTTATATCATTATCATTGAAATCAATGGAGCCTATTGTTTTATGTTATATGTTTGTTAAAATGAATACAACTACTCAATTATGGGGAATCATTTTTCATTGTATCATCACTTAAATTAATGCATATTGTTTTGCATTATGTCATTATTGAAATCAATGCAACTAATTTTTCTCTAAATCATTTATCATCATGTCATCACTAAAATCAATGCAGTGTATTGTTTAGCATTATGACATTATTAAAATAATAACAACTAATTGCTCTAGATCATTTTTCGTTGTACCATTTATAAAATAAATGCACCCTATTGTTTTGTGTTATGTCATTGTTGAAATCATTTCAACTGCCCTTATTTCTCTAAATCAAATTCTTAATATCATCACCGAAATCAAAATGCCCTATTGTTTTGTGTTATATCATTGTTGAAATCTATGCACTTATTCAATGATTTTTATTGCATTCTCTTTTAGTTTCCATGATTGAAAGATATCAATATTATAAACCCAAACCTTTTGAATTTTGAAACATTCTATAACCAATTAAAGCATAATTATATATCTTAAATCATAATAATGGATCTTTACAAGCATGCCATCCTCTTCATATTGAACTATTGTCTCAATAATATAATTAATCTCAATATACTTCTTGTTATTTTACATTTAAAAAAATTAAAATGGATGGATATCCAAAACATGAATACTTTTGTGAGATTAGACTGATTAAAAAGTAATCTTATATATTTATATGATAATAATAAATATGCAATAACTCGTGCTAAATTTGAAGTTTCCAAGCAATCAAATATTTGGAAATTAGTCATTAAGAGAAGGTTGACCCTCTAACATAAGTTTGATATTGACCTATATTTAGTATTCATATTAATAATTATTTAGAAAAATTATTAAAATTTGTTATAACTAATCAAAATATTATACTCTCATGTTCATTGTTTTTTTAGTTAGTTATTGCTTTAAAAAATATATCAAAATAATGAACCCTAATTCAAAATGAACCTTCATAGATAGATCTGGATCATATACACTATGGATTACTAAATTTAATCTAACATATGATCCATCAATGATTTATATAAATTCTAGATATAATATATGTGCTACTATGGATCATATTCTTAAAGTTAATACTACTAGCATAGCCGCTAACTCGCGGTTGAGAATGCCGAAAGGTAGCGGCTGAGAATGCGTGCCCCCAATATACTGAGAACGTGTGACCCCAATATAAAACGTTTGTGGTAATTCATCTATGGTAATATGAAATGTTTGGCTACATAAGGTTGATAAATGGAACATGGAAATTACATATCCTTACAGTAATTTTTTAATGTGATTAGGTAAATGTTAAAAAGTAAGCATGTTAACGGATGCCTTGATAAATACAAGAAAGTTATGAACAATAAATCTAATCCATTGATTTTGGAGGACGACTAAGAATATGCCAGCATCTTCAATGCATAGCCATCAGATTAGGGTTTAAGGTTAAATAAGGTTAAAAGATCATTAATTGTGCCCATTTTCAATAGGTGTATGCCTTTCGGCATAAATATAATCTATATATTATGATAAATAATAATCTATATGATATATTATATTATGAACCAATATGTGAGATCATATATATATGTGTGTGTAAAATATTATGATAAATAATAATCTATATGATATATTATATTATGAACCAATATGTGAAATCGTATATATAATCCCTCATATTGGTTCATAATATAATATATCATATAGATTATTATTTATCATAATATATAGATTATAGGTTTTTTTCATATATTTAGATTATTTGATGTCATTACGCTATTTATGATCATATTGTTTTAGTAATAATGATCCCTATTGTGCCACTATGCATGATAGATATGGAGTTAAGTGTGCACTTTTGAGGGTGAAAAATATTTCTTAATCTTGTTTGCATGTTAAATAAAATGGATATATGAGATACACATCATGACTCTTAACTATAGATACATATGAATAAATATTACCAAGTTTATGTGAAATTAAAAATGCAAATTGACAATTATAACATATAAATAAATCTTTCCCTGATTAAGTAATATTAAATATATAATAAGTCTTTCCAGGTTTAAATAATATTAAATATACAAAACTTGACAATTATAACATGATAATTTACACAATATGCAATTATGTTTTAGTGATATTGAATATGCACTTGCAATGAAATCTCATCATGGTTATAACAAAATTATTCAAGGCACACATGAAAATTATATATATATATATATATATATGATGCATAAATAGCTTCATGAAATATGTACCATGATGAAATTAGATTTACCCATTCCAAAGATGAATATATATATATATATATATATATATATATATATATAATGAAAATTGTGCATGATACAGATGGATACTTCTTGGGAAGAACTTCCTGGAAAATGACAGCGGTTCTGGAGTTGACAGGTAATCTAATTGATAAATGGAATCAATATGTAGAGAATATAAATGAATGTTGGATTCCTTTGAAAGAGAAAGAGGAGGACACCTTAGTGTGGGAAAGAAATTAAAATTTGGTCATTTACACATTTAAACTCTACTATTTATCCCTGGCAGAAAACGAGTTTATAGGAGAAAACAATTGGTGGTGGATGTTTTTCTGGAAATCTTATGCCTTGTTAAAAGAAATTATTATGCTTTGGCTGTCACTAGAGAATACAATTCTAATGTGTGACAATGGGCTCAAACGTGGATGGAGAAGACCCAATAGGTGCACTCATTGCAAAATAGAAAGTGAAATGATGTCACATCTTTTCTTACATTGCCAGTATACACAACAAGTGAGTGTGAATATTCCCAATCAATTGTTAGGTATTGGCCCCTATGTCCATGGGTATGTTCTCGAATGGATTAAATGCTATATTTTTAGATCAGGATGTACTCCACATGTGTGTGTTGTATGTGGAAGTAACCTTGTACCTACGTGATCCATATTTTATGAGCAGAACAAAATGAATATAAATGATTAAAATATTCTTAACACAGAATAATAAAGATACAGTAAAAATGGTTTTCTATTCAATAAGGAAATAAGTTGAAACTGTAAAATGTAGCAGAAAACAAACTTGTTGGAATGGTGGTGGCTTATCTTTGAGAAGAGATGTGACGGTTGCACTCATTCGCAAGAATATGATTACAATGAGGCTCTGAACGCCCTTTTACAATAAACAGTAATGTCAAAAATCCTAGACATCCAAAAACCTAACCCTAGGAGATGAAGCTACAAAATTCAAGTGGGCCCCATTTGGGTAAGTTAGTACATCAACTTCCTGGGGTCGTAACTTTTGCATATGATCTTTGTTTTAGGCACATAATATCCCGTTGGAAAGGTATCGTCGAGGAGATTCATTTTTGGGGATAAATCAGAGTTATAGGATATAGTTGAGAAGATAAATCTCAAAAATCCTTCATTCAGACCCTCAAAATGGCCCCAAAAGTTAAAAACTGCTAAAAATAGTAAATTGCCAAAATTGCCAGAAAATTGTTTTGTGCGAGTTGGAAAAGGTGGGTGGCCACTGATATCCACCTGAATCAATCCTCCCTCAGGAATAAATTGTGTCTATTTCGTTGATTTCTCCCATCATATGAGGAAATTTTTGTTGAATTTGGCCCCGGGTGAGCCACTTGCCTTGGTGTAGGAGTTGCCCTGATTTGACGACTCGATAAAGTTGGATCCTTTGTTGTCTAGTTCCCTTGATCTGTGTGTCAACAATATGATAACTGGATTCCTATTACATGTAGTCAAGTTTGATCTATGTTGGTGTCAACTTCTCTTCTATCTCTGTGGTGTCTAATAATGGTGGGAAATATGGCTGAAGGAGAGCCACATTGAAGACTGGGTGCACACCAAGGAAAGGGGGAATTTTGAACTCAAAAAAATTGTCACCCACAACCTTGGTGATGGTGTACGACCCATAACGGATTGAGTGAAGCTTCTGATGGGGCCCTGCAAGGCGTTCTTTCTGCAAGTGCAACCAAACTTTGTCTCCCACCTGAAACTTATGTGGCACTCGATGTTGATCATGGCACCGCTTGTACTTGGCATTAGACTTCTGTAGAATATCCTGAACCTCTTTGCAAATGTGTTGGATCCATTCAATGAACCAGGTGTCTTTGTGATCTTTTGGTGGAGCAGGGGACGAGTCCGTCGAGGTGGTCACCAGGGGTAGTGCAACATCCATGGGGCCCAATGGTTGGAATCCCAACCCCACCTGAAAGGGGATGTTCCCAGTTGAGCTATGCAGGACTCGATTGTAGCTATGATGGACATAGGGAAGACTCTCATCCCATGTGCGGGGGTGTTTTGAATTGTACATGTGCAGGATATGTACGATCATATGATTGACGACCTCAGTTTGACCATCTCTCTAGGGGTGGAAGGCAGTGGATTTGGTGAGCTTGGTATCCAGCAGTGACTAGAGTCTCGACGAGAATGTGCTAAGGAACCGACTATCATGGTTTGAGATAATGGTTTGTGGGATCCCAAAATGTACCCATACTCGTTCAAAGAATATCTTGGTAGTGGATTCTGCTGTGATGTTCTTCTTGCAGGCGGCTAGAATCGCCATCTTGGAAAAGTGATCAAAAACCACAAAAACACATTCATTGAGATGGATTCCCATGGCCTGTTAGGATTAGGAAGAGGGGTGTACATGCCGTGTTTCTTAGTGGTCGGTTTGGCAATAGCACAGGTGGTGCAGGACCTGATATACTTGCCGATATCCTGTCGAAGTTTCGGCGAATAGAAATGTTTCTGCAGCACTGCCACTGACTTTTTGATGCCAAAGTGTCTTTCCACCTGACTATAGTGAGCTTCCCAAATCATCTCCACATGCTCGCTTGATGGAATGCAGAGATGGCCCAGGCGACATAACAGAGACATATGAGCTAGGATGCATGTACCCCTTGTGGAGCATTTCTTGGATATTCCTCTTTATCTCCTCATTTTCTAACAGAGAGCGACGATAGACTAGCCCATTAGGTAGAAGTGTGCCTGGGGTTAGATCGATGGGATGCTTGACCTGGTAGTGCAGAGGTACTCTGGTAGGAGAGGAGAAGATATTTGGGTATTCTTCCAAGACCTTATCCACTTGCTTCTGTTGTATGGAGAGATCAGCCACGGAGGCCATGGATGTGATTGCGATATTTCGCTCACTCTGAGAGCGAATCACTAAGAAGACAAATTTCTCGACCTGAGAGATGACCTTCCTACATTTCTTGGCAAATATCAAGGAAATAACACTAGGAGGGACTACCTCGGGTATCCTATACAATTTCCTATTCAAAGTAATAATAACACTACAAGGCCTAGACTCATATAAATCATGAAGTTTCCATAAAAAAGGTTGGCCCAAAAGAACATTACAAAGTTCGAGAGGAGCAACATCACACAATACCTCGTCTTTGAAGGGCTTGATGTCGTACAACTGTCGACACCGTTGGCTGACGCGGAGATCGCTTTCTTGGCGAAGCCATCCAATGGTGTAGGTTTGTGGGTGCGGCGTTGTCGACAGGGCCAATCGCTTGACGAACTCTGCTGACATGAGGTTCTTATGGCTACCGATATCAATGATGAAGTGTAGTAGGGTGCCTTTTACCCACATCTATGAATGGAAGAGGCGCTCACCTTATTATGGCTTGTCTGGTTCACCAGGATGGAGCTTGGTGGTAGAAACGGTGGCATTGGGTTTCGCGTCAATGATCTGTCTTCCCCTTTCTGGTTCCAACTCATAGTCATAACCCATATCTGATTCATATGCTTTCACTTTGGCCACCAGTGACTGCTTTGAGCGGAAGTCAACAGTTTTATGCCAAGGGCTCTTATGGAAGTCGCACCACTTCCAGGTATATTTATTTGTCTTTCTAGTGTCCTTTGCTTGTGGCTTGGACTGGTTTTCCTGATACTATCCATCTTTGCTCTGTCCTATGTTCTTTCTATGAGGGGTTCCCCGACCCAAATTGTCGCATCTTTCTTTTGAGCTTCTGCTCAATTTTGTCGGCATATCGGTAGGTCATGCCCAAGGACAAGATGTCCAGAAATTCCATTTCGGTCTGGATGTATCTATGCAGAGCACCACGATACTTGAGCACCAGATGTCACTATGAATCTTTGATACACAACTTGGTGCACAATGTATGGAAGATAGTTGTGAACTTTGGCACTCCTTGGTCTCTTTTTTTCCGCAGTGTGGTCCATTTGGTATACAAGTCGTCATAAATTCTGATAGGGTAGTATTTTTCCTTAATAACATCCCTGAAGGATTCCCAGGTGGCTGGGACTGTAAATAATGAGGGTTCCTCTATTTCCTTTTGCTCACAGAAAGTTTCCCACCAATCTTTAACATGGGGAATGACTTTGAGGAGTGAAAATGTAATCTTTTCTCTATTTGAAAAGTTATGGAAAGAAAAATACCCTTCTAGTAGATTCAACCACTTGTTTACAACATATGCATCTATATGACCTTCAAATATAGGAATATCGAAGTTGTTTTTTACCTTGAAGGGGACGGTGCCTCTGCTCGAGGAAGGTGCGTCGCCTGTTGGTAGACGTCGAAGGATTTGCGTGAAACTATCCATCATCTCGTTCCTCTATTGTGTGAGGGATTCCTCAAGCAACATTTTGTAAGTATATCTTGTCATGCCATATTTCTTTTATCCTTCCATGAGAGGTCACTTGGGCGTGCGAGAGATTTTTTCCTCAAGAGAAACAAGCTCGATACCCAATTCTTTGTACCGTGACCTCGTTGGGGACATGCATTAAGATGACAAAGAGTAGACCGCTCTGATACCACTGATCCAGATTTTATGAGAAGAACGAAATGAATACAAATTATCAAAATATGTTTAACATAGAATAACAGAGATAGAGTAAAACTCATTTTCTATTCAATAAGGAAATAAGATGAAACTGTAAAATGCAGCGGAAAACAAGCTTGTTGGAATGGTGGCAGCTTATCTCTTAGAAGAGATGTGATAGATGCACTCATTCGCAAGAAGATGATTATAATGAGGCTTTGAAGGCATTTTTACAATAAACAGGAATGTCAAAAATCCTAAACATCCAAAAACCTAATCCTATGAGATGAAGTACCAAAATTCATGTAAGCCCCGTTTGGGTAAGTTAGTACATCAACTTCCCAGGGTCGTAACTTTTGCATACGATCTCCGTTTTAGGCACACAATAGCCCATTGGAAAGGTATTTTTGAGGAGAATCATTTTGGGGGATTAATCAAATACTTTGGCTATAATTGAGAATCTCGATCCTGAAAAACCTTCATTTAGGCCCTCAAAATGGCCCCAGAAGTTAAAAACTACTAAAAATATTAAATTGCCAAAATTGCGAGAAAATTGTTTTGAGCAAGTTGGAAAAGGTGGGTGGCCACCGATATCCACCTGGATCACTACACTACTAGACACTTGACTTTGCAATGGGTTTTTATAAAGTTGTGATAAAGTGGTTCTTTTATTAAAGTGACTTTTTAATTAAGTGTACCTTCTAATATTAAAGTGACTTTATTTCATAAAGTGCACTTATATTATAAAGTGAAAATGTAATTTAATATTTTAAGTGATTTATTTTGGAGGGAACGAATCATGACCCTTGATCTTGTAAAGGCAAGATTAGATCTTGGCCATTAGATCTAGATTTGGAGAAGGTGAAGGGTCACTTTCATATTATAAGAGAATGCATTGGATAGCGTGCAAGACACATTGAGAAAGGGTTTGAGAGATATCTTTTGAGAGAGCTTGAGAGAGGAAAGAGGGTAGTAAGGAGGGCACATTTCCCAAGATAAATTGGGCACAAATCCCAAGGGATTTTTCTGTGAGGGAGTGATGTGAATTTTCTATTATTAGAGAGGTCATACTATATGGATCTGTACAGTCCGTACAATAGGCTAGGAGGGCACAAATTTCGAGGCATCTTGATGCATGCATTTTGAGGCATCTTTTTCATTGTTTTCTGTTGGTGAAGTGGGAAGTTCTATTGTTGTTTATACAAGATTTATTTGGCACATATTTCGAGGTGTTGTAAGAGGGAAAATTGGTACATCAATACGTATTTTTCGGGCACGAAAATCGAGACAAAAATTTGGGACTGTTGGGTGTTGTAATTTATTTCTCTGGGCTATAAATATATTGTTGTTGTTCATATATATTTCCTGAAGATAATAAAATCTCTCTCTTTGGGTTTCCCCACATTGGGGTTTTCCCTGGCATTTGCCTAAATTTCTGATTTTTTCATGGTTGAATGATTGTTGTTCATTTAGTTTATTCCGCTGCAAAATTACTTAGCAACATGTATTTATGCTTATCATATTTCTAAATGTGGGTTTAGAAATTTCAAAGTTCATAGAAGATAGTTATCTCTAGGTTTAGTAGGTGTATGACAAAATATTTACTTGTTGATTTTGTCATTTAATTTCTACATGGTATCGAAGCTTGGGCTCTGAGTGATAGTGAGAAGTGAGATATTTGGCCAAGGGTTGAAGGGGGGAATCTGTTGCTTGTTTTCCTTTAAACAATGATAGGGAATATGGCCGCATGCATTAGATTTTAAGATCAATTGAATGTCATTTCCAACTATTTGCAGTGGAAGGTCTGAATGTCAGTTGTTCTCAAGGAGAACAAGATTTAGAGCTATGTCAGTTTTGTTGTTGTGGCTCCCACAACAAATCCTATTTCTTTGGATTTGCATGAAGTAAAGGGGGCCAAAGCTCAGATGATTATTCTAGATGGGGTGAAGGACCACCTCATCCCACACTTGGCTGAGAAGAAGACAACCCAAGAAATGTGGGATGCACTTAAGAACTTATTTTAGGTGAATAATGAAAACCGGAAGATGGCCTTGAAGGATAAGTTGCATGATACCAAGATGCGTAAGGGGGAGAGTGTGTCTTCTTATCTTACCTGGGTAGCTCAAGTGAAATATGAGGTGGCTAAAGTTGTGGAGGTCATAATGGATTCAGATTTGGTGAGGATAGCCTTGAAAGGCTTCACCAAGGAATGGAAATTCTTCATGAAGTGTGTGGTGGGTTGTGAGAATATTCTTGATTGGAGCATACTGTGGGACGATTTCACTTAGGAGGAGATTTGGGAAGGATCTCAGAGAAATGGACAAAAGACAAATGGAGTTGATGAAAATGTTTCTCTTTGTTCTAGGTGGATATTGGTGGCCACCTGCCTATTCCACTTGGACCCCCACCATTGCTTCTTTCAATTTTTCAGTTTCCGCACAGTTTACTATTTTTAGCAATTTTTCGGGTCCTGAACTTCTGGAGCCATTTTGAGGCCTTAAACAACGTTTTTTGATCACAAATCAATGTTTCTCACCCAAAAGTTGTATTCCTCGGATATATCTTTCTAACGAGGTATAGAATGCGTGAAACGGAGATCGTATGCCAAAGTTACGTCCCCGGGAAGTTGATGTACCAACTTACCCAAACGGGGCCCATAGTCTTGGCATTTCATCTCCTAGGGTTAGGTCTTTGGATGTTTAGGGTTTTCCATTGTTTCTCAATAATAATAGGCCTTTGAGCCTCATTGTAACACAGTTCAGAGTCCAGTAGCCGCCACATCTCTTCTCAGAGATAAGCTACCAGCGCCCTAGCTAGTTTATTTCCATTCTGTCTGTAAGCATATTTCAGTCATTTGTTATTAATGAAATGAACTCTTATTTCCACTACATCTCTGTGTTTATGTGTATTTATGTATTTCATTGTGTTCCTACATAAATCCGGATCAGTGGTATAAGAGCGGTCTGCTCATTCTCAATCCTTCTTTGCATGTCCCCAACGAGATCGGGGTATAAGGAGTTGGGGCTCGATTTGGTTGAACCTTTGCAAGACCATCCTCGCAAACCCCAACGACCGCCCATGGGGGAAGAAAAGAAAGATGATGGAGCAGGAGATCCTATCAAAATGTTGCTTGAGGAGGCCCTCGAGAAACAAAGGAACGCGATGATGGACAACTTTGCCTAGATTCTTCAATGGATTCCGACTGGCGGTGCATCGACATCTAGAAGCCACTCTGGAGGCGCCACTCCTTTTAAGGTACAAGTAAACTTTGACATTCCCATATTTGACGGCCAAATAGATGCAGATGTCGTATATAGATGGTTGAATCTGTTAGAAGGATATTTCTCGGTTCATGACTTTTCTAACCGAGAAAAGATTATTTTCGCACTCCTCAAAGCCGCCCCCCATGTCAAGGACTGGTGGGAAACCTACTCGGAGAAAGAGGGCGAGGGATAACCCTCTTTGTTTTCAGTCGCACCCACTTGGAATTCTTTCCGAGATGCCATCAAGGAACAATATTATCCCGTGGGGAGCTATGAGGACAAATACATATAATGGACTACGTTGCGGTAGCAAAAGGACCAAGATGTGCATGAGATGAAAAGTCTGTTTCATACCCTACGTGCAAAGTTGGGTATCAAATATTCAGAGAAACATTTGGTGTTAAAGTACCACAATTTCCTGCACAGATACTTTCAGGAGGAAATGGAGTTCTTCGACATCTCCTCGCTTGGTGTGGCATACTGCTATGTTGCCAAGATTGAGTAGAAGTTCAAACAAAAGAAGCGAGACTTTGGGTCTGCAAATCAGAAGCAAGGGAAAGGTACTCCCAAACCGCAAAACAAAGGACCAAGCCAAGGTGGGGTAGCCCAAGACAACCCACCAAATCCACAAGCAAAGAACAACACCACGAAGCCAAAAAAGGACATGAGGAAGTGGTGTAAGTTCCATAAGAGCTCCACTCACAACACAAGTGAGTGTCAGGCCAAGCAGTCACTGGTAGCCGAGTTGAAGGCTTCTGAATCGAATGCATGCTCTGACTCTGAATTAGAACCTAAAAAGGGGAATGACAGGGGGAAGCAGATTATCGATGTGGAGCCCAATGCCACTGTTGTCACCACGAAGATCCAGAAGGAGGAACCAGAAGATCGAGAGGAGGCAGAGCATCTCTTCCATTCCAAGATTTGGGTAAAGGGTTCCCCGTTGCAGTTCATTGTCGACAGTGGGAGCCAGAATAAACTCATCTCAGTAGAGCTTGTGAAACGACTGGGCTTGCCAACCATAGCACACCCACAACCATACACCATCGGGTGGTTGCACCAAGGACGGGACCTCCGCGTCAGTCAACAATGTCGCCTTCCCTACAACATCAAGCCCTTCATGGATGAGGTATTATGTGACATTGCTCCTCTTGATGTTTCTAATGTATTATTAGGCCAACCATACTTGTGGAAGTGGCATGCTGTGTATGAGTCTAGGCCTCGTGCTATTATTATCACTTTGGGCAATAAGTTGTACAGGATACCGGAGATAGCACCGCCTACCACCATCTCTTTGGTTACTACAAAACAATGCAGTAAGATCATTCCCAAAACCAGGAAATTTGTTTTCCTGATGATCTGCCCTTAGGGAAAGAGGAAGACTGTGGCCATGACCTCCAGACAGGGCCCCGTTGCACGAAAACAACAAATGGATAAGGTCGTGGAGGAGTATGAGGACATCTTCACCTCCCCCGCAGGGGTGCCTCTACACTACCAGGTCAAGCACCCCATCGATCTGACCCCAGGTGCACCGATACCCAATGGACCCATCTACCGGTGCTCTGTCCTGGAGAATGACAAAATCCAGAGGTAGATTCAGGAGATTTTGCAGAAAGGTCACATCCGGTCGAGTTCATCACCCTGTGGGAGCCCGATCGTATTGGTGCAGAAGAAGGATGGGACTTGGAGACTCTGCATTGACTATCGGGCACTGAGCAAGATCACTGTCCGGAATAGGTACCCAATCCCATAGATTGATGACCTTCTGGAACAACTCAAGGGGGAAAAATATTTCAGCAAGATCGACTTGAAGTCTAAGTATCAACAGGTACCAATCGAACCCTCTGATGTGTGGAAGACTGCATTCAAATCCAAGGAGGGCCTTTTAGAATAGTTGGTCATGCCTTTCGGGTTGACGAATGCCCCTGCAACCTTCATGAGGCTAATGGATGACATCTTGTGGCCATTCACCAACTCATTTGTAGTGGTGTACTTGGATGACATTCTAATCTTCAGCCAGACTTGGGAAGAGCACCTCCACCACATCCGACAGGTCCTCCAAACACTGAGGCAACACAAGTTGTGTGCCAATTTGGAGAAATGCACTTTTGGCGTAACCCGGGTTCAGTATCTAGGATACATTATTGATGAGCGGGGGGTGCATGTGGATCCAGCAAAGATCTAACAGAGCTCTGCAGCTTTTTAGGTCTTGCCAATTTGTACCGTAGGTTTGTGTTGGGATTCTTTCATATCGCTTGGCCCTTGAGTCAAGTCACCAAGGGAGGAGCTAAAGAAAAATTCTTTTGGTCTGAATCTCAACAGAAGGCGTTCAGGGAGTTGAAGCATCGCCTCTGCTCTGCACCAGTGCTCACATTACCAGACTTGCAACAACCATTT
>ML781431.1:1020894-1065912 GCA_009831015.1 Picea engelmannii | reverse complement strand
GCCGGCTCACATATAATATTAATGCCCCCCCTCACATATATTATATGTGAGCCTGCTCACATATAATATATGTGAGGGGGGGCATTAATAGTATATGTGAGCCGGCTCACATATAATATCTCACATATAATATATGTGAGTCGGCTCACAAATGCACCAATACACCATAACACCCACCCACCTACCCATAGAGAAAAAGTGTAAACATTTCATGAGTCCCCTTCACATAATTTAGTGATTTCCAACTATGTAAGGTTTGGGGTGTTTTTAATAGATATATAGCCTCAAATAGATACACTTCCAATCAGATGAATGAAAATGCAATGAATTTCTTTTACCAAATTTAAAAAATGTGTTTTGGATACCACCTAGAATGTAACGATGGGAAATAAGTTTTTAATATAGATATGTCTTTTTTTAAGTTGAGTGCAAGATTAATAATGTTAATCAACTAAAATTTAAAAAAATTTAATAAATACTAGCTCATAATTATTTTTAACGTATAGTTTTGGATGGTAACCCAAATCATTTTTATTAAATATTTAGTATTAATAATTAATACAAACAAATTAAATAAAAATATATATAATAAAAAATGATAATTAAATAAAATAAATTAATAAATTTAATATTTATGTCCATTTTCTATTTAAATAAGAAAAATATTTTGACTTCTGACTTTGAGTAAATGAACAACATGGATTCCAAGTAAATGAACCACCTGGATTCCAAGCTTAGCTTCGAAGTGTGAATGAAAGCATGAGTGGAAATGGTATATCCGATGGAAAAAGGTTAAAGAGATAGTAGAAAAAACACATGGCATCTGTGATGTGTCATTTTAAAAATAAAAAATGAATTAGGAAGAAACTCTTAGCTCATTTGACCTGTCACTTTCAGGATTTTCCAGTAAATGTCATGCATGATGAGAGTTAGATTAAACCAAACTGTACATCTATTCGAACATTTCTGAAAACCTCAAAGAAAAATAAACTTTCACTAACCTGTGAATGTTTGCAGAAAAGATTAATCTGTTAATTGTAGTGAATATTGCCCAAAAAATATCATGGTTTCGTCAAGAAGATTGTTGTCTGAGTTGAATGGATCCAATAATGAAGCGGTGTGTGCCTTTTTGTTGAAAGAGAAGGAATACATGGGAAGGAGAGATCTAGAGATACAAAACAACAGGTTGGCCTTCACAATGGCTGCAATTTGAACCATTCCATGTGATTTCAGGCATACTCCGATAAATCCTCATCTGCTTCCGACTTTACTTCACAGTTTTAGCTTCCCCATTGATATTCTCTTCGTTTTTGTCAGGAAGTACATCATTCAATCAATAAACGAAGTAATAATCGCGACGAGATGTCTCTCTTGGTCACTAAGCTTGATCATTTTTGACAGCAATAATTTCACCATCAATTTATTTTGTTCGACTGATGATAACCTCAAATGAAAACCATATTTTACAAACCTCATGTCGAAATTTCAATTTTTCAGTGAAACAAGTACTTTCACATTTAACCCCCATGACATGAAGAAAAAAAGACAGAAACTCATTAGAAAAAAAATTATATAACCCCCTGCGGGAATCGGTCCCAAGTAAATAGTATCGTCAGCGCACACAAAGCCGTAACTAGGGTATCGATCTGGTCCTTGGCTCGAAATTTTCCCAACCGGTAGTCACGACCTCAAATCATAGTATGCATAAAATTACATGCATTCCATGGGAGACTAAACAATACAAAGGAAGCCTAGGCTTCTTACATAGGTGTCTTTTGAAGGGTCTTGGATTCGAATCCAAAAAAAATGATTCAGATCCCTAAAAAATCCAAAACATGAATAATGTAAGGGAAGTGTGCATAACCTTTATGATTATGCAAGGCAAATTACTGTTCGACATAGCTGCAGGGGAGACGGAGAAAGGCTTTCTTCTTCTTTCAGAGAATCCATCGTTGAACTCTGTCCTTCGCTTGAAGCTTAATCGACCAAACCTCTACCTCTATTTATGAAGAAACCCTCCCTCAGGTACAACAATAGAGAAATCATAAATGAATTAGAGATACAGAGTAACATGTTGTCAGAATTGGTGTTAGTGGGAATCGAATACTGCTTCCACAACTTCAAAGATGAACGATGCGGAAACTACCCCTCCTTATTGTTATAGTTACATTGTGATCTAAGAGACAGAAGAAACAACATAAACGGAGGAGAGGAGAGACCTTCCCAGCATGGATCCATCCAGAATCAGAGTTCGACAGCAGTCGAGGTGCCTCCTGCATCCAAGTAAGATTAAATGGCAGGAACACTGGGTTTGAGAAGAACCCTAAAATCAAGCGAGAGAATCCAACACCACTGACTTCGAAAGATTTGTCCTCCAGAACAATCGAGGGCACACCTTGTGTGTTATGAAAACGAATAATCAAGGGGGCCAGATCAACAATCTCTCTGAGTGTGTGAGCATAAAAAATCACATCAGATTGTTGAGGATACATTCTAGCCCACTGAGTCACATAACCCCTACACATGTATTGCCACCATTCTGTATCTCGTACTTCAAATGCATCCTTGAAGATTAGAGTTGTATCAGATGAATATGCCAACCTATCCTCACTGTTTGCCCATGTGTCTCTATCCTTGGGATCCACCGGTAAAACAAACAAACCTGCACTTCTGTAACTGATAGCTGACCAATTGCAATTTTATTGTCAATATGGTGTGTCAATGAGGAAACAATGTGCAATTGACCTGTGTAGCAAATTTTATTACATAAAAAAATATATATTCCCTTTATAAAAAGGGGTAGATTATTGTAATTCTACTGCCATGGGCCATACTTAAGAGTTCTTCATGTTGTCCCACTGGGAAATCTTTCACTTATTCAGTTCTTTAACATGTAGATGAGTAGGGATTGGATTGGATTAAATAATAATGGCAATTGTCTGCTTACAAGAAACCAGGGAGAGGAAATTCATTCAAAATGCAATAGGTCTAAAAAAGTTTCACAAATGTAATCAAATGCAATATATGGGGTAAGCTCAGAAATGTGGGAATGAAGAGCACATTACCTGAGATGCATATCCTCACTAGCGACAAACACGAAGGGATTTTCAATAAACAGAGTTTTGACAAGGTCAGTTGACAGAAACTAGGAGCTAGAGATAAAATCGGCTTGAAGGACACGATCCACAGTGATATTATAAGAGGGATCAGGCAGGTACAATCCGACTTCTTTGGAATCAAATTTCTAGTAACTGGGAACGCTGAAATCCTTCTGGTGGAAAGGAAGAATGTCACCAATGCTCCTGAGGACAGCGTTCCGATACTTCTCCGTTCAGGCAGCATGCAAAAATATATCTAAGACTCTCTTGCCAGGAATGATGTTGTCGTCCGCAATGTAAACGAAATATGCCCCCTCCGCCTGCAGCGCGAGATGGAAGTGACCATTGCGAACAACAACTGCAGGCATATTGTCTGGCTAGCTGCCATTCTCATTCCGTTGGCTACCGTGGAGCTCCAATTTCTTAATTTCCCAGCTGATTCGAGGCCCGAGGATGGGTTGATGCCGTTCCATACTACTTCTGCCATTGCGTATTGTTATGACCACAATACAATTGGCCCTTCCCTCTCTGCTATGTGAAATTGTCAAATCTATTAATTGTGTTTACATTGAAAGACGTGAAGCCTACAATAACACATCAAACATATTAGCCAATTAAATTTTAGAAAAATATATTATTTTATTATTAAAAATATATATATATATTGATTTCTTATGTTACACATTGGATATAAAACAAAAATCTAAAGTCAACAATAAACTAATACAGAGTCAAAGGACAACTCATCGCTATAGTCCCAAGCCTTTGGCAGGGACTAATAAGGCTTACATAAATTTTCCTTTGATCAACCAAACTATTAGATAAATATATCGAAATAAAATTTTCCTTTGATCAACCAACCATTCTGTAAAGGTACTATTATCGGTGAAAAAGTACCTTGCTCAACAGAAAAGGGTTATCCTTAATGTAGATTCTTAACTAAAATTCATGCAATTTGGAATAGGAAACTCGATTGGATTCATTCCCAACAACAATTACTATTAAATGTGAAATGGTCCATGAAATGCAAAATGCAAGATGATTATAATTTATATGTAGAATACAACCCTATTTAACCTATCCTATTCATGAGCATATTTTAACTAGTATATATAAAATTAGTTATATATTTATGTGAGTATTTTTAGGTTAGGAATATATTCATGAAATGAATAAAAATATATGTATGAATATGAATAAAAAAAAAACAAAAGCTTTGTTATTAAATTATTATTCACAATCTCACATTCAACGTTCCAAAAAAAACATTAAAAAAAAAAACAAATAACTATAATATTGACCCAAAAAAAAAGCTACAATCAAATGATACAATCTTGCAGTGATCCTGGTAACAACACAAACATTACAAGGAGTTTTAAATATACACAACACTACACTAGTGCTCCTCTTCCAAAATTGGCTTTTGTCTTCTCATTCAAATATTAGAAAATATTTGACAAGATATCAAGAAAAAATCCCTTTCTAAAGCAATTCGATTGTCTCTTATAGATTTTTAGTCTATAACTAGTTTATGTCTTCTTCACTTACTTTAAGTAGTTATAACATTTTCAAATTCCTTTCTTAATTATTCTAAATAATATTTTAAATCAAAATTTATCTTTCACTATTTTCGTAGTCGACCATGTGTTTTTCCTTACAGATAGGATACCCATACCTCATGCTAAGAATATATTTATAGAATGTGCCTAAAATTCAATTGTCCAAATGAAACTTTATAGTACAACAATTATTTAGGAATGGGTCCCGTTCCTCTCCTAAGTGTGCTATAGAAAGAACTAATCAAGTTAATCTCTTTGCAAGAGCTAGAAATATATTCTTTTAGGACCTTCTTGGATTAATTTAAATTATGATTCCCTTACCTCTAATACCTTCCTCTAGCTTATTTAAAAAATATATCATGGGCCCAAGTGAACCCATGTCTTTAAGTGGTGGGAGGTGACACCTTTCCATCACTCTTTCTACAACAATGTCTAAACGTTTGCAGTAATTCATTAAATCAATGATATGTTTTTTGAGTTATGTGCTCACTCATTAAAATTTTATCGGGCTATGTAATTATATCAACTTTATCTCTTAGTCATTTTAGGTAAGTAGTCTAGTGTTTCCTTATCATCTATTTGACACTTTTTGAGTTCATCTATGCTTGGTTGAACTCCATACAACATTATCTTTTTATCTTTGAAATTTTCTAGGTAGGTGATTTGTAAATTGCCGTGGTTATTCCAATGGAATAGTTCATTACAATATATCCAATAAAATACTAAAATCTTTACTATTGAAGTTAATTTTCCTATAGATCCCTATAATATTTAGTTATTGTTTTTCCTCTTATACATGGAATAGATAAAATGTAGAAAATAGAGAACAATAAAATACATTCACACCATCCACAAATAAACACAAGATATGACATGAGAAGCCCAATACGGGAGAAAACCCATCTAGAAGGTGAGGCTAATTTGCTCTCTTTCCTATGGTATAGAAATGATGCAAGTACAAAGAAAGAGGCACTCTCCAGGGAGTTTCCTTTAACGTGTGGTATGTATGGCTTCTACAAAATATATCCTCTTCTATTATGCTTATATATTACCACTCTTAGATGTTCTTCTCATCCATAGAAAAAGATACAATGCAAAAGAATGAAACCCCTTCTCCTCCTAGTGGCCTGGTATTTAACATAGTCTGATAGCCATCTAGGGGTAGGTTTTTACTCAATGCTCAATTGTGATAGGGATTTGGACCTTCTAGAATATTCTTGAAATTAAATATGTGGCTAGCCCCATATGCATGAGTAACAAGAGATGATGTGGAATCCTCTTGTACCATGGTGGTCAACATGGTAGGTCAACTTGTAGGGTGCATAAAATTTTCATACAAGCTCCGATCGATGCAATTTTTGCACTGTTGGAAAGGTATCAATTTTTATAATAGCGTCACAAGGTCCAATATATGCTGAGAAATTTTTAACCCCCAAAAATGTTGTTTGATGCCTCATAATGGCCCCAAAAGGTTTTATACCCCAATTTTCCAAACCAAGACCTACAACTAAAATTTCATTGCAAACTGATTCCTCCAATTTTTTCCACTATGAAAGGATCGAGATAGATGAAAGAAAACATAATGATCTATTTTAGATCAGTAAGTGAAAAACTAGGTTCTGTGATTCCATAATTAATAATGATTAACATACATCATCCTATGAATGGTGATTAGTTCATCTTGGAATTCAAAGGCATAGGCCTTGAACTCAGATAGGTTGGTCACATCCACTTTATGATGAGCCACTTATTGTTCCAATTTCTCTACCTTTTGCTTGTATTCTTTGATTTGTTTTATCATTTTTTAAGTGTTAAATTACAAACACTGTGAAAAGGTGACCCCTAAAGCAGCTCTAGAAATAAGATTGTTTCTTGTTCCTTCACTCAAAAATGTCTCAATAGTGACCACAAGTTTGGGAAATCCTAGTATTTTGAGGATTTTATGTAATTGATTCACTACTTAGACTTTGGTTTTGTCAAATAAAAATGAATTTAGAATTAAAACTGCATCTGACTTAGAACAGGTGAATTTCCCCAAGCCATGATCACCTAGAGGGAAGTGACCCCTTATGATAGAATTTCCTGGGTGCCTCATATAGTTTGAGCATAATATGCGCTAGTATCCATGGGTTCCAATCCTCTAACTTCCTCTTCTGTTTTATTTATTCTTCATATTTATTCTTTATGGATTCCTCTTCTTGAAAGAATATTAAATCTTCATTCCTTTTTCTTTCCTCAAGCTCTTTCTGCAATATTAAATCTCCATTATCCTTTTGTAATATTGGAAATTTAATTTCTTTCTCTAGTGTAAATTTACCTTATGCTACTATTTCTTCCTTCTCTCTATATTCTTTCTCGAGTCTCTATTTATCCATTTTCTCTTTCCTTTTATATTTTCCTCCAATGTTGCTTCTTCCCATTATTATGGCCACCTCATCCAAGGAAACGTCTCATATATATGATTCATATTCCTATTATGCTTCATTATGATATGGCCATGTATATTTACAAGCATGGTAGTGTTGGTTGATGACATTTAATGGATCATGACTTTTGAATAATTCCCCAACCAAGTGGATGGTGGTCATGGATTCATCTTATACTACTTATTCTTTTACATACTTAATTCCATAAGAACCTATATGGAACATCAATGGGTTCCATAATGATTTATTGTCATGAGACATCTGCACCAACCAAATAAAAAAATATTTGATAGGAAACCTCCTACATAGCTATATTATCAAGGATGAATTGAGGCAACAAATGGGATTCCTTAATGGCTCAAAAAAACCTTATATATGTGCCTCTCTCCATGACATATCAATCACCAATCTCATTGGAAACTTGCATATCCTTTTCTATCATACATTCATCAAGCTCATATAGAATCATGGGTGCTATAAAATGCTCATAAATATTGGCTTAGTGAATCTTGAACAAACGTTTGCACTATATATGATAGTAGACATGGATTAGAACTTCATTGGGATGTCATTGTTATCCCATTCTTAGAATTTTTTTACCACATCGATAGTCCCTAACATATAGGAGGACATAAAGTATGCCAAAGGGATGTCTGGGGCTAAGTATTTGTCCCTAAAGATGGCTTGAGCCATGGATGTTGGGAGTAAGGAGTCCCAATTAAATATTTCACTATCATGGGTAACTTGTTGGATCAACATCATCCAATATTCTTTAAACTACATTACATATTTCTCCCCATACAATTATTTTTATCATAGCCACCATGATTTTATATTTCTTTATTAAATTCTTTGTGCGATAATATTTTAGTATCCTAGCCTTTGATGCTTTGGGATTGACCCACCAACAATTGAGGATATCTTGGTGGTTCAAGGGAACTATAAAATTCTCTCATTTGTGAGTTTGACCATTGGTTGGGAAAATTTGAAGTAGAATTCAAAGGTGAAGGGTGTTGATTTTTCAATAAGATAGTTTAAGCATGTAGTTCATTTCAATTTGCATTTGTCTTAACTATAAACAAGAATGTTGCAGCAACCAAGATCACAAGAAGAACACCATGCACAAGAACACAAGAAGTATCCTAGGAAACCATTCTCAACAAGGGAAGAAAACCCAACCACATACTTTGCTATATTCTTCAAGAGAAAGACCTTCACCACCAAGAAAGACCTAGCACACAAGAGGGTGCTCAAACCCTAGAAGACTAGCGCCCAAGAGAGGTGCACACTTATCCCAAGTAAATGTACTTGCTGAAATTTCCAAACTCATGTGGAAGATATGATTCCACAAGGGGGAATCTTCCATTACTTATATTAGACTTGTCCTATCAACATAAGTGTTTTTTGGCTCAACAGGGCCGACCTCTCTAAGTCACAATATTATTATTATTATTATTATTATTAATATTAACCATATTAATTATCTTTTACATTTATTATTAATCACATTAAGGTGGGGCCGACCTGTACCCTTTACATAACAGTTAGTGTTACATATAGGTGTGACTCTTGAACAATATATAGCAAAGGATATGATACACCCACTAGTGCTCATCCACTAGGGGCACATCCATAGGAATGTCATATCTCTGGTTAAATGCATTACATAGAAGAACCAGATCTTCACATGCTCACCTTTGCTCGTCCACAGGCACGTCCTCTCTAGAGATCTTCTTTCCTAGTGCCTCACACAGGAGAATCATCTAGAGTCTTCTCGTCAACTCTGCTACTTAGAGGAGGCTAATACATCATCTTCATTTCGGTTCACATGATGATGCACCCAACACTTTGGGATTTCACATGTTCACCTTGTGCTCAGCCACAAGAACGTCTAACTTAATAGATCGCCTTTCACACTGGATAATCATCTGGAGTTCTTCTCAACTCTCTGAATGGAGGAGGTCATCTCTACGTTCCTAGCTTTGTCTCAGGCAGGAACCATGTACCCTTCTTAGGGGCTTTCTCTCAATTTTGTAATATGAGAGAAAGACTCACATAGTTGCAATGATCCACATATCACAGGTTTGTAAGCTAGAGAATGTCTCACATAGTTGCAATCATCAACACTCCCTCTCATCTAGGGAGGCATTTTCCACCAGGCCAAGTCTCTCACGGAAATAATCGAACTTTGTATTGGAAAGTGGTTTAGTGAAGATATCTGCAATATATTCATGAGTAGAAAGATACTGCACATGTACTGTCTTTCTCTGCACCATGTCTATGATATACTAATACTTGATTTCAATGTGTTTCAATTTGTCATGAAACACTACATTCTCAGAGAGCTTTACATAACTCTAGTTGTCACAATGAATAGTAGTTGGATCCATCTCATGATCGAACAAGTCAGTAAAAATTTTGCGAAGCCATACTGCTTCACGAACTTCCACACTTAGTGCAATCTGTACTTAAAGCTACAAAGATTTATTTTCTACTACACCAGGAAACCATGAATGATCCTAAGGTGAAGCAACAACCTGAGGTGCTCTTTCTTTCTACTTCACTTCCTACCCAATCTGCATCGGCATATCCTTCCAAGCTTAAGTCCACATTGGCTGCATATCTCAGGCCATAACCAATTGTACCTTGTAAGTATCTCAATACGTGTTTTGCATCTATCCAGTGTGTATGTTTTGGTTGACTCATAAATTGGCTAAGCACATTCACTGCATAGAAAATGTTTGGTCTGGTGTTAACCAGATACATCAAAGATACAATAAGTTGTCGATATAAATGTGGATCTACGTCTCCTAAATTAGTGTCCCTCATTTTCTTTAAATCCATTACCATTGGAGTAGGCATGGATTTACAATCTGTCATTTTGAACTTTTTCAATATCTCCATAGTATATTTTCCTTGAATTAGGAAAATCTTATCTGATCTCTGCCATACTTCTAGTCCCCAAAAATAATGCATTAGGCCCAAATCCTTCATTTCAAATTTGGCAGTTAATGCTTGCTTGCATTCAACAATGAGTCTCTCTGAACCTGTGAGGAAAATATCATCCACATTTAAGACCAAAATCAGACACTCATTGCCATCAATGTGATAATACAAGTTTGGATCAACTGCACTTTTGTTGAAGCCCAAACTCATCAAAAATCCATCTATTTTCTCGTACCAAGCATGTGGTGCTTGTTTTAGTCCATATAGGGATTTCTTCAACCTTTATACATGAGATTTTTCGTTGTGTATAATGAAACCTTCTGGCTGCTAAATATAAAATTCTTTGTCAATTTCACCTTTGAGAAAAGTTGTTTTTACATTCATCTGATGTAGCTTCCAACCCATGGAAGCAACTAGTGCAATTATATATCAGATGGAGGTATATTTGGCTATAGGTGCAAAAGTCTCGTCATAGTCGACTCCCTCTATTTGTGATAACCCTCTGGCCACAAATATTTCTTTTTATTTTTCAATGCTTCCATCAACAGGATGCTTGATTTTGTAAATCCATCTGGTGGTCACTATGGAATTTCCCTTTGGTCTTGGAACAACATGCCATACATCATTTTTTAATATAGATTGGTATTCTTTAGTCATGGCATCTTTCCATACTTTTTCACCTGAATCTTCTCCATGACAATTTGGATTTGAGTCAGTAATGTGAGTCATGGCTGAAAGGTAGCTTGAGAATCTCTTTGGTCTCTTTCTTTCTCTGGTTGCTCCTTGTGGAGCTTTATGCCCTTCTTCTTCTTCTAAAGTTTGTCGAGCCCAAGCAGGTCTTTTATGTCCAACTGTGATGTCTCTGGGTATGTTTCTTGGGGAAATTGAATCTTTTGGAACAACTAGATCAACTGGAGATATTGGTTCATCTAGAATAATATATGTCTCCCTATGAACTATTGAAGGAGGAGGAGGTATTGTTTCACTATCGATTTCCATCTGAGCTTCTCTAGATTTCTAGAAGGATACTTCTTCTTCAAAAGTAACATCTCTACTTACTTCAATTTGTCTCTAACCTGGGACGTAAATTCGATATGACTTTGAGGATTCACTGTATCCTACAAATGTACCCTTTCTTCCTGAAGGTTCTAGTTTGGATCTCCTCTCTTTAGGTACATGAAGGTACAATGGGAATCCAAATATTCTGATGTGTCTGATCTCAGGCTTCACTTTGGTGAATTTTTCTTATGGAGTAATGTTCTTCAGGATCTGATGAGGACTACAGTTTTGAACATATATTGTTGTCATGCAAGCTTTTGCCCATAGAGTCATAGGTAGATTTTTATCATGTATCATTTCTTTAGTTTCCTCAATGATATTTCTGTTTTTCCTTTCAGCAACCCCATTTTGTTGATGTTTGTAAGGAACTGTGAACTCCCTCTTAAATCCTGCTTCAATGCAAAAACTGTTAAATTATTTTGAGGTGTATTCTCCTCCATTGTCTGATCTCAATATTTTTATTTTTCTTCCAGTCAGGTTTTCAACCTGAGATTTGAATTCTTGAAACTTGGTAAGGACTCCATCCTTTCTTTTCAGAAAGTAAATCCATTTTTTCCTGGAGTGATCATCTATGAAGAGTACATAGTATAAGTACCCATTTAAGGATGCAACAATCGTCGACCCACATACATATGAATGTATTAAGTCCAAGATTTCCTTGGATCTGTTGTCACTGCTAGGAAAGGATCCTTTAACATTTTTTCCAAGGGCACAGCCTTTGAAAACACCTTTATGCTGAATATGTATCTCTAGTAGACCTGTTACCATTTTCCCTAGATATGGAAGAGATCTATAATGAATGTGAGCAAGTATTCTATGCCACAACTCACTCAAGATGATAGTGTCATGTAGTAGGGCTTGAATAGGTTTGATGGTCAACTTGTACAAGTTGATTTCTTGGATACCAATTACTTTGGAAGATCTTATATGAGAGTCTTTGTGTCATGCAAGAACTCTTTGTTCTGAGAAAGTGATTTTATAACCTTTGTCTTCCAAGGCCGAAATAGAAACAAGGTTTCTCTTCATTTCGGGTACATATAGGACTTATTCTAGTTTAATCTACATATTTGAATCTAGTTGCAAAGTAGAAGTTCCAACTCCTCTAACATTATATCTAGTATCATGTCCAAGAACGACATGTAGATGTGTCTCTTTCTCAACGAAATGTGTTAGATGATTTCTAAGGCCGGTCATATGCTTGGAGGCACCACTGTCAATTAGCCAAGTTTTTTCATTGATAGGAACCATACCTGAGAGTTATGAGATGTTGATGTCTTCATTTATTTGGAGTCTTTTCTTCCTAGAACTGAGCTTGCTTCCCATCATGATTTTGCTTATCTTCACAAACCCTTGTCAACCAGGCTAGAAAACCTAATGACTAAGCTAGGCTAGAACTTTTAGGTTTTGTTGGGATTATGAATTCCAACAATAAGCCTCGATAAATATGATATCCTTGGTAAGCTGAGGATCTTATTCAAGAAGTTTGCAGAAATACAATTCATAATTTTCTGCAAAATTTTGGCGAAACCCTAGAAACCTTTAGAGCCAAAAATTTGAAATGCCCGGAAATGTAATCTCAAACTTGCTAGAGGTGCACTGAAGGAGGCTATACCCTTCTATTTCCTTTTTATCCCAAGCATCCAAGTTTTTAGTGGTGAAATCTCTTAGAAGAAGAGGTCGTACGAAATTTTTGGAAACCCTAGGAGGGTCGTATGGTTTTTGCAAGTGTGTGAGAGAAAGGCTGGAAAATTCTTGTGCAATGGGATCTTCAATACCTATGCTCTGATACCATGTTGATTTTTCAATAATATAGGTTAAGAATGTAGTTCATTTCAATTTGCATTTGTCTTAACCATAAACAAGAATTTTGCAGCAACCAAGATCACAAGAAGAAACACCATGCACAAGAACACAAGAAGTATCCTGGGAAACCCTTCTCAACAAGGGAAGAAAACCCAACCAATTTATTTTCTATATTCTTCAAGAGAAATACCTTCACCACCAAGAAATACCTAGCATACAAGAGGGTGCTCAAACCCTAGAATACTAGCACCCAAGAGAGGTGCACACTTATCCCAAGTAAATGTACTTGCTGAAATTTCCAAACTCATGTGAAAGATATGATTCCACAATGGGGAATCTTCCATTACTTATATTAGAATTGTCCTATCAACATAAGTGTCTTTTGGCTCAACAAGGCCGACCTCTCTAAGTCACAATATAATTGTTATTATTATTATAATTAATATTAACCAGATTAATTATCTTCTACATTTATTATTAATCACATTAAGGTGGGGCCGACTTGTACCCTTTACATAAAAAATAGGGTTACAGGAAAGTCTGTCTCTTGAATAATATATAGCAAAGGATGTCATACACCCACTAGTGCTCATCCACTAGGGGCACATCCATAGGGATTTCATATTTTTGGTTCACTGCATTACACAAAAGAACCAAATCTTCATACGCTCACCTGTGCTCGTCCACAAGAACGTCCACTCTACAGATATTCTTTCCCACTGCCTCACACAAGAGAATTATTTGGAGTCTTCTCGTCAACTCTGTTACTCAGAGGAGGCTAATACATCATCTTCATTTCTGTTCACATGACGATGCACCCAACAATTTGGGATTTCACACGTTCACCTTGTGCTCAGCCACAGGCACGTCTAACTCAAGAGATCGCCTTTCCCACTAGATAATCATATGGATTTCTTCTCAACTCTCTGAATGGAGGAGGCCATCTCTACGTTCCTAGCTTTGTCTCAGGCGAGAACCGCGTACCCTTCTTAGGTGCTTTCTCTCAGGTTTGTAAGCTGAGAGAAAGACTCACATAGCTACAATGATCCACATCTCACGGGTTTGTAAGTTGGAGAATGTCTCACATAGCTGCAATCATCAACAAAGGGTTGGAATGAGGTGATAGATTTCTCAGAAGGATGACTAACTAAAATTTTCTAAATATCCACTTGGTTTATTAGCCATGAAATTAATTCCATGCAAGAGAGTACTATAGGCCTAGCTATGACCTTGTGCAATATTGATTTCTTAATTTGTTGGTAGACAACATAGTTTGGCCAACCTCACCAAGAAGAAGAAGGATATTTGGTTAAGTTTCCTTGAACATATAATATAGCTCACCCCATTTGTAAGTGGTTCCCTCATCCATACTACACAGAGTCTCTTCATACACGTGTCTAGGAATGCTCACCTATGTGTCAATCTCTTCCACCTCTTCCCTATATAGACTTAGTTCAATCACTGGTTCCTTTTTTTTACTTTGGCTCTTTGATGTCATATTTGGATCCTATGACTCATCCATTTGAACAATAAAGCATATTAGTGGAGTTAGAAGAAAAATAAAACTAAAATTCCCATTTTGGTGAAAGATTATTCTTTCAAAATAAAGATAGAGGAGAGATGAGTTATGGAGAAGTGGTTTTAGGACCCATATCTTTTGGTGTTAGGCAATATAGGGGCACTCAAAATTCTTTTGCAATAAATTCCACTTTGTATTTGTTTATCAAGCTTCTATATCAAACATTTGTAGGATTTTCTTTGAACATGATGGTAAATTATGAGAAAATTCATGTTTAGAAGATAATGAGGATTTGAAAAACTAGGGTTCGATAAATTCTAGGTTACCTTTAATGATTGTGAGCTAATCACTTTCAGATATATTCTGTAATAGTCAATTTATTATTTAATTCATTTAGTCATCTTTGATTACCATGAGGTAACATGAAACTTAGGGTTTGATGAAGAAATAATTAGGTATCATCATCAAAATGTGTGGATTCACCACAAGTCATTGGTTAATAGAATCTTCAATATTTTCTTGGCATTGAGAAGGTAAAACCAATGACTATAGAATTTTGGAAGTCGAAGTTTTGAATTTTCACACTTTACCCTCTTTGGTCATCATTGAAAGTTTTTTTAGGATTTTGCATGAAATATACCTTGCACTAGATCACTAGATAGGAGAAATTTAGGAGAAAGTTATCAAATAATTTGAGATGCGAATGACATGGTTGAATAGGGTGAAATAGTTTTCCTCTTTCATAGAGGGAGGTTTGAAACCAAAGCCCTAAGTTTCCTTGTGAGATCTTTTTGTTGTGTATGGTTATAACAATTTCCTTAGTAGAGGTCAAATGATTTTATTATAGTGTGTGCATTCTGGTAGGGATGTGAAATACTTTATCAATCGAGTGACAAAGTAAAAAGCTACAAAGATTAATGATGTTTAGGGGTAATGAAAAAATAAATTCACATGGAGAGGAGCATTGTTTACTTGGAATAGTGGATACTAGGTAGTAGTTAAGAGGGTGTGGGAATGATAAAAACATGTCTTCTTTGATCACGTGTAACAATGAGAAAATCGTAATGTCAATTGTGCTCAATTACTTGTTATCATGCTTCAATGTTAGAAAAATGTTAAAGTGAGAAAGAAGACACTTGGCGCTTTTTTATGAAATAATCGAAAATTTCTTGTACCCTTTTATTGCTTCTAAAGTAGTCAATGAAGAATGACACAGTTTTGCAACTTGAGAAGTCATTTCCAACCACATCCTGTCACATTTTCGAGTTTTATCACATTATAAGAAACATTGTAGCTTCAATTTTTTTTTGAAGTTGCATTATCTTTAGAATTTTCAAAGTTACGATACATCATAGCTTAGAAATTTTTAAAACTTGTAATAAATCATAGCTTCAAACTTATTTAAATTTGTGATATTTCTTTTCCGAAATGCATTGTATCATGACTTGTGTATTTTTTTGACTTTTTCAGTATATCACAATGAAGATTATTTGGGTTGATACATATCGTGGGTCTGAAAGTTTTTAAAGGCCATTAGATTTTTGATACTTATCACTTATGAATTTTCTTAATATATAATTAGTGAAAAGGAAAGAAGTCCATGAGATGCAAGAGAAACTGATGGAATCCTGAGAAGATTTAAAGAAAGAAAGTGAAAATTTCTCCATATTATCATAAGATAGGAATAATGGTTTTATTATATTTATATCAAATAAATATGGTCATCCAGGAATAATGGTTTTATTAATTTTATATCAAATAAATATGGAGGAGACAAAAAACTATGCCAATTCACATGACAAAGAAAAAAAGTAAGGGGAATATATTTATTCCTCAACAATTGGAAATACATTTAATGAAACCATGGTTCTCTACAAATTGTAGGATTTGACTGATCCAACTGCAACATGATCTAGAATATTTGAGAAGAAATACAAATAACAATTTGAATATTTGAGAAGAATACAAATTAAAATTTTACAGAAGAAGAGAGAAGTAGAATAATTAGATCAGTGTAATTCTCATTAACTTGTTGAAATAGAAATAATAATCCAAGAATGAATTGATGGAAACATGGCTCTTGTAAGCCTTTATTTCCTTTCTAGAATCCCTTTCAATAAAATGTTGTTCTCTTCAAAACCAAGCTCCTTGGCCTTCTAAATATCTTAATCTTCATGTAATTGAACTAACCCAATTTTACTGGAAATCACCAAGGTGCTATAAGAATGTATGTTGTACCTTGTCATCCTCTATATAATTCTACTATGTCTATTGAGAAACAATTCAATCTATTTGGAGGAACTAGTTCATGCTATAATTCTTTCAATTTTTTCAACTAACCAATAACTATTCACAATAAACAATACATGGGTTTCCTTACCTCAAGTTGATTCAAATCACGAGTTACTAGTTCTCTTCAATCAAAATATGTAATTGGTCATCGACCTCATATCACAAGGTTATCCTATTCTTCCACTTGTTGTTGGTTATTAGACTCACGCTCAAACCAATGAGGAATGGGACTCCGATAACATAAGTCCAACAACCTCAGTTCTTGATGGATTCATACCCAATAACACAACAAACCAATATTATAACAAAATTTATGGCTATTTACCAATGTGTTGATCTTAATAGACAACAATATCAGTGGGAAATAACCCAATAGCTTGAATTTGATAGTCTTACATATAAATACATTCATTCCACAATGAATCAATTCCTTTCCTCTATGTCAACAAACATGGTATTCATTTGATGCACTCACTTATGTGTTGAATAAGTTGCATGCTTTGGTTCCATTGATTCAATTTCCCACCAAGGAGCTACAAATAATCAAACTTTCTATTACGTGAAAGAAATTTGAACCTAGAGTCAAGCACTTACTAATACCAAATCTCTATGTCGATTTAGCAAGGAATCACATGCTTGAATTTTTCCTTCATTAAGATCAGCAAACAACTATTCTTTTGGTGACTGAAAAAAGTTGACCATAGAGTGGGCACTTGGATTTCTTTCATAATAGGAGTTGACAAAACAAAGATCGATTTCCATCCAATAGTTGGGCATGAATCATATTGTGATTTCCCTAGCCAAAACATAGCTTAATACACCATTGAACGAAGCATTTATATAATTTACTGAGAAAATAATTTTTACTCTGCAATCATACCTCTAAACACCATACATAGAAATTATAGGAACAAAGTATTTAGAAAGAAGGAAATACATTTGAACAAAAAGGAAAAAACAATTTTTGTATTTGATCCATGTCGATTACTCACAATCCAAATGATCACAGAGTTCAACCTATCGTTCTAAACTCTCAATTCTGAACGGATTACATAAGATGTTTGGGCACTCCCATAGCTCTGGAAACTTCGACTACTATTCCTGCAAGTTTACATTATATACAAGAATAAAAACTACCAACTCTTATCATATCCACAATCTCCTCCATAAAATCTATAATCGATTACTAATATCCCTTCTAAACCTCAAAATCTACTAAAGGAGGACTTGGTTACAATACATGACACATGGAATTTCTACCAACCAAAATAATCTTATCTAAAACCTTCTAGAACCTATCTATAGACTTCATAAAATAAAATAATTTCATTAACGAAACCCACCCCCTTTGGTAAATTTCAAGACACCCTAAAGCTCGATCAACAATGTTAACTTTGGGAACTATGCTCCTACATTAGACTCCTAGGGTACAAGAAACAATTCATGGACTCCTATTCATGAGTCTTTTATTTTTTTTATGTCCACTTGGATCCAAAACCTTTGTGCTTCTGTCCACTTGCTTGACTGCATTATTTCTTTGTTGTTGTCCTTGGTCTTCTAGGATCCTATAATTTTCTTTCTTGTTGTTCATCTACGTTATTGTTATCATTATTTTCAACAAAATATACTTGGATGGTCATGTTATTCTTCATTATTTGGTATTTCTAATTGGAAATATACATCAATTATATCCAAAAATCTTTCATCTCAATATCCAAATTTTCCTTTTGTTGTTGCATGCTATTGCTACAAATTGGCTGCTTCAAATATTCACATAATTTTGTATGTTTTCTACCATACCTTCTACTTTTTACTGTATTCAATCAAAATATATTTCTACCCATATACTTTTATCTTACCCTTAGTTGTCATCATCTAAACAAGGATTTGTTGTAAAAGACCTCTATTCAATTCTGTTTTATACACTTCTCCATAAGTATTTAATGCACCTAGTTTCCCTCTCCATGGTTACTCTATGAAAAAATGACCTTCATTAACATCTACACATAAAACAAATATATTAAAGAAAACAATTTTCTCTTGAAGTTCATTTTCATTCATAGGAATGACTAATAACACTATTTGTTGATCTTCTTTACTATTTACTACATATGTGTAGTTTGTTGCTTCCTCTTATATCTCAAGTGAAATAATTCTTCTTTGAGCTTCTAGTTCATTTTTTGTAGCTTCCTGGTTATGCTTTACACTTTCAATCTCCTTGTTTTATGTTAATACAACTCCCTGCTCCGCACTCTCTGGTTGTATATGTAGCAGAGTTTCATCTTCATGAAAAAACAATTCATCCTTCCTTAATACAAAATTTTGTTCATCTTCTTTTGAACCTAAAAACACATGCTTTAATAAATAATTGGTTTGAAAAACTAAAGGCTCTTTTTCCTTTATTGATGCTTTAGATATCTCTTCCTTTCTATGCATTCCTGAAAACTGCTCAAGACTAATTTGAACTTTGTTTGCAATCTCTGTGTAGTCTTTCTCAACCTTGGGATTGACTATACATTCTTCCAAAAATTACAATTCTCCATCCATATCTATTAGTACTACACTATAATTTTGTTCTTCAATTTATTCTTCCTCCTCGTGGATATCTTCATAAGCCAATCTTGTCCTATCCTTTTTTACAACAATTTCCTGCACTTGTCCTTCAACATTTGCATTCTTTGATTGTGTATAGTTCTTGATTTGACTTTTTATGAAATAATGTTGTCTCTTCCTCTCTTATGATAAATTTATGGGTTTGTCTCTATTATATGCCCTTATGAGGCAATCCTTCATCTTCCTCTTTATTAATGACATCTTCTAGTGGTTTCTTATCTTCATCACTTGCATAACCAACAATCACACACAAACAATTAGTTTCAAATACATGATACTTTCAAGTCTCATTTCCTAATTATGGAATTATCTCCTCATATTGATTTAAACTTATCGAACATTTCATGAAACTCTAACCTCATCTCTTTTCATCATATTGATCCTTTCTTTATTTCACAAACGTGAACTGCTTCTTCATATTCCAAATACCTTTTTCCATACTCAACTTCAATAAATCTTCCCTCTTTCTTCAACTAGACTTCTAGCATGTGTCTTGGATTCCTTGAAATCAATTTCTTGATAGGCCACTTGATATTCTACTTCAAAATCCATCCACTTATTTAGTCTTCCCCAACTCCTTTCTCTAGTAGCTTCATCATATCACTGATTTTCTCTTTTAACTAGGCTATCTCCTTGTCAAATTCCTCATTACTCAACTTTCTATGGCTTTTGTCCTCTAAACCCTTCCTCAAAATCTAGTCATCTCCCTCTCTATGAGCTTCACAATTCTCAACATTGATTTCACATAGTCTATGTAATAACAATCCTATTTCACCTTGTTACAAAATACCTCACCAAGCTTCTCTCTAAACCTGGTCTTTTTCTATTCCTGGTTCTTTCCACTACAACCAATTAAGAATTCCCTAGTCTAGGATTTTGCACTTCACCCTTCCTCTCAATAACTTCTATTGTTCTCTTCACTTCCAACCTCAACTATAGTTCATTACAGCTTATCTATTGTAAGGGTCCTACCATAATTATCTTCCTCTACGTGTTGCTACCTGCAAAAACAATCTACTTATACCAAAGTTTAAATGAAAACACCATCACCTACTAGACCTCACTATATTTGCACCTCACCTTTGCTGCACACAAGAATCTCCCTACTCTGATACCACTTGGTGGAAACATGGATCTCTTAAGCCTTTATTTCCTTTCTAGAACCCCTTTCAATAAAATATTTTCCTCTTCAAGACCAAGCTCCCTATCCTTCTAAAGCTCTTAATCTTCTTGTAGTTGAACTAACCCAATGTTACATAAAATAACCAAGGTGATACAGGAATTAATGTTATGCCCTTTCATCCTCTATAGAGTTCTACTATGTCTATTGAGAAACAACTCATTCTATTCCCACAAACTAGTTTATGCTATATTTCTTTCATTTTTTCAACAAATCAACAACTATTCACAATAAACAATACATGGGTTTCCTTACCTCAAGTTGGTTCAACTCACAAGTTACCAGTTCTCTTCAATCAAAATATTCAATTGGTTATCGGCCTCATATCACAATGTTAACTTATTCTTCCACTTACTGTGGTTTATTAGACTCACTCTCAAACCAATGAGGAATGGGGCTTTGATAGAATAAGTAGAACATGATTATGTCTCGATGGAATCAAATTGAATAATACAATGAACCGATGGTATAACGAACCCGATGGTATAAAAAACTTGATAGATATTTACCAATCTGTAATGAATTCAATAGACAAAAAACTCAATGGGAAACAAACCAATAGCTTGAATTCGATATTCTTGCATATAAATCCATTCATTCCACAATGAATCAATTCCTTTCCTTGATGCCAACCTACAAGGTATTCACTTGATGCACTCACTTCTACGATGAATATGTTTGATACTTTGGTTCCATTGATTGGACTTCCCACCAAAGACATGAAAACACTTGAAATTTCTATTATGAGATGAAAATCTGCACCAAGTTTCAAGAACTTACTAGTACCAAATATCTCTTTCAATTTGGAAAGGAAGCACATGCCCAAATTCATCCCTCTTCAATGTCTCCAAACAATTGTTCTTCTAGTGACTAAAAATTCTAACCACAAAGTACACACTTGGTTTTCCTTCATAAGAGGAGTTAAAAAATCAAATATATATTCCCATCCAAGACTTGGGAATGAATCATATTACAAATTCCCCAGTCAAAACCCAACTTAATACACCATTGAACAAATAATTTATATAATTTTTTGAGAAAAGGATTTTGATTCTCTAATCATACCTCTAAATGCCATACATATACACACATGAACAAAGTATGTCTAAAGGAGGAAATACATCTAAAAAAAATACCAAAACAATTTATGTATTTGTTCCATGTCGATTACTCACAATCCAACTCATCACATAGTTCAAGCTATATGTATAACCTCTCTATTCTTTTCTGATAACATACGATGTTTGGGCACTCCTATGGCCATTGACACTTCCACTACTATTCTCGCATGATTACATTATATACAATAATAAGAAATATTGTATCTTCTCATATCCACAATCTACTCCATAAAATATATAACTGATTCTTAATGTCCCTTCTAAACCTCGAAATCTGCTAAAGGAAGATTCAATTACATTACATGACACATGGCATTTCTTCCAACAAAACTCATCTTGTCTAAAACCTTCTAGAACCTATTATAGAATTAGGAAAATACAATAATTTCATTAAGGGAACTCACTCCCTTTGGTAAATTTCAAGACCCCTAAAGGCCTAATCAATAGTGTTAACTTTGGGAACTAGGCTCTTGCATCAGACTCCTAGGGTACAAAAAATGTTCATGGAATCTTATTCATGATTCTTCTATTTGTTGAAGTCCACCTAGATCCCAAACCTTGTGCTATTGTTGTCCACTTTCTTGAATGCATTGTTTTTTTATTGTTGTCCACGGTCTTCCAGGATTCCACACTTTGCTTTCTTGTTGTTCATCTACCTTGTTTTTATTATCATTTTCAACAAACTGTACTTGGTTGTTGATGTTCTTCTTCATCCTTTGGTATTTCAAATTGGAAATCTACATCAATTGTCTCCAAAAATCTTCCATAGAAATATCCAACTTTGCCATTTGTCATTACATACTATTTCCACAAATTGGCTACATTAATTTTTCACATAAATTTAGTAAGTATATTTCCATACCTCCTTTATACTTGTTATTGTCTTCAATCAAAATATATTTCTTCCCATATACTTTGATCTTCCACTTATTTGTCATCATCTCAACAAGGCTTTGTTGTATAGGATGTTTGTGCCATTCTATTTTATACAATTCTCCATAAGTATTTAAAGCACATAGTTTCCTTCTCCATGGTTTCTCTATGAAAGACTGATGTTCATCAATACCTATGCATAAAATAAATATTTTACAAAATATACTCTGCTTTTGAAGTTTGTTTTCATTCATAGGAATGACTACTAACACTATCTATTGATCTTCTTTATTGTTGACTACATATGTGTAGTCTATTGCTCCCTCTAGTATCATGTGTGCATTAATTCTTCTTTCAACTTCTAGTTCATTTTCTTCATCTTTCTCATTACATTTTTCACTTCCAATATCCCTATCGTCTCTTAAGAAAACTCCTCTCTCTACACTCTCTTGTTGTACATGTAGTAGAATTTCATATTCATGAAACAATTTCCCCCCCTTCTTCTTTAATACATAATTTTGTTCATCTTCTTCTATAACTAAAAATACATGCTTAAATAAATAAATAGATTGAAAAACTAAAGTCTCTTATACCTCTCTTGATGCCTAAGGTATTTCTTCTTTTCTATGCATTCCTTACTATTACTCAGGACCAATTTGTACTCTTTCAACAATCTATGTATAGTCTTTCTCAACCTTGGGATTGACTAGCCATTCTTCCAAAAATTCCAATTCTCCATCCAAATATATTAATATTACACCAGGATGTTTTTCAATAATTCAGTCATGCTCCTCATGGTTGTATTCATAAGCTTATCTTGTCCTGTTCATTTTTACAACAAGTTCCTGCACTTGTTCTTCAACATTTTTATTCTTTGACTGTGTGTAGTTCCTCATTTGATTTCTTTTATGAAATAGTGTTGTCTCTTCCTCTCTTATGACGAATGCTTGGGTTTATTTCTCTTCTATTCCCTTATGAGGCAATCCTCCATCTTCCTCCTTTTTAATGACAACTTCTAGTGGTTGCTTATCTTCATCAATGGCATAACTTACAATCACACTCAAACAATTAGTTTCAAATCCATGAGACCTTTAGGTATCATTTGTTTCTTCTAGAATTATCTTTTTATGTTTACTTGAACATCCCAAACATTTCATGAGACTCTGAATAGGTCTCTCATTATAATCTTCATCCTTTCCCAAGATTTATGCTTTCTTTGGTTCACAAATGTGAAATGCTTCTTCATCTTGCAAAGACCTTTGTCCATACTTAGTTTCAATGAATCTTCCCTCTGTCTTCAACCAGACTTCCAGCCCGTGTCTCAACTTTGTTGTAATCAATTGATTGATAGGACACTTGACCTTTTGCTTCAACATCCATCCACTTATCTGGTCTTCCCCAACTCCTTCTCGTAGCATCTTCATCATATCACTAAGTTTGTCTTTCAACTTATCTATCTCCTTGTCAAATTCCTCACTACTCAAATTTTTGTGGATTCTTTCCTCTAAAACCTTCCTCTAACTCTCTCTAATCATCTCCCTCTCCCTAAGATTCACAATGCTCAATAGTGAGTTGCAAATATACTCTTTAGTAATAAGTTTATTTCACTTTGTTACAAAATACCTCACCAAGCTTCTCTCTAGAACCTAGTCTTTTGGTATCCTTGGTTCTTTCCACTAGAACCATTTGAGCATTCCCTTCTCTAGGCTTCTACACTTCACGCTTCCTTTTGAGAAATTCTAATATTATACTCACTTCCAACCTTAGTGGAATTCACTATAGCTTCTCAGTTGTAAGGTTCCTACCACAGTTCACTTCCTCTACTTGTTGCTACCTGCAAAACAATAACTACTTGTGCCATAGTCTAAATAAAAACATAATCACCTACTAGAACTTACTATATATACACCTCACCTTTGTTGCATGCATTAATCATCCTTCTCTGATACCACTTGATGGAAACGTGGCTCTTGAAATCCTTTATTTCCTTTCTATAACCCCTTTCAATAAAATGTTTCCCTCTTTGAAACCAAGCTCCATGTTCTTCTAAAGATCTTAATATTCATGGAGATGAACTAACCCAATATTACTGAAAATCATCAAGGTGTTATAGGAATTCATGTTATGTGTTATCATTCTCTATAGACTTCTACTCTACCTATTGAGCAACAATTCAATCTATTCCCATGAACCAGTTCATGTTATAGTTCTTTCATTTTGTCAACGAACCAACAATAATTCACAATAAACAATTAATGGGTTTCCTTACCTCAAGTTGATTCAAGTCACGGGTTACGAGTTCTCTTCAATCAAAATTTACAATTGGTTATCAACCTCATATCACAAGGTTAACCTACTTTTCACTTGCTCTAGGTTATTAGACTCACTCTCAAACCAATGAGGATTGAGACTCCAATAGCATAAGTCCAACATGCTTATGTCTCGATGGCTTCAAATCCAATAACATAATGAAATTATGGTATAACAAAACCGATCTCTATTTACCAATGTCTAATGAATTTGATAGACAATAGACTTGATGGGAAACAAACCAATAGCTTGAATTTGATAGTATTACATATAAATGCATTCATTCAGAAATGAATAAATTGTTTTCATCGATGCTAACAAATAGAGTATTCATTTGATGGGCTCACTTATGTGATGAATAAGTTCCATGCTTTGGTTCCATTGATTCAACTTCCCACCAAATACCTGCAAATACTTGAAATATATGTTAAGTGACAGAAATCTGCACCCAGTTTCAAGTACTTACTAATACCAAATCTCTCTTTCAATTTAGAAAGGAATCACATGCCCAAATTCATCCCTCTTCAAGATATGCAAACAACTATTCTTCCGGTGACTAAAAATGCTAACCATAAAGTGTGCACTTGGTTTTCCTTCATAAGAGGAGTTAAAAAAAAAAGATTGATTCCTATCCAAGACTTGGGCATGAATCATATTACAAATTCCCTAGTCAAAACACAACTTAATACACCACTAAACAACGAGTTTATTAATTTATTGAGAAAATGATTTTTACTCTGCAATCAGACCTCTAAATACCATACATAGAAATTAGAAGAACAAAGTATGTAGAAAGGAGGAAATACATATGAACAAAAAGTCCAAAACAATTTATGTGTTTGTTCCATGTTGATTACTCATAATCCAACTAATCGTTGAGTTCTAGCTATCCTTCTAACCTCTCTATTTTGGTCTAATTACATACAATGTTTGGGCACTTCCATGGCCCTGACCACTTTGACTACTATACCAATGGGCTTACATTACATTATATACAAGAAAATGAATTACCAGCTCTTCTCATATCCACAATCTCATCCATAAAATCTATAACCCATTCCTAATATCCCTTCTAATCCTTGAAATTTGCTAAAAACAAATTCAATTACATTACATGACTATCTAAAACCTTCTAAAACCTTCTAGAACCTATTTATGAACTTAAGAAAATACAACAATTTTATTAACGGAACCCACTCCCTTTGGAAAATTTCAAGACTCCCTAAGACCTGATCACTGTTAACTTTGAGAACTATGCTCCTACATCATGAATGAATCCAATACAATGCAATTTTATGCAATATAATTGAATTTGTGTTGATGCAACTATGCTAGGGTTAATTATATGAAATGCATGAGAGAACATGCCCATGCAAAGCCAAGAGTGATTTCACTAGGGAGTAAACTTGTGTTTTACTATCCAAGTAAAGTAAACTAACTCATGATAGTAAATTAGCTCCTAAAAAATAGGATCTACTCAAATGAGCTTTTATGTCTAAACAAAATGGAATTAAACCTAAAATGTAGAAAGAAGGGCCCATATCTCTTGAAAAGTGGAATTTACTTAAGATAAAAATAAATTTACCCAAGATAAATCTCTAGAATTAAGAGATAAATATCAAATTTGCACTACATAAAGAAAACAAAATTATGAATGCACACCAATACCCTCCCATAATCCTAAATTAGGTGATAATGATGCATGAAATATTGGATATGGAATATATGAAACCAAGTAAAAAAATCCCTAAAAAGTGAAAAAAGGGAAAATCTAGTAGGAACAATCCCCCAAAAAGGATTGCCATTAGGGCTCGGCCCTATAAATCCCTGCACGATTAACCCAGTTCGTGTCATGTTTCACCAAATCCCATGGTTGTGTGCATACTACCAAGGGACATGCCTCCATAGTTGAGGCACACCGCGAGGTTTATTTCCATTAGTGCTCGACCCTACAAATCCTTGCACATTTTGAGCGGTTAACTCAGTTCGGGTCGTGTTTCACCAGATCCCATAGTTGTGTGCATACTCCCAAGGGGCATGCCTCCATAGCTGAGGTACAACATGAGGTTGCACTGAGGCCGTGTTTGTGTTCAGTTGCACTCAGAGTGTAATACAAAAAATAATTTTTTTAGTTTATTATACAAAAAATAATGTTTTAGTTTATAAAAAAAAATATTTTTAGTTTTCTAGTTCAAACAATAGAGATTATGCAAAAATTTATAGTCAAAGGAAAAACTAATATGAAGTCAAAGATTTATCGATCGTTATAGTCCTTCTGCACCTTTGACAGGGACTAATAAAGGAGGATGGGGGAATTTTAATCATTACAAAAGAAGCTAATATGCACCTTAGAGTGGGCTATCTGATTAGTCACGCATTTTGCATTATATAAGTGAACCTTCTTAATGACAAAAATGTAAAATTCTTGTTAGCAATCCAAAAACAAAATGGATTTGCATGTGCATCTTTAATATGCATTATGAAATTGCTAAGGAAATTTGGAACCTTAGATAGTGCTACAAGGACTAGGAACAATCCATATGACCAATAGACTAGACATGTTAGAATTACTATGAGGTACACTTACAGTGTGTGAACTAAGGATTTTTAGTAATTACTTTATCCACCATTTGTTTCAATTAGTCTTTTATCGTTTTCTCATAATACAATATTTTTGATAGGGTTAATTACAGTGACAATGATGTAATTTGAAAATGGAAATTTAGTGTTGATATGGATGAGAGATACATATATAAGATGGATTTAGGATGATTGTTGAGTTGTAGTATCTTAAGTCATAAATAAGTACTAATTCATGGTTACTAGTTTGTTTTTCTCTTAGGATGTCACCTCTTGAATAGGAGAAGAATGGTAAGAAAAATACAACTAATAGGTAAACTTGAAAAAATAGTGTCATCTTGGTTTATATTTCCTATATAAGCACTAATCTTGAGTTGAAAGTGTGAATACGTTGTTTTAATAAATATACCTTAAGATAGTTTGTAACTACCCCTCTAAGGATAGTAAATCTATTATTAGAATGAGAGGATGGAAAAATAAGTACAAAGTGACAAGGGTTTTAAGAAATGAAGGAAAGTTTCTAAGTTTGATCACCAATGTTAGTGGTATATATCGGATAAATTTACCTTGTGAAGTGTAAGTCTCGTCCATACAGAGCCTTAAAAAACATAAATTTAAATGCACGTTATGCGGAGGAACACATGAAATTAAATGGAGGTATGAGATCGACCTTTCCGCATCATCTTTGATTCGTGGGGAAGGCCCCCAGGACCTTCTCTAAGGGAGGGAGCTCTAGGACACATCCTTGTGGTAATAGAGTCGCACCAAGGATAGTTGCCATAGGTATTTCAATGGCATCGAGTGTAGCATCCCATTCGTCACCAACGACATAGGTAGGTCCACAACCATATCAGGGAGCAGCTAGTATGGGCAGGGTTCTAGGGGAAGGAACTCATTTCATAGACCGTCACAAAGCGGTGCGTAGGTTCAATCTCGTGTTACATGTTGGGGATGTGGAGGAACCCATTACCAGTGTGATTTCCCAAAGTTGCAAGCAGGATTTGTGCATAGAGAAGGAAAGGCCTTGAAGGGAAGAGCAAGTGGTAGCCACCAAATTTATGCAACAATTAATAATCGCTAGGAAGAACATCAATCCATGGTGGTGGAGTTTTCAGGTACACTAAATCATATCAATGTTAAAATTTTATTTGATTCTGGTGCTACAGATAGTTTCATTTCACCATCTGCATTAGAAAAGAGTGGGTTGGCAGCCTACGAGCACGATGACTTTAAACAAGTCGAGATGGCTTTAGGGGAAAAACAAGCGGTAGGACCTAGCATTGATAATTGTCTAATAGACCTAGAAGTGTGTACTACCAGGTTGAAGGTATACGCCACTGCCCTTGGGACATATGACCTAATCATTGGAATGGATTGGTTAGAAGCCCATTGAGCTATGGTATATTATTTCACAAAAAGGGTGCTTTGTGTTGACGATGAAGGAAGGCCAGTAGAGATCCACGGTGTACAGAGAAAGGTATCTCTACGCTTTATCTCAACTATGAAGGTTAAGCGGTGCATGAGGAAAGGGTGTCGGCTATATGTAGTGGAAGTAGTGAATGAAAGGAAAGGACCCTCCTTGGATCAGTACCCAGTATTGTTAGAGTTTAAGGATGTTTTTCTGAACGAGTTTCCAGGGTTACCTCCTGAGAGGGAGCTTGATTTTACTATTGAGATAAAACCTAGTGCAAAACCAATTTTCGAGGCTCTGTATAGGATGACAACACCAGAACTTTATGAGTTGTAGATGCAGTTGAAAGAGATACTCGACTTAGGGCTAATAAGGCCTAGTGTCTCACCTTGGGGTGCACTAGTAATTTTTGTGAAGAAGAAGGATGGTTCCTTACGACTGTGTATAGATTACAGGGACTTGAACTGTGCTACAGTGAAAAATAGGTACCCAATGCCACGAATAGATGATCTCTTTGATCAGATGAAAGGAGCAACGATATTCTCAAAAATTGATTTGCGATCAAGGTATCACCAGTTAAGGATTAAGGAAGGCGAAATTCCTAAAATTGCCTTTCGAACTCGGTTTGGGCATTACAAGTTCGTTGTAGTACCTTTCGGATTAACCAATGCGCTAACAGTATTCATGAGCCTCATGAACGGTGTATTCCGGAAGTACTTAGATCGTTTTGTACAAGTCTTTCTAGATGACATCCTCATCTATTCCAAGAATAAAAGAGAGCATGAGGAACACTTGCGAGTGGTTTTGTCCTGCCTTAGATAAAACAAATTGTATGGGAAGTTGTCGAAGTGTTCCTTCTTCCAGAAAGAAATTCACAATTTGGGTCATATCATTTCTGGTGAAGGAATATCTGTGGACCTAGAAAAGGTAAATGCCATTATGGAATGGCTAGGGCCAAAAAATTCTCATGAGGTAAGAAGCTTCATGGGGCTAGAAGGTTATTATCGGAGATTTGTGGAAGGGTTCTCTAAAATAGCGAAACCCATTACCAGTTTGCAGCGCAAGGGGGTTAGGTATGAATGGACAAAAGAATGTGATAGTGCATTCATCGAGCTTAAGAGGTTACTAACTAGTGCACCAATTCTACAAGTGCCAGATATGGAAAAGGACTTCATAGTTTGCATGGATGCCTCGAAGAAAGGGTTGGGGGCCATGATAATGCAGGATTAAGGAGTGATAGCTTATGTGTCAAGGAAGTTGAAGAAACAAGAGGAGCTTTACGCTACTCATGATTTAGAGTTGGCAGTTGTAATTCTAGCTTTGAAACTTTGGAGGCACTATCTAGTGGGCGAAACTTTGAGCTCAAAATGGACCATGAAAGTTTAAAACATCTCTTCACTCAAGGGGATCTAAATGCTAGGAAAAGGCGATGGAGTGAGTTTATGAGTGAGTACCATTTTGGTATTTCATACATCAAGGGAAAATAAAATGTGGTCGCAGATGCCTTGAGTAGGAGACCACATGTATTCTCCTTGGTACCCTTAAAAGTCAATCTGAGGGAACGTGTGTTGATGTAACTCCTTGGAGACAATTGGTATTTAAAGGTTACTTCAAACCTTGAGAGTGGGAGGCAGTTAGATCCAAAGTATGATGGATATATCCTGGAAGCAGATGGACTATTAAGATATCGAGGAAGGATGTACATCCTGGAAGGTGGGGATATTCAAAGCATCATACTAAAGGAAGCCCATAAAGCACTTTATTGTGTGCATCTGGGTGTGAAGAAAATGTATGCAGACACGAGGAAGCTTTTCTTCTGGGTAGGCATGAAGCGCGATGTAGTCCATTTCGTCACCAAGTGCCTAGAGTGTCAACCTAGAGTGTCAACAAGTGAAACCTAACCACCATCACCTGACAAGTCTCCTACAACCACATGATGTTCCTATGTCCAAGTGGGAAGTCATTTCTATGGATTTTCTTATGGGGTTTCTGCTCACATCTCATAGACACAATGCCATCCTTGTGATAGTTGATATGTTGACCAAGAGTGCTCATAGAGACACTTAGGATGTCACTGATGTGGCATGCATTTTTGTAAGTGAGGTCATTTGTTTGCACAGGATACCCAAGAAGATCATTTCAGATAGGGAATCCATAATCACTTATAGGTTTTGGACAAGTTTGCAGTCAACGTTGGGGACTCAATTGAACTTAAGCACAACTTATCATCCTGAAACGGATGGGAAAACTGAGGGAGAAAAACAATTCATGGAAGACATGCTTAGGATGTATGTCATGGATAATCAAACCCATTGGGAGAAGTATCTACCTTTGGTAGAGTTCACCTACAATAACAGTTTTCATAGCTCCATCGGAATGCCACCCTATGAAGCTCTGTATGGAAGGCCATGCAGAACACCATTGAGTTGGGAAAGATTAGAAGATCAAGTAACAATTGGGCCATAATTGATTCAAGAGATGGATGAATAGGTGATTCATATTAGGCAGAGACTAAAGAAAGCACAAGATAGGCATAAAAGTTACGCGGATGCACACAGGACTGATCGAAGTTATAAAGTGGGAGATCAAGTTTTCATTCATATCAGGCCTAATAAAAGTACCATTCGGTTCGGGAAGGGGACAAAGTTGTCACCTAGATTTATAGGATCGTTCAAAATCCAAGATAAAATTGGACCCGTTTCCTATCATCTCATACTGCCACCCCACTTGCATAAAACTCATAATGTTTTTCATGTATCTGTTCTACATCATTATGTTGCTGACGAATCACATAAACTGAATTGGAAGGAATTGTAGGTATCGGATGCGGGAACCCTCATGGTAGAACCATTACGCATATTGGACTGTAGAGTCCAACATCTTAGGAACCGTTTGTTAGAACAAGTTAAGGTCCAGTGGGATAGGTATAGCCCAGGATCTGCTACTTGGGAGGATGCCGAGACATTACAACGAGATTATCCCTCACTTTTTTGACCACCTCGAGAATATGTTTCTCGAAGGTTGGGTGTATATAACACCACCTTTTGACTTAGACAACTAGGATTACCTGAGGCCTAATCACCTTTATTTTCTATTCACAGTGAAACTATTAATGATACACTTGAAATTTTAAGATGTATGAACCTTTATGAATGTTTAAAACATTACTTGAATGATGATGGATATGATGCGATATACTATGTAAATGTAAATTCTATGAATGTTTAAATGTATTTGAATGATGATGGGTATGATGTGACCTACTATGTGAATGTAAATTCTATAAATGTTTAATTGTCACTTGAATGATGATGGATATGATGCAATCTATTTTGTAAATGAAAATTCTATGAATGGGTAACGTTAATTGAATTATGGGGATATTATGAGATCTATTTCTAACTTGGAAATTTTGACATTAAAGTTGTTGGTATGTGGATACCGAATTGAGATTATGGTCGTATGCATTTACATGAGGATGATGCATAGATATGTATGTGTTTGTGTTATAGACTAATCTGTAGGTCAATGGGCTATGAAATAGCCAAGGGATAATGATAGTGAAAGTGGATGTCATGACCACCGACCGAGAAACAATATGGTATGAATCTTTGTATGTGAAATTATATTGGTTTGAATGCATCGCTATGATATGTGGACTAGTGCAGGATTTTAGGTGGTGAGACTGCCTAAAACTGAATAAACGATGAAAAAATTCCCAGCAACAGGGTGCCATTGTATATTCTATTGTAAGGTGTGGACCCTAGTCCTATTAGGAGGGGTGGAGGCATTTCCCACTGTGTATCCTCCGAAACCTGGAGTCATGGGAGGACGGTGTTAGCTCACGCTCCCCTAGACATGTGATGATGACTGTCAGTTGCCTATTGGGGAAGCTTGGTCAAGATAGTGAAACTTCCGCTTACGGGTTCTATTTGGAGTTAGGTCAATATAGTTGATGCTCCAAGATAGTCCAGAAGAGGAAGGATAGGAATGGAAGATGGAAGTAAGTTAGGGAGGAAGGATGAATAGTAATAGTTGAGAGTGTATGGAGATTTTCCTTATGGTGTAATTTATTGTTTTTCCTTCTAAAAAGAAAATGTGTATATATGTATATTCATAATTACTTAAATAAACTACAATTGTCTAAATAAAAATTGTTGAGCTAGATTATTGTAATTAAGGGATTTCACAAACATTTGACTAGTTTATTATCTTTTATAAAATGAATAGTCTTGTTGATTGGATTGGATGCATACAGAAATTACTATAGAGGTGATAGTTATTGTTATTAGTACATGCATGAGACTTGTATGTGCTAGCTACACATGCATTTCTTGCACATGTACACTAGTATGTATGGGTTTTCTTTGGCTTAATTACTGATAATGTTGTCTATTGGATATGAATGTGTGAACCATGTGTCATTTCCCTTGTATTATAAATTACTTAATCTTCAGGACAAAGTTTCCTGAAGGGTGGGTGTATGTAACAACCCTAATTAAATAATTAATTATCATGATTAAATAATTGATTAATGAATATTAGTTTAATAAATAAATTAAGTAATTATCATGATTAAATATTTGTTTGATGAATATTAGTTTAATAAATTATTAATTTTTATTTTGGAGACATTAATAAATTATTAATTATTATTTTGTATTGGTAGATGGACCCAATTATGAAAGGGGAGATAAGGTAGTTGAGATTTAATGGGGGGATAAGGTGATTGAGGTTTAATGGAGGGATAAGGCGGTGAATAAGGAGGGGGAAAGGAGGATAAGGAAAGGGAAAAACACTCGGGAAAGAGGCTGCTTTTGTTTGGAGCATTATTTTTCATATTGGAGGAGGGGAAAAATAGTTTTGGGGGATTGCATCTCTATTACTGGTTTTTCTTGAGGAGCTTGCTGGAGGACTGTCACAGGGGGCACATGTTGCTGGGAATTTTGGGCTTGGGGGCCAGGAAACCGTAAGGAATCCTGGGGCTAGGGATCTAGATAGGTTGTTCCTAGCTAGTTAGGAGGTTAGTCAGTTTTGGCAGAGCTTCATCTTGGGCAGAGTTTCAGAACAACATCAGTTTGAGGTATTTATCATCATTATTATGCTATGATCATTATTGTTATGTTGTTATTTTTTTTATTATTTATGTTGAATAGGTTATTCATTATCATGTTGTTAATTTCTAAATTATGTTGAACAATGAGTTGTTATTATGCTGAATAGAGAACATAATAGAAACTGTTATAGCATTTCTATATTTAAATTTATGTTTTTTAAGGCTTTGTATGGACAAACCTTACATGAAGGAATGAAAAAGGATGAACTTTCATATTTTCTAATAATGATAATTGATTGTAGTCCTCGTAACCATAACCGACTTGGAAGGATAAGAGGAACATCAAGAGGAATAGACAAATACTAAAGGTGAGTAAGTAGGAGTTTCACAAACAATTGTAAGAAATCAACAAGAAGCAGTATCCTATGGAAGGTTTTGGATTTAGGGTATACTTTTGATGAAATAACTTAGCAACATTGAGGTATACCATGAACGAATAACCAAATGGAAAATGGTTACTCAATCACATAATAAATTCTAGATAGGAATAAGATAAGAGTCACTATAAGGTCTAAATATGGATGAATCCTATTGGGAAGAAAATGTTTCTGATTAAAGTTACATGATTTCAATAATGATGTAGGTCATTTTAAGGAACTATAGAATTATTGTGACATTATATTAAAGAGGAAATAAATCCTTCTTGTTGGATGGGAATAAAGTAGATTAATTATAAATTATGAAAAAATCGTAAGAGGAAAGGGGGAACACCCTAGCCTAAAGGCAATACTCTCCTAGATAGTCAAAGATTAGTGATAAAAAAATTATGAAAAGTTAGGATTAGATCAATTACTTAAAGATCATATGACTCCCTTAAGGGTATACCTAATGAATAACATTGAAGTGATAAGAGTAGCTATGAAAAAAATAGTAGAATGTTGTAAACAAAGTGGGCAGTGGTAGTGTGTATGGAAGGTGATTTACTGAAGCTAGTAATTATGCTGAGAATGAGATTGCCATTCCTGTGAGTGATTTATGTTGATTAAACTACCAAAGAGAATTCATAAATGTTGTGTGAGCACTCATGTTGCATCTAGATTTCTTGGAGACCCCGATAGAGAGAGTCCTGGTGATCCAGATTATTTTTGACACGAAATGAGAGCAGAGATATAACAGAGAAATATGCAGAGATATTGAAAGAAATCCAATAATATAATAGAGATATATCATATATATAACAAGAGGAATATAATATACAGTAATACACAATTTCTATTAATGAGCGAAATGTACAGAACTGTAAAAATACAGAGTGAATGAACTCACTAGAATGGTGGAAGCTTATCTTTGAGAAGAGATGTGATGAATACGATAATTCACAAGAAGATGAAGATGATTGTTACAATGAGGATCCAAAGGAATTTTTAACATAAAGAAAATACAAAACCCTAACCCAAGAAGATGAAATCCAACAGTTTTGTGGACATTGTTTTGGGTAGTTTAGTGTATCAACTTCCCGGGAGCATAACTTTGGCATACGCTCTTTGTTTGGGGCGCACGATAGCTCATTGGAAATTTATCGACAAGGAGATTAATTTTGGGGGATCAAACATATATTTCAACTATATTTGATGTGATCGATACCAAAAAAAATTCATTTAGTCCTCCAAAATGGCCCCGGAGGTTTAGAAACCGAAAAACTGCTAAAAGTAGTAAATTGACAGAAGACTGTTTTGAGCTAGTTGGAATAGGTGGGTGGCTACCAATATCCACCTGGTTCAATTATCCCTCCTTAGGAATCAATGGTCTCCATTGTGTTGAGTGCTCGGGGGAGAGGGAAAATGTTTTGTTGAATTTGCATCTTGATGAGCTGCATGCCTTGGTGGAGAAGTTGCATTGCTTAACTTGTTGAAGGCTATCACGAACCTATGGCTGGAAGGGTTGGACCTTTTTAACCATTCTAGCTACATGAGATGACTATGTTGCAAAGGAATCGTTTTACTTTTCTTCAATTTTGTCGACTTACTTCTGTTGGATAGAAGGTTCTTGGACTGAGGCTACAGTGGTTGTGGTGTTCTTTTGTTCACCTTTTGAACAAATGATGAAGAAGATGAATTTTGTATTATGAGATACTACCTTGTGACACTATTTAGGTGAGACAATAATTGGAACTACCTCTAGTATCCTATAGAGATGACCCCTTAGAGTAACAATGACACTAAAGGGTGGAGACTCATAAATAACATGGCTCTTCCACATATATGGTTGGCCCAAAAGAAAATCACATACATCCAATGGGGAAACATCACATAGTACCTCATCCTTGAAGGGTTGGATGTCATATGACAATCACCACTATTGGTTGACACAAATATTTCATCCCCGGTAAAGCCACCTGATTTTGTATGGTTGCGGTTGTGGTGTTGTCGACAATCACAACTATTTGACAACCTCTAATGAGATGAAGTTTTTTTGTCTTATGCTATCAACAATAAAATGCAATGGGGTCCCCTTCACCCACAACTATGAATGAAAAATTTTCTCCCTCTCTTCAGGATCTTTTATTTCTTCTAGTTGAATTATTGTGGTTGCAACAATAGCATTGGGGTTTGCGTCGATGATTTGTCTTTTTCCATTATTTCCTTAATCATATTTTGAATCAAGGTTCAACTCCTTGTCTTTGATCTCGGTCACCAATGACTGTTTTGAGAGACATTCATTGGTTTTGTGCCAGGGGATTTTTTGTAAGTCGCACCACTTTCCAGCGTTATTCTTTGTCTTTATCCTTCTTTTTCTATGGCTTGTAGTAGTTGTCGGAATATTGTTTGTTAGGGACATCTTTATCATGATTTTGTTGTTGCGGATTTTAGACATGGACTCCCGTTTGTTTTGGTGATTAAATTTCTTCTCTATTTTAACATCACATCGATAAGCAACACCCAGTGATGAAATGTCCAAAAAATCCATTTCAGTTTGGATGTATCTGGGTAGAGCCCCACATTATTTTAGAACCAAATGTCACTTAGAGTCTTTGATACCAAGCTTGGTGTGTAAGGTATGGAAGGTATTGGTGAACTTCGACACTACTTGGCCCCTCTCTTGACACATCATGGTCCATCTCATGTATTGGTATTCATAGTTGCCAACAGGGTAATATTGTTCCTTGACCGCATCCAAAAAAAAAACCAAGTGGGATAGAACCCATATATTCCATAATGCTATGTGGAACTTGTTGCTTAATTGGGTTGGTTGTCATTGATTTCAACCCTTGAAGAAAGTCTGGTAGAGAATTTTGGTAGCACAAAGGTTTGGGTAATGGACCCAAGTTTGTTTGATGTATAATGGTATGAATTTTGATATATTTGTAGGTACGACTATTATAGATGGATAGTACATTCCATGTCATTTATGGTGGTACTCCTCACGGTTTGAGAGTTATGGCCTTACAAAGTTGGAGGACCCTCATATGTTGGCTTGAAGCCCCAAAAGATCAAAGAAGTCAAAGTGCTTGCAAATAAGAAATTATTTAAATAATAAAGTGAAGTGACAAAGTTAAAGAGGATTATTTAAATAATAAAGTTAAGTGACAAAATAAAAGAAGATTATTTAAATAATAAAGTGAAGTGACAAAGTCAATGAGGATTATTTAAATAATAAAGTAAATGGAGAACTTTATAATTATGGAAAGTGGTTATAAGAAGGTTAACCCTAAAACGAGGAAAATGGGTTAAGTAGTCAAGTGTCTATTGGATATATGGACAAGTGGAAAATTGGACAAAGTTGGACATAGGTGACTATGTGGACAAAGTGGCTATGTGGAAAAAGTGGTCTAGAAGATGCTTCTAAGGAAGCTACATGAAAGTATAAATAAGAGGCAAGGCTCTCTCATTTCAATCACACTTGAGCATATTGAATATATACAGGTGATTGAGTTAACAAAAGGATATATAAACCAAATTTCATAGGGAAGGTGAAGTAAAGAAGACTGAAATTCAAGGGAGGGTAAATTCTTTTGATGATTCTTTTTAAGGTATGTTATTTACAGGTCATCTCCCCATTTTCACCATAAAATTATTTCTAGAATGATTCATAACCTGAAATTGGGATTCCATTGAGAAAACATATCCAAGTAGATTTGGTACAAATTTCATCTTGTGGGTCGTTGTATCTTTGGAGTTACACTTCGTGGAAAATAGGGTTTGTGGCTAGTCTTAAAACTAGTCTAAAACAAGTGTTTCGGGTAAAAATGTCATAACGTCTTCATAACAGATCCAAATTCAGTAAGACAAAATGTGTTGGTTATATTACAATTTGTAGTATTCTATGCAAAATTTCAGATACATAAACAAATATTCTATGTGGGGCATGCTCTACAAGTTCGCTCTCTAGAATAAGCTAGAATTCAACAAGGTATTCCATTTTTTCTATAACTCCTTTCCTGAGAGGTTCCAAGTAGTGACACCTAGAGGAATTGCATAAAACATGTTGAAGAACATTGTGTACTATTTTCAGATCTTCATTCATTATAGGTACATAGTTATGATTATTTCAAGTTAGGGTTGTTGACTAATCCAAAACTAGTCACGTGAGACTAAAGTAAAGTTTAATGAAAATGCTAGTCTCTTGTTGTTAAAGTTAAGGAAGGTTTGTAGGTAGAGGTAGAGGTTGGTGCATGGTTGATGCACTTTTTTATGGTACAAGTTGATTACATGTTGTTTAGTACATGTTGGTGCATGGTTGATGCACTTGTTTATGGTACATGTTGATTACAGGTTGAGGTATAGGTTGATGCATGGTTGATACATGGTTCAGGTTATTGGTACATTTTGTTTGGTGCAGTTTTATTGGTATATGTTTACAACAATATATCTGACAGTGATAGTGTGACAGTGGTTCCATCATTCTACTTATACGTCAGGGTGGTTGGATGGGGCAAGGATAGGTGGTTGTAGCCACTTTCCGATTGTAGCCGGAGAACATAGGGGGTTGTAGCCTCCTTCTGATTGTAGCCAGAGAATTGGGGAGTTGGAGCTTCCCTCAGGTTGTAGCATGAGAAACTAGGGGGTTGGATCCTCCTTCTAGTTGCAACTAGAAAACAAAGGAATTTGGTGCTTACAATGAATGCAATTGTTCAAGACATTAAAGAAAAAATATTCAATGGTTTTCTCCCGCTTTGGGTTTCCACGTAAAAACATTGGTGTACTATGTATGTGTGTATTTTTAATTTGTTCATTGTTTATTTACTTTGCAAATATTGGATGATAATGCTACATTGATATAACACTTGCATTATATGGTTAAAAAGGATTACATTTCTCTATTATTGATTCACTCCCCCTCTCAGTAATCCAACAATTGGTATCAGAGCAGGTTCCTTCAAAAATCAGTTTAACCACTGAAAGGTAGATCATGGAGAGAAACATGTATAAAAATGGAATACCACAGTTTGATGGACAAAATTATTCCTTTTGTAGAATAAGGATGAAGACATATATATATATAGGCACAGGGATTTGAAATTTGACAATCAATTGCAGATGGATTCACAACACTATGAGTTCCGTTGACAATTGACAAAGCTATGAAACCCGGTCAGAATAATTCCAAAGCTAAAAATGCACTTCTGAATGGTCTTGGAGAATCGATATTCACCAAAGTTGCACATTGTAAATCCACTAAAGATATTTGGGACAAACTTCGAAATATTTGTGAAGGAAATTGAAAAGTCAAAGCAACAAAGCTTCAAACTTACATAGGTCAGTTCGAAAAACTAAATATGAAGGAACATGAGAACATTGTAGCATAACTCTTACAAGTTGATGAAACAATAAATGCAATCTTGGGATTGAGAGAAGAAATCAAAGAATCTGTAATTGTTCAAAAGGTACTAAGATATCTTCCTGTGAGATTTGACCCTAAGATATCAACACTAGAAGAAAGAGTAGATCTAAACTCAATAAGCATGGACGAACTACATGGAATCTTCACAGCATATGAAATGAGAAATGAACAGGAAAATCCAGATATAAAAGAAGCATCCTTCAAAGCATCGAAAAGTTCAAGGAAAAAGGGAAAGCAAACAAAAAAAGAACATAACAACAATAGTGACGTCTTGGAAGATGATGAAGAAGTGGCCAACTTTGTCAGAAGATTGAAGAAGGGAACCAACAACAGGTATAGAGGTAAGCTTCATTTGATTTGTTTTAATTGTGATGGTATTGGTCATTTTGCTAAAAAATGTTCTCATAAGAAAAAGAGAAATGATAAAGGTTACTCAAATAGAAAACAAACATATAAAGGCAAAAGAACCAAAAAGAAAGTTTTCAAGAAAAGCTTATGCACCAAAGAAGACATCTCATCATCAGATGAAGATGAAGTCAGTGATAGTGAGACATAAAGAGTTCTATTCATGGAAGTAGAAGACTCTGATAAATAAGACTCTGAAGAATAATATGAAGAGGTCGAAGAAGAATATGAAGAGGCAGAAGTTGACTACGGAGAAGAATTTTTTTGTGCCATAGAAGTTATCAGAAGAGAAAAGAAGAAAAACAAGAAACTACAAGCAGAACTAGACAAGAAAGAAGACACTCATGAACTAGAGCAAATGATCACAAATTTGAAGGTTCAAATTGAAGAAGATCAAAGAATTGAAGAAGCACTCAAAGAACAACTAGAAGGAAGAGACAAGATCATTGGAAATTTGGAAGCATAAATTGTCACATTAAGAAAGGATCTTCAAAATAAAAATATGCAGAACAACTCAAAAGTTTAATATGACATTATCAACAGTCAAAAACCTCATCATGACAAGTACGGACTTGGATATAATCAGACAGAAAAGGGATCAAGCTCCAAAACAAAAGAACACGAAACATATCCAAAAAGCTATGCAGAAACAATCAAAGGGGATAGAAAGGTCTACAAATAAAATTATAGGGACACTCCTCCACTGAGAAGATTCAGATTTTAGAATCAATGACTGACAGAAACAGATAGGCCACATGAAGAAGAAGGATTCATAAGAGTACCTCCTTTCACAATATCTTCAACTCCCAAGTATCAAACTATCTTTTTTGGTTTATGTTATGCATGTAATACTTTTGGACATAAAGTTGTGAATTGTAGAGCTAACAACAGGAACATAAACAAATTTGAAAGTCATACACAAAAGGGTTATCCAAGAAGGCCTAGTGAAACATAGAGAAGAATTTACAACATGTTTGAATCTTTGAGAACTAAAGTGGAATGCTACAAATGTAAAAACTTTGGACACATGGAAAAAGTGTTGAAAAGTCAACAAGAAACATGTGTCTAATTTACTTTTCCCTTAAATAAATTGGACAATAAATATTAATCTATTATCTCATAATTACTTGAAATAATTAACTGAAATGGAAAATCAACTAACTATGGGAAATTCGAGTTCAAAGGTTGGCTGGTAAGACATGGAGGTGACTTGAAGTTGTAACGGAGTTATAAGTGTAGTTTAACTCAGTTAAGTGAGTTAAGCCCAGTTGTACTAGTTGTAACTAAACTTGCACTAGTGAGAGTTCAGTGAATTAATTATTAATTAATTCAAAATCAGTGAAATCACATACAACAGAAGATTCACCATGGTTAACTACATGCATGTCAGATCCAGTTGAGACCTAGTTGAGATAACAGGTGAAACAGATAGTTTGGCTATCAGTCGTGATTTGAGTGAAGTGCACTCATGTAATCACACATGTAGTGGATATGCTCATGAGCATGTGCAAACTAGGCAATTCGAATTCATTGTGAGAATTCTAATTGCAGGGATTGTGCAGAGGAGGCAGGCTGTCTGGAGACAGAATATTGGCACATGAATTTGTCAATTTTGTTAAATTTTTAATTAAAAATAAAGTACCAAGGCAAGTGTTTCTCTTCCCTAGGTGCCTAAGGGGGGGAAAGTGCCTAATGTGGGTCTTAGTCAAATTAATTCGTGAGATGCAAATTAAAAGGTGACTTTATGATTAAAGTGAGGGTGAGTGAAGAGACACCAAATCTCAGCCACCCATCTAATCTAATCTCAACTGTTAGATTAGAAAACTCCTCACCTTCCCTCATGAGGTCGACTAAGGCAAGAGGGCACACCCATTCTTGGGTAAGCAACAACAGTCTTGTTGAGAGAGCAAGAAACTCTTGGTGAGATGCCAAGAGGCTCTTGGTGAGATGCCAAGAGCAAGAGAAGTTGCAGCATTCTTGTTGAGAGAACAAGAGAGAGCAAGACAAGGGACCTTTGGTGAGATGCCAAGGTCGGATCTTTGGTGAGATGCTAAGATCAAGAGACTCTTGGTGAGATGCCAAGAGAAGAGACTCTTGGTGAGATGCCAAGAGAAGGGGCCTTTGGTGAGATGCAAAGAACACGAGAGAGGTCGAGCTGAGAAAAGAGACAGCATTTGCTGAAGGAGAGAACGCATCCCAAGGAAAAGAGAAGTATAGATTTCAGACAGCAAGGAAGAACAGGCCATACCATATAGATTTGTGGAGGTCGTACAGCATGTAATGTGCACAGAAATTGAGAAGGACAGTAGCTGCAATTTCTGAGAGTATTGGCATGCATTCCAAGGCTGTCGTACAACATTTGTTGGCACAAAAATTGAGGTAACTGCTGTAATATATTTCTGAGTGTATTTTCATACAGTCCGTATTGTTTGGCACGAATCTTAGGGACGTACAACACGGTTTACAAGGAGTTGTTCATGCTGGGTTTTCTGTACAGTCTTAGCAGAGTTTTGGCACAAATTTTGGGACAGTCCATACAACATTAATTGTTGGGGCAGCTGTACAGTTGTACGGATTTCTGGGACAGAAATCGAGGAGAAAAGCTACAGGAATGTCCAGATATGTTTGTGTAAATTTCTGAAGATGAATATGCCGTAAAAGAATTTCTCAGAAGATCATAAATAATACAAAGCCCTCTCTCACTGGTTTTCCCCTTGTGGGTTTTTCCAGGGTCGAAGTTAGACCGAAAATCTTTGTGTCTATATTTTCTGAGTTTTGCATATTGCTGATATTTTATTTCTGCGTTGAAAATGATGTTCAGAATCCTCATGTTTCAGTTCTGAAGTTTATTTTCTGTTAAGTTTTTATATGCTGAAACATCGTTGTTTCATATGCTGAAACACCACTAAGTATATGTTGAAACAGTGCTGAGTATATGCTAAAACAATGCTAAGTATATGTTGAAACAGTGTTGAGTATATGCTGAAAAAGTGATGAGTATATGCTGAAACAGTGCTGAGTATATGTTGAAACAGTGCTGAGACATATGCTGAAACAATGCTGAGTATATGATGAAACAATGCTGAGACATATGCTGAAACAGTGCTGAGACATATGCTGAAACAGTGTTGAAACTAGAGTTTCAACATTTAACTTTGGTAGAAAAATCAGTGAGACTGAAACTGGGTGGGGTCTGAAATTTTCTAACATGGTATTAGAGCTGAGTTGAAGAGAGGCAAAAATTTCAGCAGACAGAAAGTTGGGACAACAATCACTTCAAGAGGAAGTCACTTGGTGAGAGACCAAGGAGAGGATCTTTGGTGAGATGCCAAGATCAAGAGACTCTTAGTGAGATGCCAAGAGAAGGGACCTTTGGTGAGATGCCAAGGTCAGACCTTTGGTGAGATGCCAAGGTCGAGACAAACAATAGCTTCAGCAGAGGTGGAAGAGATTTCCACCAAGTTTGACAAGGAATTTTCCTTGATTGCGTGTCTTTCCTTGAGGACCACTACTCTGGATACTTGGTATATTGACAGTGGTGCCTCTCGCCATATGAAAGCAGTTCGTGAGCACTTGACGGATCTTACACAGTGTGGAGATGCAAAGGTAGTGCTTGGAGATGACCGTGAGGTCAAGGTGGCTGGTTGTGGGACCGTATCATTTCAGAGGGAGTCTTTGCCTCCCATGATTTTGACGGAGGTTCTTTATGTTCTGGGCTTGAAGAAGAACTTTGTGTTAGTTTCTACTATTGGGGAGAAGGGCTATGAGGTCTTGTTCCATGATGGGCAGGTGCTTCTTTTCCCCATAGGGTCTAGCATCACTTCGGCCAGAGTGATTGGTACTATACATGTGAGGTTGTATAAGTTCTTGTTCCAGCCAGTGCGAGCATTGATTCATTCTACCAGCAGTAGCAGCGAGCTATGTGAGATAGGGCACAGGAGGATGACACATTTGCACCATGGGGATTTGCGAGTTCTGAGGGAGTTGGTGACGGGAGTTCCAGATTTCAGTTCAGAGCACCATGAGTTGTGCAAGGGGTGTATTTTGGGAAAGTACACCAAGACTTCTTTTCCGAGTAGTGATAGTAGAGAAGCAGGGATACTTGATCTTATACATTCAGATGTATGAGGCCCAATGTCTTCGGCATCGTTGACTAGATCCCTATACTATGTTGTATTCATTGATGACTTCTCTCAGAAGTCCTGGATTTTCTTCAGCCCGTTTCAAGAGTTCAAAGCTCTTGTGGAGAACCAGACATGGAAGAAAATCAGAGTCCTGAGATGGGACAATGGGGGTGAGTATACCTCCAAGGAGTTTATGTATTTATGTACAGGAGAGGGCATGAGGAGGGAGTTGATTGTTCCTTACAAACCGCATTAGAATGGGGTTGTTGAGAGGAAGAACAGGGCCATTGTTGGGGCTGCGAGAGCCTTGTTACATGATCAGGGGCTGCCACTATTTCTATGGGCTGAGGCGTGCTACACTGCAGTTTATTTACAGAACAGGAGTCCTCACAGGGTTGTGGGGAGAATGATTTCTGAGGAGGCTTTCTCTGGGAAGAAGCCTGAGGTGCATGGGAGAGAGTCTCATGTCTGTAGACTGAAGAAGTCATTGAATAGGGGCAAGTTTGTATTTTTCAGGGACAAGCTTGGAGTGCTGAGTAACACTTTCCTCGGTATGAGGGAGTGTTAAATTTTTAATTAAAAATAAAGTACCAAGGCAAGTGTTTCTCTTCCCTAGGCGCCTAAGGGGGAGAAAGTGCCTAATGTGGGTCTTAGTCAAATTAATTTGTGAGATGCAAATTAAAATGTGACTTTATGATTAAAGTGAGGGTGAGTGAAGAGACACCAAATCTCAGCCACCCATCTAATCTAATCTCAACCGTTAGATTAGAAAACTCCTCACCTTCCCTCATGAGGTCGACTA
>ML781431.1:998944-1020619 GCA_009831015.1 Picea engelmannii | reverse complement strand
AGATTAGAAAACTCCTCACCTTCCCTCATGAGGTCGACTAAGGCAAGAGGGTGCACCCATTCTTGGGTAAGCAACAACAGTCTTGTTGAGAGAGCAAGAGACTCTTGGTGAGATGCCAAGAGCAAGAGAAGTTGCAACGTTCTTGTTGAGAGAACAAGAGAGAGCAAGACAAGGGACCTTTGGTGAGATGCCAAGGTCGGATCTTTGGTGAGATGCCAAGATCAAGAGACTCTTGGTGAGATGCCAAGAGAAGAGACTCTTTGTGAGATGCCAAGAGAAGGGACCTTTGGTGAGATGCCAAGGTCAGAGCATTGGTGAGATGCCAAGAACAAGAGAGAGGTCGAGCTAAGAAAAGAGACAGCATTTGCTGAAGGAGAGCACGCATCCCAAGGTAAAGAGAAGTACAGATTTCAGACAACAAGGAAGAACAACCCATACCATACAGATTTGTGGAGGTCGTATAGCATGTAATGTGCACATAAATCTAGAAGGACAACAGCTGCAATTTCTGAGAGTATTGGCATGCATTCCAAGGCTGTCGTACAACATTTGTTGGCACAGAAATTGAGGTAACTGCTGTAATATATTTCTGAGTGTATTTGCATACAGTCCGTATTGTTTGGCACGAATCTTGGGGCCGTACAACACGGTTTACAAGGAGCTATTCATGCTGGGTTTTTTGTACAATCTTAGCAGAGTTTTGGCACAAATTTTGGGACAGTCCGTACAACATTAATTGTTGGGGCAGTCGTACAATTGTATGGATTTCTGGGACAAAAATCGAGGAGCAAAGCTATAGGAATGTCCATATATGTTTGTGTAAATTTCTAAAGATGAATACGCTGTAAAAGAATTTCTCAGAAGATCATAAATAATACAAAGCCCTCTCTCACTGGTTTTCCCCTTGTGGGTTTTTCCAGGGTCGAAGTTAGACCGAAAATCTTTGTGTCTATATTTTCTGAGTTTTGCATATTGCTGATATTTTATTTCTGCGTTGAAAATGATGTTTAGAATCCTCATGTTTCAGTTCTGAAGTTTATTTTCTGTTAAGTTTTTATATGCTGAAACACCACGGTTTCATATGCTGAAACACCACTGAGTATATGCTGAAACAATGCTGAGTATATGCTGAAACAATGCTGAGTATATGCTGAAACAGTGCTGAGTATATGTTGAAAAAGTGCTGAGTATATGCTGAAATAGTGTTGAGTATATGCTGAAACAGTGCTGAGACATATGTTGAAACAGTGCTGAAACAATGCTGAGTATATGCTGAAACAGTGCTGAGACATATGTTGAAACAGTGCTGAGACATATGCTGAAACAATGTTGAAATTGGAGTTTCAGCATTTCACTTTGGTAGAAAAATCAGTGAGACTGAAACTGGGTGGGGTCTGAAATTTTCTAACAAATTTTTGTATGACAGTGTGAGACGATTGTATTGTACTAAGAGCTCTTGGATTAGAGTTTTGTATGAGATTGTTTCATGATCCACGATATATATAATATATGATAGTGGGGTTTTTATCTTTATGCTTTCCCAAAAAAACTTCCGTGTTATGTGTTCTTGATATTTCACTTTGTGATCATGGTTTAATTTACGCAAGAATATTAGTAGAAGCGATTATGTATTTAACAATGGCATATAATTGTTAGATTAGGAGAATCGCAGGAAATACTTAATTTGTGTTGAAATTTCTACATGGTATCAGAGCCATGGAGCCACAGAAGTGAGGTGCGGAGATAATAGTATTTTCATAGGTCCTCTCTGGCAGGGTGCGACGGCATAGTGCTAAAAACTTCACACATTTCGAAGAGAAGAAATTCTCTCACCCCACTCAAAGGAGAGGTGTGAACTTCCTTAGGATTTTCGTAGGATCCTCAAAGGAGAGGTGTGAACCTCCCTCACCCCACTGTGCATTACAGTGCGAACTTCCTCGGAATTTTTGTAGGTTGTACACTGGTGAGGTGTGAACTTCCCTCAGGCTAGTAACTGGTCAGGTGTGAACCTCCCAAGGCAAGAAGGATTGCAGCAATTGAGTTTGTGGTTGGATAAAATTAGAATTTGTAGAAGGACTTTCTTGGTGCTACAGTTGATTGAAGATCAAAATGGATTTCAATGGCTTGAGGTTGGAGTATGCACTCGAGGGCAGCGTGAAATACATTGCTTGGAAGGACATGATGAAGGTAGTACTCAAAGACAATGGCTTGAAGGAATACATTGACAAATATGTTCCTAAGCCGGATGTGACAGGCATTGCAAATCTTGATGCATGGAAAAAAAAAGTAGCAAAGGCGAGGAGGATTTTGTTGGAGGGAGTACGAGACCACATTTTCTCAAGTCTCCATGGGAAATCCACACCACATGAAATGTGGAAGGTTTTGATGGATCTATTCCAGAACAAAAGCGACCATAGGAAATTGGCACTCAAAGATAAACTCAGGAAGATCAATATGGAGAAGGGTGACTCCATTCCAAAATATCTCATGAAGTTTGTCCAATGTCGGGATGAGCTTGGAAGTGTGGGAATAATAGTCATTGTTGATGATTTGGTGAGCTTGGATCTCCTAGGACTTCCCAAGAGTTGGCACAGTTATCAAGACTCTATCAATGGAAGGGGAAAATTGCGAGATTGGGAATGACTATGGTCGGATCTAGTGAAAGAGGAGTTCAGGTGGAACACTAGAGATGGATCTTCATCAAAGCATGATGATGAAGAGGATTGTACTTTGAATGCAAAGGAAAGGAAAGGGAAAGGGAAGAAATTCCATTCAAAATCTGAGTCTAAAGTCAAGAAGCTGGATTTGTCCAAAGTGAAGTGTTTTCACTGTCACGAACATGGGCATCTCGCTACTAACTGTCCGCAGAAGAGGAAGAACAAGATGGTTGTTGGAGCTGCAACTGGTGAGGCTCTTGTCTCACAATTTGAGCTTGACTTCTCTTTGATCACATGCATGGCATAAAGTGCATCAGGATCGGTGTGGTATTTGGATAGTGGCGCTTCCTTCCACATGATGGGAGATAAAGAGTCTTTCAGTGACTTGGAGGAGAAAGATCTCAGAATGAATATTGAGATGGGTGACAATGGATGATACAGTGCGACTGGTATTGGTACCATTACCTTTCAGAGGGAGTCAGGTAAACCATTTCAATTGAAAAATGTTATGCATGTTCCAGGTCTGAAGAAAAATCTGGTCTCAGTCGCAATGTTGGAGGACAAATGCTATGACGTTACTTTCAACGGTGGAAAAGCCTACCTGCGACATAAAGAAATGGGTCAAGTCAAGAAGATAGGGATTCGAGTTAAGAATCTCTACATGCTAGAGGTAGATGGTTGTGGTGCCATGGTGGGCAAGGCAGAAAAAGTGGTGAGCCGGGATGAGGCCGAATTATGGCACAGGCGATTGGGCCATCTTCATCATGGAGCCTTGAAGATCATGCAGCAAATATCTACTGGAATTCCAAGGGGAACACTTGCTCAGTTAGATCAGTGCAAGGGGTGCACCCTGGGGAAGTATGTAAAGCCCACCTTTCATGAAATGGAGGACCGTGCTTTGGTGATCCTGAAGAGAATTCACATAGACGTGTGTGGAGCATTCTCGGTTGCTTCAACAACAAAACATAGGTATTATGTTATTTTTGTTGATGACTTTTCTCGTAAATGCTAGATATTCTTCATGCAAAAGAAGGATCAAACATTCTCAAATTTTTGTGAGTTTAAAGCATTGGTGGAGAAAGAGTCAGGGAAGCAAGTGAAGGCTCTAAGGAGAGATAATGGTGTAGAATACATCTTTAATGAATTCAAAGACTTCTGCAGCAGAGAAGGAATTCAAAGAGAACTCATAGCGCCTCATAACCCATAACAAAATGGGGTTGTAGAGAGGAAGAACAGAACAATCATGGGTGTTGCATGAGAGATGTTGCATGATCAGGGCCTACCAATGCATTTGTGGGCATAAGCATGAAATACTGCGGTTTATGTGCAAAAATGTTGTCCTCATAGAATACTTGGCATGAGTACACCTAAAGAAGCTTTCACTAGTAAGAAACCTGATGTTTCTCATTTTAAAAATTTTGGCTCATCTGTTTATGTTCATGTGAACAAGGATGCCAGGAAGAAGATGGAATCGACTGCTAAAGTTGGTATATTTGTGGGGTACACAGAAACACCCCATAATTATCGTGTGTATTTTCCAAACAGTAAGATGATTGTTATGCGACAGGATATAAAATTTTATGAGGGGAAAGCCATGCGGTTGTTGCTTGAGACTGAGCTAGACTTACATGCAGTAGAGGAACTGTTGGTTCCCAAAGATGAGTCTCAAGATGTGGATCAGCCACATGAGGAGGTTCATGGAGTGGAGGAAACCACTCAAGTAGAGCCATCCATCAGAAATGGCAGAAAGCATACCACGGAAGCTGACAGATTGAGACTAGATGCTACACAGAATGTAGGAGCCCCTACTTCACAATGCAGGTAAAGACAATCTCCCGATTGATCTGTTGGATACATGGCTCTAATGAGAAAATGTATTGTGACTGAACCATCTTCCTTTCAGGAAGCAGTGTAGGATCCCACTTGGTTTGATGCTATGATAGAAGAGTATGACTCCATTGTCAAAAATAGTGCATGGGAAATTGTCCCAAGACCGATCGACAAATCAGTGGTAGGTTTGAGATGGATCTACAAGGTAAAGCAAGCTGTTGATGGGAGTGTGGAGAAATACAAGGATAGGTTTGTGGCCCAAGGATTCTCACAGATCGAGGGGATAGATTATGAGGAGAAATTTGCACCTGTCGCAAGTTACTCTTCCATAAGATCCATCCTTGCACTCTCAGCATAGATGGGTTGGCGCATTCATCAGATGGATGTAAAAACTGCCTTTCTCAATGGGATCATTGAGGAATAAGTGTACATTGAATAGCCAAAAGGTTTTGAGACCTTTGACAGGGAGTTGCATGTGTGAAGACTCAAGAGAGAACTGTATGGGCTAAAGCAAGCACCCCGTGCTTGGTACACTCGGATAGACAGCTATTTCATCAGATTGGGCTTCACCAAAAGTGAAGCGGATGCAAAACTATACTAAATTTTGGTGGAGGGTAAGATCTTAATCATTTTTCTTTATGTTGATGATTTAATACTGACTAGTGATGAGCAGCTGATACACTCATGCAAGGATGACCTTGCAAAGGAGTTCGAGATGAAGGATTTGGGCCTCCTTCATTATTTCCTTGGATTGGAAATATGGCAGCAAGATGGTGAACTTTTTGTGTCTCAAGGAAAGTATGCAAGGGAGATACTGGGTAAGTTTCACATGGAAGGCTACAAACCCATGTATACTCCTCTTCCAAGAAACTGGAGGAAAGAGGATGCTACTTCTAGAGAGGTAGTGGATGCTACTGTCTATCAACAGTTAGTAGGTTCACTAATGTATTTAGTGAACACGAGACTAGACATTTTCTATGAGGTTAACCAGCTAAGTCAAGCGATGGTTAAGACTACCAAACTCTTTTGGAAGGCAGGTAAACATGTCCTGAGATATCTGAAGGGCACATCTGAGTATGGATTATGGTATAGATAGACAGATGATGTGAAGTTGCATGGCTTCACAGATGAAGATTGGGCGGGCAGTCCTATGGATAGAAAGAGCACATCATGGGGGATTTTTAGTATCAGATCTACAATTGTTTCTTGGTACAGAAGGAAACAAAGATCCGTGGAACTCAGTTCATCGAAAGAAGAATACATGGCAGCAAGTCAAGATGCATGTGAGGCTATCTAGATGAGAAAGATCTTGGTTGGTTTGTTTGGTTCTCATTTAGATCCAACAATGATTCATTGTGATAATCAGAGTTGCATTAAACTCTCGATTAATCTTGTGTTTCATGATAGATCTAAGCATATAGATATCTGGTATCATCATCTCAGAGATTATGTGTAGCGGAAGATCATGTTGCTTCAATACATTCCTACGGAAGATCAGGATGCAGACATTCTGACGAAGGCGCTCACCAGGAGAAAATTCGAATATCATAGAGACAGGATTGGGGTGAAGGATAATCCCTTTCTTGTTGAGAGGGAGTGTTGAAAAGTCAACAAGAAACCTGTGTCTAATTTACTTTTCCCTTAAATAAATTGGACAATAATTATTAATCTATTAGCTCATAATTACTTGAAATAATTAACTGAAATGACAAATCAGTTAACTATGGGAAATTTGAGTTCAAAGGTTGGCTGGTAAGACATGGAGGTGACTTGAAGTTGTAATAGAGTTATAAGTGTAGTTATGACAGTTGTGAAGTAGTTTAACTCAGTTAAGTGAATTAAGCCCAATTGTACTAGTTGTAACTAAACTTGCACTAGTGAGAGTTCAGTGAATTAATTATTAATTAATTCAAAATCAGTGAACTCACATGCAACTGAAGATTCCCCACGGTTAACTACATGCATGTCAGATCCAGTGGAGACCTAGTTGAGATAACAGGTGAAAGGGACAATTTGGCTATCAGTTGTGATTTGAGTGAAGTGCACTCATGCAATCACACATCCAGTGGATATGTTCATGAGCATGTGCAAACTAGGCAATTCGAATTCATTGTGAGAATTCTAATTCCAGGGATTGTGCAGAGGAGGTAGGTTGTCTAGAGACATAATATTGGCACATGAATTTGTCAATTTTTGTATGACAGTGTGAGACGATTGTATTGTACTGAGAGCTCTTGGATTAGAGTTTTGTATGAGATTGTTTCATGATCCATGATATACATAATATATGATAGTGGGTTTTTTATCTTTATGCTTTACTAGAAAAAAAATTGTGTTATGTGTTCTTGATATTTCACTTTGTGATCGTGGTTTAATTTCCACGAGAATATTAGTAGAAGTGATTCTGTATTTAACAGTGGCATATAATTGTTCGATCAGGAGAATCACAGGAAATACTTAATTTGTATTGAAATTTCTACAAAAATATCACAGAATGACAGTCCCTCCTAGAGAACCCCAACATAACAACAACAATCACATACATGAACCTTAGAAAAAGACATGGATAAGAAAGAAGAATCAATATAGCAATGAAGAATGCACATTTTCTCTACGAGATAAACTGAAGAAACGTGGTTGGTATGTTGATAGTGGTTGTTCAAAACACATGACCGGTGATAGAGATAGGTTTCTACCATTAAGAAAGGAAAGAGATAGGTTTCCCTCCATAATCTAGATGCCGATGTGATTATAAATTAGTGCAACTGTGAAAGGTAGAAATTTAGAATCTATTTTCTACAAAAGGATACAAATCAAAGATTTGCTTCTCACTTCAAACAAATATATAAGAAGTAAAGGACATATATTTACCTCTTGATTTGGAAACACTCCTCAATTTCCCCCCAAAGATGGCACTTAGTTCTGACTCCATAAAACTTTGTGTTCTAATTATTTTAGTTTGATTCTTAGGGACAACAATCTCCCAATCATGATTTCCACTAACTGTAACCAATGAAATTTTGTTGCCACCAAATCCATTTAGGCCACTACCTTCTAGTTTAAGTAGTTCATTGTGCAAATGATCCATAACAAAACTAAGAAATTCTTGAGCGTATTCTTGCATGGGCCTTCCTAAAGGAATGAGAGGTTGGTCAGGACTAAAGGTTTTAAATACAACATCAAACATGGTTGGATAAAAATACCTTCCCACCTCAATCCCTCCTACTTCCTTTACATTCTTTTTCATATCTTTGTCAATATCTTATCTTATAAATTCAATTTGGGTGATGTTGGGCACTTTGAAAACCAAGAAACTATTGTTGGGCTATCTGGTAATTCTATGGGCCATGAAATTTTTCTCTTGGGTAAGGAGGAAGGTGTATATTTCCCAATTTTATTTTAAACAGTCCAATCCAAGCCATATGCTAGTGCTGTAGAAATTGGTTCATTAAAAATTTAGTGCTACTTGAAATATGTTCATAACAAAAACACCCAATACTAGAAAAACACCATATGAATCAACATAACAGAGCCACACCATGCTTTCGATCTGAGGTCTTTTCATCAGTACTAGCATCTACAACATACTGTCAATTTATCCTATAGTACATACTAGAGTAATAACGATGAATACCATGCATACATTCCAATATGGAAAATCCTAGCGGCATGCACAAACATAAAAAATGTTCTATATCTATGTGGTTAGCATATTCATAATATCCTCTTTCCAGGGTGACTTTGATGCCAAACTCACTTTGTGAGTCCTGATCTATATAATCTTCAACAATGGTAGACTAGACAATGTATTTATATGAATCTTACCTTTCATTAACCACCAAAACGACCAAAAAGATATGGGTTGGCCCTAGTGTGTGCTACCATAGGACAACCCATCCAGATTTCTATCTATACATTTATGTTGACCCCATTATCCTTTCTATTGTGTTGTCTGGAAAAGATGAAATGCCAATACTACAAAAATGTCTAAAATAACTTATGGGGATACTTCTTTCTACTTGAAATATTTTCTGCCAATTGCAACAAATCAAAGTTCCCTTGTTTACTATTGGAGAGACCTTTACATTAAGCCAAAATTACACCTGTTGCATGCTAATGTATATTTCTGGGTTTTACAATTGATAATCTGGTGTAGGTTACATCATTCAAGGTGGAATTTAACTGCTACAGGTGTCAAAACCTTCCTTAATTATGTATATAAACACCAATCAGATATGGGATTTTCTCAACTTCAAAAACAATCTATCACCTTGTTCGAGTTTTAAATGCTGGTAGCCTTACTGCTATAGAAATTCCCTCAGATAGTTTCATTCTTGAAAAAATTGGCAATTTGTAGCACTAAATATTCCTTAGGAGATGATATATCATAGCTTTCCCAAAGGATTGTGACTAATGATTTTGAAACTTAAAACTTTAGGAACCATATCATTGTCAACATATATAATGTTGTCTTCTAAATCTAAAATGTGAAGGTACGTAATGATGTTTGATTTCCAACAACAGTATCTGCCCATGCATTCAAAGAATTTTTTGTTGTTGGAGAAGCCATTATTGGTTGTGTAAATTTGTTCTTAGGATTTATTTTTTCCTCTGTGTAGGATCCTGAATTCTCTATACCGATAAATACACAGACAACAACATCATATCAAGTGAATTGATGGAGGAGCAAAGAGACCATCCACTTGCAACAACATGCTTACACTTTATGCAATATGGCCTGATAGAGAAAGTGACATGCTGGAATGTGGCTTCTGTGCAAAATACTTCATAATAATATCACCAACTCTATCTGGACTGAGCATTCCAACTTAAGTCATATGAATTATCAAGTATCACCATCAAGAGCCCACTAATATTCTAATCCATCAAATATGTACAACCATAAAGAGAGAACCAAGCCATGACAATCATCCTACAAATCTCTGAATCATGCGATAAAAATCACATGTGCAATCTTCATACAATGTGGGGGATAATAAGGACCATTGTCCAATGATGATTAAGAAATATAGGCTGTTAGGATGTTGTTATTGTTATCATGAGAAATGCCCATTTTATATAATAAATAAATAAGGCAGGAGGACAAGCTGCAACTCTCTAACAATGTCACCAATACAAATCAAACTACTTGATAAATAAGATCCAAATAACAATTATAAACAATTGGATGTTTGGATAGGTTTCTCTGAATTCTGAGGAAGATTGAATCACATCTTTAGGAAAAAGAAAAATATCAAAATTCTCTCAGGAAAGATATGTAATTGCCACCATAGAAACTTGATACTAAAGCATTATATCACCTAGAAGGGCATAGATTGTCTTTTGGTAAAACCACCTGTTGTTCTAACTCATTAACTTCTTATATTGCTACTACATTAATCGTATTTCATTTCCACCCTTCCACACCATATAATGGAGGAACTCTATCCCTGATCAGGATATAAACTGAGGTTCCTTGAAGATTAATTTCCTTAACATTCAGGTCCAAGAGAGTGGTCACTGGTTTGGTTCCTGCAGACCCCCGATTATGGTTCACTGAACTAAACTCTCTAAGAATAGCTATATTCTAGAGAAAACCTTGACATAGGTATTAGCCCCAGAAAAATTTGAAACTTGTGTGTATATCACCAAACTTCTACCACCACAAATACATATATTCATTGTTAAAATTTGGGCAAAATCTTGAACAAAAACTAAATCATGCATTTAAAATACAAGGAAAATTTGTAAGTTGGATGCTTATCACTACATTGACCCACATAACAAGTACCTATTCAACAATGAGGGGAGCTATCATTCTATAACACATGTATTTTCATGGAGAGGCTTGACCACATTTCAGTTGCATAAGGCCAATGACCATCAACCAAACCATGACACAGGTCTCAATATTTGAAACTCATAATTGAAAATTTGACAACTAGAATGTATACCCAAATACCCAAACATATACAACATGAATCATGAGATTTGATTGCCACACTTATTCCACCACAAATACATATATTCATTATTAAAGTTTGAGAGAAATTTAGAATAAAAACTAAATCAGGGATTTGAAAACAGAGGCAATTTGTAAGCTGGACGTTTATCACTACCCCGACCTTCATGAAAATCAACTATTTAGCAATAAGAGAAGACAAAATTCTATTACAAATGTATTTTCATAGGGAGGCTTGACCACATTTTAGTTTCATAAACCCATCAAACAAACCTTGACATAGGTCTCACAGATGAATTTCAAACTTCAACAACTAGAATATATACCCAAATTATACAACATGACTCATGTGCTCTAATCACCACAATTATTGCACCACAAATACTTATATTCATCGTTAAAGTTTAGGAGAAATCTTGAAAAAACATTAAATTGGGGATTTGAAATATAAGGGCAATTTGTAAGTTGGATACTGATCACTACATTGATCCACATGAAATTCACCTATTTAGTGGTGAGGGAAGACAACATTCTGTTACACGTGTACTTCCATGGGAAATCTTGATCAAATTTGAGTTGCATAAACCCATCAAGAACCTCTCTTCCTATTACTGATTAAAAAAAACCATGTTCCTTGCACAATTTGGGTTTTAAACAAGGACCATTTGTGTATATGAATGTGTTTTATTTTAGGAATTTTCACTGCACATGTGCAAGTTGTTAACAACCATGTATATTTGTTACCATTCAACACCTTTTGACCTCCATCACTATTCATTGGCCTCATTGATGTGTTTGGTACATAAATACGACTCAAAAAGGGCCATAATATCTAAAGAGTTTGGTTCTTCTTCAAATTGTATATTGACAACTCCTTCAACAAATGTTTTGAAAAGAGTTCAATAAAAGCGACAGAATTTTTCGATGAAGTTACCATATTCCTTCTACAAACCAGAAATCCACAATAGTCAACATGTGGTGGAGAGGGAGAGATATTACAGTCCTGACAAGTATCAATAGACAACCTTGTTTGGAAAGCATGGACACTACCAAAATGCTGAGTCCATCTTGCATTACACTCAATTTAACTAGTCAGCAATGCATTAAGTCCATCTTGCAACGTGATTGACAAAACTGGTTCCTATAAGAAATATTGTTGTCTTGTTAACAATTGAAGAGCACAAATTAGAAACCAAGAAAACCAATATTTTTTTTCCTAAAATGAGCATCCATATTTCTCTTTACTGGCCCTATATAAATAACATAGTAGATTTTTAGAATCCTACTCATATTTGACAGGACAACATATTTTCTAGAAAAGTCTACAAGTTATTTTACATATCACTCTACTCAAGACTTCACACTTTCCTAAGACCATCAAAGACCTCATACATTTCATCAGTCTAAAACTCTTAATACTTTTAAAACCTCTTACAATTCAGATACCAGTGCTCTAACACTCACAATCTTTGGATCTCAATTGTTCTTATATTTGATTGCAGTTCTTTCTTTAAATGACATAGGTAAAATAGGAAAATACAATGAGGAATACCTTTGTAAAGTAGGAAAGAAAGCTTGACGAAATAATGATGACAATGTTATTGTTAGAGAATCTCTCCAAACAATAACATTTGGTAAACCCTGGAATATGAAAATATTACATTAGTTGATTGGGATATAAGAATATATGAAATTGTGCACATTCTTAAATTGGCTAGATTTTCCCCAAAAGGCGGTCCTTTTGAGAAGAAATTGTTCTACATCCTTATCTGGACCATATAAAATAGAGAAATCATGGATCTATGATGCCACTAAATAATTGATTAGTCTATGAAAATATCATAAAGTCAATAAGAACTGGATCACTTCATTTACAACAATTACAAATTTCAAAATGTACATTATCAAGGTTTCCTTTGGATACCGATATAATTATGCCAAAGCACTTATGTACTAATCATTTAAGGGTGAGATATGACAATGGTTTCTTACAAGTTATTTCCCTTTGGATTTACAATGTGCACACTCCATACAAACCTTAATACTGATGGAAGAATATGCCTATCAGAATCATGGTCCCAATCACCTAATAAGATTGGTCACTAACAATTCAACAATTTATCATTGTGTGTTGTCTCTGACATTTTGTTTACCTTGGAGCTTTGAGATTTATCAAATATTAAGATCTCTAAGATTTAGCCTTCTACTATTTTTCCACACTTACTTCTCAATTCAGCCCAAACGTGAGGAAATAGACAGATTTGTTTTTTATAATTTTGAATATGATCTCATAATTTAGTAACAATTACAAATATGGCATAGTAACATTAGTATGGTATGGAAGCACATCCCTAGAAGCTGATTTTAAGAAAAACATATTTTGGAAATATGTACATGTAATTACAAAAGGACCCTCAAAGAATGAAAGAGTTTGTAACCACTAGGAAGAACAAATAGAGAAGCATTAAACATGGAAGTAACAAGGCAGATGGGTAAGCATGGAAGTAGGATTATCATCAGGGTCTATTTCCTTACGCAATAATTGGAGTTGATCATCTTTTTTACGATCATCATAAGCAATTATTCCTAAATGAAAGAAGAAGAGAACCCAATAGGAAAGTTCTTCTAACTAATACATAATATTTCTCTCACACTGTAGTTTCTTATGCTTCCGATTTGCTTAGAAAAGACAACACTGACATGATATTCAGGGATATTTTGTAAATCAGAGAAAAAATATTAAAATTGTTTGTTTTTTTCCTTTTCCGAAGCCCTAATTTAGTAAATGAATCGGGTGTAAATTTTGAAGTGATATAAAATTACTCATAAGGTTCCTCTCTAGAATGCCTCATAATGTTTCCAATATCCTTGTAGATAATACGATTTGATAGCTCTAAATATTCAATAAGAAACATTTTTCATAACTTGTCATAGAGTTGTTCATAACAGATGAACATTGTCAAATCAAGGGTTCGACCTTCTTTTTCAGTCTCACTAAGGACATTGCAGGGGAGAACTGTATTATCTTATGTCTCTTCATACCCAACAATTTAGACTTCGTTTCTCGATACAATGTGATAGTGTATTTGTCCCTTCTCTTCACTATTTCCACTCGCCCTTCAATGTAGGTAAGGTAAGATAATTGCGGGGCCTCTCCACTCGTGATTTGAGGGAACCCATGGAAAAATACCTTTGAATCATTGCCAGTACCATAAAACTAGGGGGGAAAGCGCAAGGTAAGATAACTGTGAGGCCTCTCCACTCGTGATTTGAGGACACCCATGGAAAAATACCTATGAATCATTACAAGTACCATAAAACTAGGGAAAAATACCTCTGAATTGTTTCCATTACCAGAAAATGGGGGCAAAACACCTCTGAATCGTTTCCATTACCAGAAAATGGGGGCGAAAAACCTCTGAATCATTGTCATTACCATAAATTTGAGGTGAATGGGAGGATCTGGTTCGAATTTTAAGGGGCGAAATGGATTTCCATGCTCTTCCCTCACAAATATATGTGGGCTAAGGGTTATATATATATATATATATATATATATATATATATATATATTTGAAAATAAATTTGGGGCTATATATAGGTAAATCCAAAAAACCTGTTTATGTAAACAATTCGCCCAACCAAAATTCCAAACCTCTTAATTTCTCCCATTTGCGAAATTCCCCCCCTAAAATCACCTATGTGTATAGGATAGTGACGTAAAGGGACATAAGAACCTTGGGTAAACAATAAATTTTTACAAGGATGAGAATATAAATTTTGATATTGATGATTTAACACATTCTAGTAAGGCTAGTAATAGCTTGTGTTGAATTTCACTATTGGCTTAGTTTTGTGCGCACACACAAATAGATTTGTGAATGCTCATTCCATAGTTTTTCACATGCCTAAGGAAATTCACGAGGAATGACATAGAGTGCGTACCAGACCAAGTTTTTTCAGTTGCACGCCATGCTTAAAGACTACTAAGTACGTGCCAGTCATAATTTTGTTAGTTGCACCGGAAAACAAGAAGATGCTTAGCTGAATAAAGAAAGGAGTCATCGGGAAATATCCTTGAATGATTATTTCCAGTAGAATACAAAAACGAGGGATGACCAGAGAATGAGCTGGCCAGATAGTTAAAATTTCCCTTAATGAAGGAAGTCTACATGGACTACTGATAGACACCAGAAGCATACGAGACAATTTTATTAGACAAACGATTAGAGTAGAGTAGAATGAGACAATGCTCCCTAGTAGAGAAAGATATAAAAGGAATCTCTTACATAAAAAATAGAGATAATTAGTGGTTTTAGCGAGTCTATTGAGTCTATAGTATTGAGCTAACTATGATCCTATTGTAATATTGTCACGCTTTGAATGTAATCATGTGTCTATGATATGTCTGAGTTTTGAGCCAAGGCGAATGGCACAACATGTTGTAAAAATGAGGTTTTATATAGCAAATATATGAAGTTCTCGGTCTGTCATATGTATATTTCATGTGGAATGTATATCTTTGTTCTGATGAAATACTTCTAGTAATAAAGAGATGGCAGTTCTGATCCATTATTTCTATCATTATGAGTTCATTATGTTTGTGTATTTTTTTAATTCTTAGTCTTAGTGGTTTATCAAAAATAAGTTACATGGATTCCAATTGCAGTGACTTGTCATGTGTTTAAACCTTCATCCATGTCACAAGACCCTATGGTATTTGTGATCCTCTCTGCATCTCAGATCAGACCTTCCTCGACCTTGACCAAGGATTGATATGCTTATTCTTTGGGGTTTTTGTAGGAAAACTCTAGACGAACCTTGGGTCTAAAACTCCCCATTGTTAAGAAGGATGGGACGCACACAAGCGTGGAATGAAAACACCCAATAAATGGTTATTTTGTTGGGACTTGAAGTCTTGTTGAGATCGATGAAGGGAAATAAAAATGATTTGGCATACCTCTAAGGAGGAGATTCAAGACTAGATAGAAGTGAAATAAGATGAGTTTTCCCTATGAGAGATGCAAGGATTGAGGGTGAAAAATAAGGAATGGAAAGGTAGATATATTTACTTGGATACGCATGAGATCTTCTTTGCATAATTTCCTTACCTGTTGCATGAATGGATAAAGAGGCAAGTTGCTATCAATTTGACTATATTTCCATTCGAGCCAATAGTTTGGGATCAAGCCATGGTTGATATATTGAAGGTGTTAGATAAAAAGTGGACTCGGGATATTTCATTTTGGTTTGCTCGAGTGAAGGAAGGATACACTATTGAGTTTGTTGTAGAATATAGAAATACTTTCAGTGAGGCTGAAAGAAAGTTTGAAGAAGGTCCAAGGAACAAGATGCTAGAAGCGATTCCATTTTGGATCAAGATGTTGTTCAAAGAGAGAAGAATGATGTGCATGAATCCTGATAGAATGGTCGATTAAGCACCCTAGCGTTTGGGGGGGGATTTGGAAAAGGTGTGGGAAAAGGAGCTGGAAGTGGATCCATTGAGTAGGATCCAAGAAGTTGTTGAGATGAGGTGAGGTATGCAATGGACCTAAAAGAGCATAGGATAAAAAGAGTCGAGAGGTGTGCAAGAAGAGTTGAGATAAAAAGAAGATCAAAGAGAAAGGTGGAAAATAATTAGCTAGGAGCATCCAATGAGGGGTCGAGTCCAAGATGAAGAGAAACGAAAATACACCAAGTGGTAGTGCTAGAGTGGATGTTGTTCCATAGTGGAGAAAAAACGAGGATAGGCCCACGAAGAGGCATGGCATAGACGAGATGGTTCCAAATAGGGATACCAATAGTGATACTAGCACAAAATTAGGTGATGAATTCTGCACCCCTTAATTGTTGCAGAGTCTTGCAACCTAAGAAGAAGATGAAGTACAAAGAAGTGGTATGGTAATAGAAAGAGAGGATGGCGTGCAAAGTAGTAGTGTGATGATTGGAGAGAGAAAATATGTGCAAGGTGGCAGTGCACAGATTGAACCAAGAGACAAAACACATATTTGTAGTGCAAAGGTCAACCGGGAATACATAGCACAAATTAGTGGTGAAGAGATATGACATGAAGGAAGGGAAAAAAATGTTGGTGCACCAGAAAAAGAGGAAGATGGAGCCATCCTTTGGTATGATGTGTCTAGATAATTTCCCCTCTAAAACAACAAAGATGCTCTTCTTCGGGGTTAGAGAAACTGAATACTTCAAAAATATTTCAAAAATATTTTTTAAGTGTTGTAAGTGGTATGACCTCTTCTTAGAGAAAATTGTGACATCATCAAGATAGACCTCAATGTTTTGATTGATTAGCCCTTGGAAATCTATATCCATTGCACACTGGAGCATCGTGCCTATGTTTATTATCCCAAATGACATTATTCGATATGCATATGTTCCCCACTTTATGCGAAAGCTTCTCTTTAATCAATTAGCTTTGGTTACTAGAACTTGATTGTAGCCATAAAACCTATATAATAATGACAACACTTTGGCACTAGAGATGTGTTGTAAGATTTGTTACCTTGAAGGAGTAAGGTGGTTATTTTTTTCAAATGATTGATTAAGATTTTGGAAACATATGCATAGTTTTATCTCCCCATATTTCTTCCCGACATGTACCAAATTCACCACCCATGTAGAGTGATAGACCTTCAAGATGGTGTTGGCATATAATAACTTATTATCTCTTTTTGTATAAGTTTCTCAAGAGTTAAATGGAGTTTTTTTAACTTCTTCTTAAAAGGCTTGGCATCTTCTTTGAGTGGTATGATGTCTTGTATGGTGTTTCTATCATAATACTTTAAATAGTAATAAGTTCATGCAAAAATATCCTTATATTGTCTAAACAACTAGATGTACATCCTCTTTTCTTCTTCTCAATAATACGTCCTCAAATTGACGTGTTTGGGGTCCTCCTGAGTACCTAGGTTGACTAAATCATGGGTCAAAGAAGAACTATTTGCATTCACATTTACTATTATACGAAATCTTGTCTATAGGTTGGAAAAAAAGATTATAGTAAAAAATCCTTTCTGAATTGGATTACTTTTTAGGTTGTCCAAGCCATCCCTACAGTTCTATATATATTTCTCATATTCCTCATCATCTATAAAGATGTCCTTAGATCTGACTACATTGGTGAGGAATTTAATAATATGGTCATCATCACTAAATACCCTCCAGTATGTCACATTGTTTATATTCAGGGCTTGAAAATCAATTCAACAAAATATACACCATTCAAAGGAGTAAAACTTGAAGTAGTGTTAGATAACATATTAGCAAATACATTTTTTGAATGGGGTATAGAAGTGATATTGAGTGCATCAAAGGCATTAATAAGTCTACAAACCTCTAATTAGTAACCTTTTATATGGGGAGTGTTTATCCTCGAGAGAGAAACAATGCCAAGACACCCTATGGAGGAAAATATCCTACCCACTCTAGGATTTATAGAAAGGTTCCAAGAGTTGAAGGGAGAAACCCTCAAGATGTAGATTTTTTTTTGATATTTTCTCCCCAAGAAATTGAAGAAGATTTTATGTGTAAGTGTGTGCGTATATTTCAAATACAAGATCTGAAACAACTAACTATAAAAAAAAGCCCAATTTAAACTTTATAAAATAAACCACAACTAACATGCATCCAGAAACATGGAGGGGACCATATTCCTCTCTGACCAACTTTAAGAATAATTTAAAAAAAAACATCAAAATAACATAAACGATGAAATACAATTCTTTTAAAAATAATAAATAGTTTTTAGTTAACTGTTTCTAAAAAGGAAAAAGATAAAAGTGATTCCTCAAAACTAAAATACAAATAAATTCATAAATTTTCAATATAACATTCAAAATACTTCCACATTCATATTAATTCAGTAGTAAATATCATAAAATAAGAATATGAAAGAAAGAGAATTGAGAATATTATAGAATACCAATATTATAGAATTGAGAATATTTGAGAATAGTAAATATTATAGAATATTATAGAATATCAAATATTACAAATTATCTAATTTTGCAGATATAATGTTTGAATTTCACAAGTTTATAAAATCTGAGATTAATAATTAAATGTAATAAGATTTAGACATATAAATCGACTAAAACCACGTTAATAAAGAAAAATAAAAAACAACTCACACTAAAAACCTACAAAATAATATTAACTTAATAAAAAAATAGATTAAATATTATAAATATGCCTAGGATTTGGTTGAACAACTTTTGTGAAAAATTAAAAAGATAAAATTAATAATGTACAAATTAAAAATGATTTTTAACTAAAGCATTTCAATTATAAAACCTTATCTTACAACCTTCTATTTATAAAGATAATTTGATTTGGAAAGAAATTGAACGTAAATCCCACATTCAAATTGAATTTATCAAATAAATACAAAAACATAAAGGAAAAGAATCTCATAATATTAGGCTACTAAATAAAACTAAAATTTCTGGCATTTTAAACAATATTTAGATGACCGGAACATGGTAGAACACCATGCATAGAAACAAAGAAAAGAAGAGTGGATGGCTTGTATCAAAATATGGGACTTTATGTTAGACACCACCACTCAATGTTAGCTTCCTTCACTTTTATCTACAAAAACATTTCTACCTAGCAAGCGAAGTGCCTCAAAAGTTTGAGCATATGGTACATATTCATGAAGTTGAAGTACAAACTGTGTCATCTATTGAGAAGCGACACATTCAAAAGTTCCTCATGGAGAAAGTGATAATAAAAATAAAACTCAACCGTGGATTTCCTAAAATTGATTTAATATGTAATTGCCAATTATGAGGATCCCCGTAATACACATAATTTTCCCACCATAATTTATGTAAACATGTTTTTGATGAATGGAAATAGTGTAAAGTAATTAGGTAAGAAAACTCCAATTGAACTGAGGGTTGAATTATAATTGGTTATGATAAAAAAGGGAATAGGGTTTAACTAAGGGTTGAATTATAATGGGAATAGTGTAAAGTAATTAGGGAAGAAAACTCCAATTGAACTAAGGGTTGAATTATAATTGGTTTTGATAAAAAAAAAATGTAATTGTATATATCCTAAAATTTAGGAAGTTATAGTGGCTTTTGATGCTATGGAGTTGAAGTTTTTTTTTATAATTATTGTAGGATAATTGTTTCAAATAATTTCATGAATGAGGAAGCAAGTCATTAGTGTCATTAGTTAGATCATATTTCGACTAAAGAGAATTGTTTATGTTAATTAAATGTTTTATACTATTCTACAACTCTATATTTGCATGGATGCTTTTGTATGAAATTGTTTTGTTTAGTTTTAAGATATCTTGATAAAATAATAAATTTTGTTTCATTTATTTATCTCGGCCAATTATTAATTATGTATTATTTTATGTGTTAAGTTAGATATTTTTTTTTTAAGAGAAAGTATTATTATTCAAGATGATAATGCTTATAGAAATACTTCTTAGAACTTAAAATATTAGTTATTTTATCTCCTTTTGTTGAGAGCTAACTTTGAAAACAAAATATTATATATTTCAATATTCATTAGATAATGTGTTTGTTGAGAGCTAACTTTGAAAACAAAATATTATATATTTCAATATTCATTCGATAATGTGTTTGTGTTCTTGTTTACCAATATTTAGAAATTTGTAAAAGAAATATTACAACACATTTAAAGACCATCAAAATGTTTTTGGGTCATTAATCGTGATACTTCTCCCATACCAATTATGGGAGAGTTTTTAATTCGACTTATTCATTGTGATTAACCTTTATTATTCAAATCTAGATATTTCATCCTATAAACAAGTAGTTGATGTGTGGTTAATTGGTGTAAAAGTCACATCCTTATGAAATAAGGTTCTCTGTGTATTGAGTTAATACTCATTAATGTTGGTACCACTAGTGATTAGGATTTTGGCATTGAGAAATTGTTTATAGAGGCAAAAATATATGTGATTTTTGTCAAGTTTTATCAAAGTACTGAAGCTTTTCTCATTTGTAGGTTAACCCCTTAAAGAGTCCCATCAACATTTATCTCATTTTGGACTATCAATATTTGGGTTAATATTTTACAGGTTCAATATTTTTGTTCTTTATCTTTGACTTTGTATGATTTGTTTTTTTTTGGAAATTGTTCTTAATTCTCTATTTTTGATATATAAGTAAACTAAAATGTTCTCAACTAAGGACAATGAATTGTACCATTAGTTGTACTTCCAAATTATTAGGTACATAAGAATGATCTCTGTAGATATTATACTCAATGTACTATAGATACAAATGGGAAAAATTTAATAAGTATGTTTTGAGGTATTCGTACAAGGTTTCCAATATGCACAGAAAATAAATTAAGTAAAAGGTTCTTTCATATATGGTACTACTTTTCAGGAGAAAACAAAGGTGTATCATAGTGTCCTATGGTGAGTCCACCTTTATTCTTGGAGATGTTTCTTTTTAACCACAATTTTACCTACTAAACAACTTATGTAGCTATATTAGAGTTTGTAAATGTCTCTAGTTAAAAAAACATTAATTTATTCAAAATAGGGGAAACATTCTAAAATTTGGGTATTCTTAGAAGCCTTGTAAAGCCTTTATTTAGGGTCCATTATATTAGTTGATCTTGCACCTAAGATGTATTAAAACATGTTTTTTAGATGTACTAAAACATGTTGTCTTCAAAAGGAAGGTATGTCTAAGATGTACTCCAACATGTTTTCGGTATCTTTCGAGTGAGAAAACTTGCATGGAATTCCACTTCACAAGTATTTCCCTAATGTGTCTTGTTATCGCACGGTTTGTAGGAAAGGTCCAGGCATCTTGAGTCAAGGCTTGAAACCGGCGTAACAAGAGCTTCCCCACCCACTGTCACCTCGATGGGGGGCTCTTTCTATTTAGGAGGGCTAGTCCAAGGGAGACGTCCCTATGCAATCTGGGTTCAAGAAGGGCTAAGGATAATGGATCAAGACAATAGGTTCCCTTTCACAGATTGCAGCCAAGTATGAGATAGTCAGGGAGAAAGATCCACTGATGATGCACCTGTTTGCGAGACAAGACAAAGAAAACTAGAATATGTTCTTTGCAGTGGGTTAGTACTTCATAAAATCAATGACTATCTTCCAATACATATGTGAGCAAATGATCAATGCTATTATTGACGAAGTCAATGATGGCTAAAAAGAGACAAAGATTTATATTACTTCTTCAATAAATGCATGAG
>ML781431.1:971361-998844 GCA_009831015.1 Picea engelmannii | reverse complement strand
TGTCTGGCTAAGAAGAAGAAAAGATGGGCCCTCAAGGGCCATGCTCAAGTCAATCTGCTCTCGTACTCCATGTCTGGGATCATGTGGGCCTCGAGACATGATCTCCTAGTTATCCCTAGATAGCGGGGATAACATGTCTAAATTAGTGAGATGTAGCTTCTATCTGCCTCACAATTCAAACTCAATTTGGACATCACAATTTCAAAATATGATTGTTTCATTTAGATACATATTTGAGCTTAATTCACTGGACTAGATAATAAAATATTTTTAACTTATTTAATTTATAAAAATAAAATTAACATACTAATACTATATATTATCTATATGTAATGATTTTTGCAGTTAAAAAAATCAATATAAATGCATTCTAAAATATATTTAGCTTATTCAATTTAAATTTTCCACATAATATTTTGATATATTTTTACATGCATGACATTCCCACAATAAAAATAAAATATATATCTAGTATGGATGAATCATCATTGGTAATTGTCCTTGACATATGGTCACACAAAAAATTGTCAAATATGATTCCATTTCAATTAGTTATGATGTAATTGTTTTATTAATATTTACAATAAAATATATATCCAACATGGATGAATCATCATTGATAATTGTCCTTGACATATGCTCATACAAAAAATTGTCCAATATGATTTATGATTCGATTTCAATGAGTAGTTATGATGTTCTTGTTTTATTAATATTTACATGATCTGAAAGACAATACCGAAACAAGCCACATGTGGAAATGTCCCTGCCAGGGACACTAAGGTTTTGAGCATTACAACAAAACCAATGCATTCATGATTGAATTTTTTTTTTCATATGACCTGATCAGATCTCATCATTGCCCAGAAACTACATACAACAATGACAACATAAACGCTTGCAAATCATTCAATCCCTACATAGAGGGCCAATGAATTGATCGACATTGTCAACATTACATCTGCTGACCTGGTCAGTGACTTGTGAATCATGTGCATTGTGACTTAAGGGATTGGCCCTCTTTTGACGGAAGGGAGGCGTTGACAGAATAAGGTTAACAACTTTGGTGAAACATAATACCATTAATTCCACTTAATTGATGCAAAAGAAGTAGTCCAATGCCGATCTTTAATACCCCATTTCAATGTACTAACATTAGTATAGAAAACTACAGATCATTCTCGTTTCAGAGTAACAAGCATGCATCCACCTATCAAATAACATTTACAAATCCAACAAATCAAATGAAATTCGAGATGTAACTCAAAGTCAAAGGAAATGCATATCTCCGTTCAAAAAGGGATAATATATTGATGTTAATTTCTTGATTTATTGTCTCCATGATACTCTGAAATTCAAACTGATCCTCACAATTAAAAATACTAGCAAAATGTGACTAAAGTTTTTCAAGTTTTAAATGCATTTAATTGTTTCCCATCAAGGAAAAAAAAGTTTAAACTGTGTTCGAACCACATAAATATAAAAGAAAATACAAATCCAAAACTTGCATGGGTGTTTTGCAAGTAAAATATTGTTTTCAATCATGAGATGTTGGCATTAAATATCTTTATAAAACATGAGATGTTGGCATTAAATATCTTTATAAAACTATTGATGTAGTTTATAATAAATATGACATTTATTTCACACAAGTATTGCTTATTAAAGCAAACAATTAAGGCAATAAATCCTAATCACAAAAAAAACTTGCAATAGGCTTGAGATGCTTATAAATGCAATTGGGAATTATACTGAAAAACCTGATGGAAATGTCATATTTATAATACCTCTATGTAAAACAAAGACATGAGTTAAATAAATTTGGCGAGAATCACAACCCCAAAAACAGACTCACCATGAAAAATTGACAAGGCAAGAAGTAGAGACCTGGAACAAAAGTTTTTTGTACGCTTCCCCAACACTACATAAAAATATAGTTCACATTGCAAATTGATTTAGAAAGGCCTCAAGACATGGTTAGGTTTCGAAATGTCCTTAGATTGTTGTGAAATCGGTTGTGATACTTTGGCTTAAATAAACACCTTAGCATAAAATGCTAGATAATGTTTAGAGCACATTATAATTTGGAATTCCATTAAATTGATCATTATAGAACAATACACTTTGTATAAAAAATCAACCCACGAGTTATTTCTAATCAAACATATAAATAAATGGTGTTCTAGAAATGCTAGATAATGTTCAGAGCACATTATAATTTGGAATTACAATAAAGGATAATTATAGAACAACACACTTAGTAAAAAAAATAAACCCACAAGTTATTTTCTAATCAAACAGAATTTAAACGATGTTCCAAATTATTTTCTGACGAGAGACACCCAATCAAAAAAAATTTACTTGATTACTCAATGAGAATCTAATTGGAAAACTTCAAACTCTAATATAATGATTCATGGTGTTATCGATCAATCCTTAGCTACAGGCATTGTTGTCAAACAAATTTACAATTTCATAGATTGAAATATAACAATATCTTATATATAGATATACCTCTGAAAAATATGCCTCAAACTTAAACATACGTGAAAACAATCCAAAAAACACCCCTATACTATAAAATTAATAGTAATTTCCAAACATGGCCAATTACAACCCTAATGTCTTTCTTTTAAAAAGAAAATCCCTAGGATTTGCATTTAACAGTTTCTTATCGATTAAATTATTCAAAATACATCATACCAGAAACCGTGGATGGAAGTAGCTTTTTGTTATATAGCAAAGCATGAATTTTTCTTATATTTAAATTGCATAACTATAATAACAAAGCATGAGAATTGAAACTAATGACTTATTTGACAGAACATGACTAGACCTGACAACCACCTTGTTGAAAGTTAAATAACATTTCTGCCTAAAAAAAACAAAATCCACAATAAGGTTAGCCCAATATCTGTATCACAAATGACACACAACAAATAACTCAATATGAAAACATGTTCATACATTTAAAAGGATTAAACTTAATGATATAGATAAATTTATTTTTTCAGAATGGAGAATTTTAGTGACTGAAAGTGATTTAGATACTAACCCAATGTAAATGGAATATCTTTCAAACAAATTGTCAGAAGAAAAATTAATCATAGGTATCTATTTGTATGATGGATTAGTTGGGAAAAGGTGAGCATAATTTGAAACGAATGAAATACAGGTTCCCAAATAGTAGGTTGAGTAAGTGACGATATAGTCTTACTATAAATGCTAAATCAGGAATACATAAAACTCAAGCCTACACAATTCTCTTACATGATGTATAAACTCCATTCAAGTTTGCCTCACTTTGGACGGGAAAATTGGAAAATGTGCCAAACCTTGCTAGAAATCTCAAATAGGAAAATATGCACACAATGTACAAATAAATGGACGAGATGATCAAGGTTTGGTACACAAGAAACTTCATGAGTAACTAATATTCAACATGTCTGACAGAAAAATCCATGCCAACCTACTGGTCATAACAAAAGGTCTATTTATTTCATATAATTCAAGATACCAAAATCAGACTAAAGTATATACTAATAGAAAAATATCACAGAGAAAAACCGATTCCCAGTTCTTGGTGATAGAAATCACAAATGTACTTTGAAAAAAAATCAGTACATCCATGCATAAATAATTTGTTCCATAAAGTATGAACAACAACTACAACCATGTAATTTCTAAGTGAATAATCGTACAATCGTAGACTATTTCTCTTCCTACATAAGCCAGGACAATCTTCACATATCGGTGAGTTAATGGATGTTCAGACTTTTTAACTACAACCAATCATCTAATACACCAAGCAACTTCATGAACATATTACTATGTATCAAATCTTATGCAGGTGCATATCCTATGGAATATTCAGGCGGAGCATAGCCACGTGAGGTTGGTGAACCCACCGGCATCATAACTATGGATATCAATAGCAACATAGGAAGTAGGGAAACTTGTTTTGGTTGCCTCATCCAGGAATCCTGGCAAATTGTAGTTGAGAAAGATTAGATCCATCATCTACTGTTAAATATGAGAGTGATGGACTCAATACTGGAGGAAAAATAATCCCATGTGCCGACTACTCTCTCCATATATTTCCTCAAACCAGGGTTATGGAAAATATAACCAGACATGACATAACATAACAGGAAACCAAATCCCCAAATGCACATAAAATACTCATTGTACAGGGTTATGGAAATATAACCAGACATGACATAACATGGAAACGAGGAAAAACAATGAAGAGAGAATTTGAAGTGCACCTGTAATCGAGGCCATCGATGTTAGCAAATAACTTGATATGTTTCATAATTTTGCAGGGTTCCTAGAATGGTTGCTTGAAGGAATTAGGCGAGTTTATATGCAACGAGGATTTCATACATAAAACCATGAACTTTCCCACCCAAGGCCATCGATGTTCGCAGATAACTTGATATGTTGAACACAATTTTGCAGGGCTCTTAGAATGCTTGCTTGAAGGAAGTAGGCAAGTTCAGATGCAATGAGGATTGAGTTCAGATACAATGAGACCATGAAATTTCCCACCCATGCATGAATGAGACGATAGAGACTCCACCTGCCTCATTTGGTATGAGGCGCCCAACCACCTATTATAAACAACCCCTTCTCCTTGACAATGTCATTAAACATCCCGCCGCCACCCCCAGGTTGTGGTGCCCAACATAGGCATCACACAAAAAAACTATAACTTAAACCTTGTTTCAACGCCTCGGGAACCATGCAGGTACATAATGTAAATCATCCAAAATTTAATGTCCCTATGACATAACTTTTTCTTTTTATATATATTTTTGTCCCATCCTTTGGTATGATGTGTCTAGCTAATTTCCCATTTGAAACAACAAATATGCTCTTCTTCCGGTGTAGAGAAATATAATACTTTGAAAATATTTCAAAAATATGTTTTAAGTGTTGTAAGTGATATGACCTCTTCTTAGAAACAATTGTGACCTCATCAAGATAGATCTCAACATTTTCATTGATATCCCTTGGAAATATATATCCATTTCACACTGGAACATTGTGCCTATGTTGATTATCCCAATTGACATTATTCGATATGCATATGTTCCCCACTTTATGCGAAAGCTTCTCTTTGATCAATTAGCTTCAGCTACTAGAACTTGATTGTAGCCACAAAACCTATATAATATTGAGAACACTTTGGCACTAGAGATGAGTTGTAAGATTTGTTCCATTGAAGGAATAAGGTGGTTATTTTTCTCAAATGATTGATTAAGATTTTGGAAACTTATGCATAGTTTTATCTCCCCACATTTCTTCCTGACATGTACCAAATTCACCACCCATGTAGAGTGATAGAATTTCAAGATGGTGTTGGCATATAATAAATTATTTATCTCTTTTTGTATAAGTTTCTCACGAGTTAGATGGATTTTTTTTAACTTCTTCTTAAAAGGCTTGTCATCTTCTTTGAGTGGGATGATGTCTTGTATGATGTTTCTATCATAATACTTTAAATAGTCATAAGTTCATGCAAAAATATCCTTATATTGTATAAACAACTGGATGTACACCCTCTTTTATTCTTCTAAAAAATAGGTCCTCAAATTGACGTGTTTAGGGTCCTCCTCAGTACCCACGTTGACTAACTCATGGGTCATAGAAGAACTAATTGTCTTCACATTTACTATTATATGAAACCTTGTCTATAGGCTGGAAAAAAAGATTTTAGTAAAAAGTCCTTTCAGAATTGGATTACTTTTGAGGTTGTCAAAGCCATCCCTACAGTTCTATATATATTTATCATGTTCCTCATCATCTATAAAGATGTTCGTAGATCTAACTACATTGGTGAGGAATTTAATAATATGGTCGTCATCACTAAATATCGTCTAGTTTTTCACATTGTTTAGATTCAGGGATTGAAAATCAATTCAACAAAATATACATCATTCAAAGGAGTAAAACTTGAAGTAGTGTTATATGACATATTAGCAATTTCATTTTTTGAATGGGGTATAGAAGTGATATTTGTTGATGATTACAGTTGCATGAGACATCCTCCAGGACATAGATCTAAGAGAGATCCCCTAAGATGGGTGTCTAGTTCCTATCTGAGACAAAGCTGGAACATAGTGATGGCCTCCTCCTTACAAAGAGTTGAGAATAACTCCAAATGATTCTCTTGTGTAACATAGTGAGAAAGGATATCTGCTGATTTGGACGTGCCTGGGGTTGAGCATAAGGTGAACGTGTGAATTCCCATGAGATGGGTACATCATTATGAGACAGAGATGAAGATGATGTATTAGCCTCTTCTCAACAGAGAGTTGAGATGATGAAATCCAGATGACTCTCCTATGTAATGCAGTGGGAAGGAATATCTGTTGAGTTGGACATGCCTGTGGATGAGCACAGGTGAATGTGATCCTAGTGGTTGAGCACTAGTTAGTGTGGTTCTCCTATGAGATGCAGTGAGATAGATATATGGACATCCCTATGGATTTTCCCCTAGTGGATGAGCACTATTGGGTGCATGATATCCCTTTCTATATTGTTAAAGATTCAGACTTACTCGTAACCCTAATTGTAATGTAAATGGTACAGGTCAGCCCCACTTTAATGTAATAGATAATTAATGTAAAAGATAATTAGTATGGTTATTAGTAATTATATTGTGAGTTAGAGAGGTCGGCCCTGTTGTTCCAACATACACTTCTATTGAAATTTTCAGTCTAATATAAGTAAAGGTAAATTCCCCATTGAGGAATCATATCTGAAGTGTGAGTTTGGAAATTTCAGCAAGTACATCTTCTTGGGAAAAGTGCACACCTCTCTTGGGCGCTAGTCTTCTAGGGTTTGTGAGCACCCCTTTGTGTGATAGTTTTTATTAGTGGTGAAGGTATTTATCTTGAATAATATAGCAACAGATTGGTTGGGTTTGCTTCCCTTGTTGAGAAGGGTTTCCTAGGATACTTCTTGTGTACTTGTGCATGGTGTTTCTTCTTGTGATCTTGGTTGTTGCAACACAATTGTTTATGGTTAAAATAAAATAACAAAATGAAATGAAATTAAATCTTAAACATTTCTTATTGAAAAATAAACATGGTATTAGAGAATAGGTCTTGAAGAACCCATTGCACAAGCAACTTTCATCCATATTCTCTCTCTTGCAAAAATCGTACGACCCTCTTAGGGTTTCCAGAAATTTTGTACGTCCCACCTTTATGGGAGGTCTCAACACTTGGCACTTGGAAGTTGGGGCTAAAAAGAGCATAGGTTTGTATGAACTCTTTCAGTGCACCTCCAACAAGTCTCAAATTGCAATTCTGAGCATTTTGACTTTTTGTCAGTAGGGTTTCTAGGATTTCGCTAATTTCTGCAGAAAATTTTCAGAATTGGGTTTCTATAACTCTTTGAAGGAGCTATTCAGAATAGTAGTGCTATCCTATCCTTCAAAGGCTTATTGTTGGTAGTCATAAATCCCAAAAAAACTAAAAGTGCCAGCCTAGCCTAGCCGTTCGGTTTTCTAGCCTAGTTGATAAGGGTTTGTGAAGAATCCAAAATTAAAATGAGAAAAATCATGATGGGAGAGAAGATTGATGATTCAAGAAAAATCAGTTCCAAGAAGATAAGACCTCAAGAAGATGAAGACATCAACATATCAACACTCTTAGGTATGGTCCCTACCAATGATAATACTTGGTTAATTGACAGTGGTGCCTCCAAGGACATGACTGGTCTTAGAGATCACCTAACAAATTTTGTTGAGAAAGAGACACATCTACATGTTTTCCTTGGAGATGATTCCAGATATAATGTGACAGGGGTTTGAACTTCTACTTCCAACTTGGTTCAGATATACAACTTCAATTTAAAGAAGTACTATATGTACCTGGAATGAATAAGAACCCTGTCTCCATTTCTACCTTGGAAGACAAAGGATACAATATTAATTTCTCAGAAGGAAGAGTTCTTTCATGGCACAAAGACTCTCATATAAATTCTGCCAAGGTAACTGGTGTCCGAGAAAACAACTTGTATAGATTGACTATCAAACAAGTCTAGGCCCTGCTACATGACATTATCAACTTGAGTGAGCTATGGCATATAGGAATTTCTCAAATTCATTATAGATCTCTCCCAACTCTAGGGAAAATGGTAACAGGTCTACCAGAGATACATATTGGGCATAAAGGTGTTTTCAAAGGTTGTTCTCTTGGAAAAAAATGTTAAAGGATCCTTCTCAAGTAGTGACAATAGATCCAAGGAAATATTGGACCTAATAAATTCAGATGTGTGTCGGCCAATGACTGTTGCATCTCTGAATGCGTACTTATACTATGTGTTACACATCAAAATTACTCAGTTGGATAAGTGTCGCATCTTCCTTACAACTTTTGAAAGTGTCGCAAATTGGTCACAAGTGTCTCAAATGATGTTCAAACATACTGCCATGTCAACGACACTAAGGAGACACTTATAACATCTCATATGCTTGATTTGAAGAAGGAGAACTGGTTTAATGAAGTCAAATAACTTTTGACACCTGAAGAAAGCTCTGAAACAAAGGTTTTGAGGAGGAGCGCTCCCCTATTTCAACCTTAGAAGCGCTGGTGCTCCCCTACAAGGCTTCAGGGTGCGTTATAATGCTCCTCAGGCCCCTCTGAAGGAGCGCTGCTCATCTTGAAGGCATCGACACTTCCCTAAAGATTACCAGGGAGCGCTACAGTGCTCTGATGCCCCTTCTAAGGGAGCGCTGCCTAATCTGAGGCAGTAGTTGGCCCGTTGAGGAGTATAAGGGGAGGATCTTTTGAGATTAGGAGGCCGTTGTGTTCGAATTCTTGGTTTCATCAAGAGATCCCTGATCTAAGGAGAAGGTTCCCAACTTGTTGTAAAGATAACTCAAGAGGTTAAGCTCCTCTTAGCCTATATAAACAGGCTCTATGATGGTGGAAAGGGGGGAAGAACTGAAGATATGAAACTTATGATCTTGGAGGAAACACACAGTTAGCCAAAAGAGAGTGATCAGTGAAGCTGCTGTTATCCAGGTTGTGGAACTTTCAAGAAAGGGTTAGACGAAGGGGACTTGACGAAGCTGTCGCATTTGCATCTACGATTGTAAGTACTGCTGTCGTTATTCTCATCAATATGACACGCTTGGCCTGTTTCTTTCTAGTTTGTGTCTAATGTCACATGAACTTATCATTAATTGATAGATCTATTTTCAAGCTAATATCAATAGAGTAGGAAGTGGTCGTATCTTGTTTTGTCCACAGAACTCAGCGAGGAGCAAAGAATTGGAGCACAACTCGGAGCGTGCTGGGACAAACATCGATAAAGAGGTACTTATATCATCCTTCCTTCTTGTGTGTTAGTTTAGATAGATTTGAAAGGAATTTAGTGTCCATTTTAAGCATTTTCTGTCTAGAGTTAGGGTCAAGCTCTTAGAGGCGATCTACCTGTCCACAGGGAGATTTTCCTACAACAGAAACCGGTGACTCCACTGGGGAGATAGCCTCAAATCGAAACTTCTTGTTTGGATTTTTCTCCTCATTGACCTTGTTCTACCCCTTGATTGTTTCATACCTGGTTCACTCCTCTTTTGATTAGTTTCATGAGCTGATTGGCTCCTTACCCTATCACACTCAACATAATTGTCAGAATTAAATTGCAATTTTTTTATTTTCTTGACATTTTTGGGAGTTTTAGACCCTGGCGCCCCTGTCCTAGTGTTAACAGAGCGCCAACGCTCTCCCATAGCTTTGCACAGAGAAATAAAATTCTCCTTGCCCTTGGAAACAGAGCGCCAACCCTCTTTGGCTCAAAAAACCTTCCAGAATTGCTTTTTCTGGGTTTTGCCTCTGTGTCTCCTCTGCTGACTAGCCTTGTAAGTCAATGTTTCTTCCCTTTCAGCCTTGACATCTGTCTTTTGAAGAATAAACATCTTACTAGTTGGATTTTGTAGCCTTCTTCACTATTTTTATTGAGTTTTTCTGTTGAGGGAAGTTTGAAACCCATGCATTGTTTTTCTCTCCTCATCAGCTGAGTAAAAACCCTGGTGAAGGTCATCAAAGGCCTACAGACCTCTTTATTTCGATTTCGGTCAATATCATTGTTCTTCAACTTTTTCTTTTGGGTGTGAAGTTTGTTTTTCTCTTTGATTGTTTCTTTTCTTTCACTTTTCATTTTGATCGCAACGGAAGGGTGTATTGTTTGTGTGACTTTTGCTTGTGCTAGTTTGGTTTTCATTCATACAAGAAAGATAATTAGAAAGACGAGCATTGTGTTGTATTGATAATCCTTCATACGCAAACAATAAAAGACATATTTATGATTGATTGCGCATATTAGAAGGCATTTAAAGTTTTTTCATTACATCAAGATTTGATTGGGAAAAGAATCATTTGAGGGCATTCCTTATTCGTGCTTGATTAGTGAAAATAACTTTCTCTCTCCCTTCGATAGATATTCATCGAAAGGAAATGACTGCTTATCATATTTGATGCATTCTTTGGGTTTGAGTCATAATTCCATTTGTTTCACTTCCATGCACCCCTTTGTGTAAAGAACAGCCATAAAAATCAATGCTAATTAAAAGCTATCTAGAACTTTTTATTTTCTAGGATCCTCCACCAACAGTAGACTAGGCTTAGTACTTTGGATTAGGGTTGTGAGCATAACTCTCCAAAGTTTCCAAAACAAATAGTAGCATCATGAGTTAGGGAGAGTAAATCTAGTTATCGTATAAGTCTGCCTGGGATCCCCCTCTCACACAGGGGTTACGCACGAGGTCGCATTCGGGTGAGCTACGAGGACTAACCCTCCGTGGTTTAACTGATTGTGGTGTTCAGATCGTATTATGGGGATCACTTTGAGGTAAATCCACAATTACTACGTGGAAGCCTTTTAGTTTACTTCGGGCTTGATACCCTGCCTGTACGTTCGGATCGGACTGTCGACTATTCCCACCCAGGGGATGACTGCGAATTGATAACCTTAGTGGCCATAATATTTAGGGTCTTACACAAGGTGATGGTGATGGGAAGTCTCACTGTACCTGGAACAAACATTGGTCAAACTTACTCGGGCTCCTTGGAGGGTAAATCCACAATTACTGCGTGGAAGCTTGCACCAAGGCATAAGTCCATTAAGCAGGTCGCCATTGTAACTGCTCCACCCTATCCCCACCCTTTCTGGACTTGATCACGCGACGTTGGATTTCATCACCAACTAGTACGGTCATCAAAAGAAGGTCATGCTTGTTTGGTTGTGATTCTTAGATTTTTTTAGCATGTGTTGTTTCTTTTCGTTAGTTGGCCATAGATTTCTTTCGCTGACTCTTTTCCGCCAACATCGACCCTCCACGCCGCTCACGGCGGCTACAGGGACTTCCTCCAAAAAATATGGAAGGAAATACCCCTTTACCCCCTCATTCTACAGAAGAATCCCCTTAACAGAGCGAGGTTCATAATGATACAACTTCCCAGGAAGAAGTTCCCATTCCTTTGGAGAATTTTCGAATTATCTCAGAATATCTGGAAGCTTACCACATTCCGAAGGGATACGAATGACAGATCCTCCACTTGAATTCCACTGGAGAATTTGTTGTCATCAATCCTTCTGACATTCCGGCCGGGTCTTCTCAAAACCCTTTAGCCAGTGACCATTTTTGGACTGTGGACGTCGTTCGGAGTCCACCACGCTTGGTGCGAGATCTTTATGGAACAGGGGAAGGTGTCGATGCACCTTTTTCCTACACTGTACCCCCAAATCACTTCACCAGTACTACCACTTTTACAGCCACACCAACCGTTGGTCTGGACATACCGTCCGTTGGCCCAAGGTCTACTATCCCCCTCCAGACGGCCCATTCGACAATGGCCCCGCACATTCTGACTATCCCCGCCGATAACGCGGTAGTTAATCAAGCCCCGATTGGCACACCTGTAACACCAAGACCTACACTCCCTTTTGGATTCAGGGAACTGAATGCTTCCGCTACCACCACTGCCCAAACCACTACCCAAATTATACCGGGAAGTTCCATACCTATCCAACAACCCAGAGGGACTGGTCTTGGTGGTCCTAACCCAATCGACAACATCGGTCAGTCATTAGCATCTGGCTTTCAGATCCCGAGAACTCTACCTCAAACTGGGGGGCATCCTCCCTCCGGAGGACAAATTCCATTCAGAGGGAACCCTAATGCCGGGGGGCATCCTCCCACCAGAGGACAAATTCCATTCGGGGGGCACCCTCATGCTGGGGGGCAGCCTCAATCCGGAGTACACCATCAACCACAAGGACAAAATGTGTCTGCCAGACCCAATCCGTGGAGCGTCCCTTTTCAAGGAAACCCACATGCCTCCACGAGACAAAATGTTCAGACTCCGCAACAACCCCCTTATGGACAAATGCCAAACCCACCCTATAATCCACAAAACCCATCCAGTTATCCTCCGCTCACACATACTTCTCAAAACATCTCAAATCTTATGTACCTTGGTCAAAACCAACCTCACATGAGAGGGCCCATGAGTTATAATTATCCACATAACCCAGTATTAGGCCCCACTGGTGTCCCTCTGCCACACCAGCATTACCCACAGGTTAACCGACAACTACCTTTTTTAGCCACCCTGGACCTTCCAGACTTGTCTCGGTTAATGAATGATCCCATTTATCATTCTCCGGTTTGGCCAGCTATTCCAGCTAAACTTCCTTCTGATATCCCAAAATTTGACGGAAAGTCTGGAGAAGACCCAAACAACCACGTGATGACTTTCCATTTGTGGTGTTCATCCAACTCCCTCATGGACAATTCGATTCATTTGCATCTTTTCCCACGAACACTTACGGGTTCCGTAGAGAAATGGTATATTGAATTACCACGCGCATCCTTTCACGATTTCAACTCCCTTGCCATGTCCTTCCTCACGCATTTCCAACTGCCCATTCGGTACGAGACGAGTACTGAACCATTAACCTCTCTTCGTCAGACAACTTCCGTACATATCTCCGATCATATCCATGAATGGAGACAACGATGAAGGCTAATCAAAGCGGTCATCCCTGACCAATTGTTAGCAGAATGGTTCACGAAATCACTATTACCCCAGATTGCTCATGATGTTGCCATGGGTGGTGTAGTCACCAAGGAAGAAGCCATTGCCCAAGTTCAGTACTTAGACTTAGTCTATTCACAATCCTGTACTCTATACGAGTTGATATCGAACGCTACCCGTGCCACTAACGATCCATCCAAACCATCGACTGCTTCGCATGCGGATGGAGTTATTGGCTCTCTCAAAACTCAATCTACTACCCAGTCTACTGGAACAATCCAGCGGCCCACTTCGACGGCTGCCTCCAGTCCGATTGCACCCTCTTCTACCCCCCCTCAAACTTAGGTCTGTGATGTGAATGCGGTCCAGTCAACCCCTTCACAACAACTTGGGGGCAAGAAGAAAGCGAGAAACAAACCAAAGAATAACAACAACAACGAGCAACCCAAGACCCAACCGCAAACCCCTGCTGTCGGAAAACAAGCACAACGAAAACCAAAATTCCCATGTCTCATTTGTGGTGACGATCACTACACTCGAGACTGCCCACATCGTGATGAAGTGGCCAAATTTTTCAAAGGAAATTCGCAACCCGCTGTGCTCACTCATCCTTTTCTGAAGCAACAATCTTTGGTTGCACAAACCCCCACGCTGGGGGGCAGTTCCAACCAACTCCATGATGAGGCCTCGACAAGTGCCCACATTTACATGTTTAACAGAGTTAATCTAACAACTCGCTCTGTGACATACGACACGCCAGTTAAACCTGATAAGCCGAAGATCGCTAATGGTTCTACATCAGACCCGTTACCATCCTCCGTCAATCCTCCATCTGTTATCCCTCCATCCGGGCCACTCCATATTGAGAAACCTTCTTTTGACTCCATCCTATGCCCTCCTAAGAGCACCATCCGGAAATCTACATTCAATCCTAATTCACGGGCTGCCCAAAACTACAATATCGTAGAAGATTTGGCCCAAGCCCCATGTGCCATGTCCGCTTTGGAAGTTCTACAACACTGTCCCAGCCAACGTAGAACGCTCTTAGCCGCTATTGGCGCTTTCGATCCTGAGTCATCAAACTACCTCACGTTTAATCTGGATGATCACCAACCGTGACTCTCCCACCAACTAGCTTTCCAAATCGATGTGGTTGTTCACAATCAACAAATCCACTGGACTATATTGGATGAGGGAGCCTCCACCTGTGTCATGTCTCTAGCCTGTTGGAAAGGCTTGAAATCACCTGCCCTTAACAAATCCGCTACCATGTTACGTGCCTTCGATGGACTAGGTTTTCATCCTCACGGATTATTACAATCCTTATTCGTTCAGCTGGGCGGAAAAACTGTTACTGTTGACGTCGAGGTGGTCGATGCCCCCCTCAATTACAACCTACTATTTGGAAGAAGTTGGTTCTATGCTATGACTGTCGTCACCTCATCGGTGTTTCGATGTGTACAATTCCCCCATCAAGGAAAAATTGTTACCATCGATCAGCTCGATTTCTGCACACCCAACGCTCGCATCCCTGCTACCAACAACATTCCCTTCCTGGGAGACCACCCGGTTATGTATGAAAGCGTTGGTGTTGGCTTATTGAAATATTCTAGCCTCATGGGTACCTTCCCTACACCACTTCCACCTACCGCACATCATATTGTTGCCTTCAATATGATTTCGACTATGCCTTATCAATCCTTGGAATCATCTGACCCTTGGGTTGTGCCTAGTCCTTTGGAATTCGATTTGCTCGGGGACACAATGCCACTGAGCCCAGCCGAGGCTGCATACGTAGATATTCAATCTGCCTCTCCCTATTCGAACACTTCACATTCATTGGCACCTGATACTTATTCGGTGCCCTCGTGGTTAGATTACCTATCATCCGTCGTTGATTACATTTCCCAAATTTTTCCTTCGGACGAATCTATCATGGAAATGCTTAGCATTGACGATATGCCCTGGGATGACAACCACCATCGATCCTCTTTTCTTCCACCTTTGGAAGAAATCCAAGACATACGATCTGTCTTCCCTCCCGATGTTACCAAAGCTCCGCAATCTCCTATCCTCACACAAGATACTCTCTCTGAGGGGAACATGGGTAACATCTCTACTACGGTCACGATTGACATTTCAATCAAAGAAGGTGTAGTGGAAAACATCAACCTTGGTGCTAATTGCACACCCGACGAAGTGGTTTCTTACACCGCTTTATTCAAGGAATTCTGCGATGTCTTCGCATGGAGTTACGAGGAAATGCCAGGGATCGACCCTTCGATCGTCGTACACAAAATCAAAACTTACCCTGACACGAAACCGGTTCGGCAAAAGCTTCGCCCGGTTCATCCCAAGAAAATCGCAACTATAAAGGCAGAAGTTGAAAAACTTCTAAAATCTGGCTTCATCTATCCCGTCCCTTTAACCGAATGGATCTCCAACCTTGTTTTGGTTGCTAAGAAACAAGGGACCATCCGTGTTTGCGTTGACTATCGAGACCTCAACAAATCCTGTCCTAAGGAAAATTACCCTATGCCCTTCATCGATCAAATCATCGATAATTGCGCAGGAAGTGTAATCTTTTCTTTCATGGATGGCTTTTCTGGATATAACCAGATTGAAATCTTGCCTACAGATCAACACAAAACAGCCTTCATCTGACCTTGGGGAACTTTCGCCTACCGAAAGCTACCTTTGGCCTTAAAAATGCTGGAGCCACCTTCTAGTGAGCCATGTCGTACGATTTTCATGACATCAAACATATAACAGAACCGTATCTCGATGATTTACCTGCACATTCGTTAAATCGATCCGATCACATTGATCATTTACGCGCGATTTTTCTGCGATGTCGGTTCTACCGTATTCGTCTGAACCCACACAAATGCATTTTCGCTGTCGAATCCGGTCGATTCCTCATTTTCATTGTCTCCAAAGATGGGATTAGGGTGGATCCCTTAAAGATCAAGGCCATCTTAGCCTTACCTCCACCTACCAATTTAACCCAACTCCAAAGTTTGCAAGGCAAAGCAAAATTTCTTCGCCATTTCATCTGCAATTATGCCTAGATCACTAAAGGATTTATGCGGTTACTGCAAAAGAACGTCCATTTCATCTGGGATGATGTAGCTCAATGGTCATTCGACGCTCTCAAGCATGCTTTGACCCATGCACCTTTGTTACATCCCCCTGAATATACAAAGGATTATATCCTTTACTTGGCCGCTTCTACTTCCATCATCGCAATGGTGTTAGTCCAAGAAGACCCCAATGACGAAGAACATGTGATTTATTATCTGAGCAAGAGTTTATCTGGACCCGAACTCAAATATTCGCATGTTGAGAAACTGGCTCTGGCAGCCGTCATCGCTATCCAAAGGTTCCACCACTACACCTTATTACGCACCACCACGGTCATCGCAGACTCCAACCCCATGTACCACATCCTGACACGTCAAGTACTTGGGGGCAAATATTCAAAATGGATCGTTATTCTTCAAGAATTCGATCTTGAGTTTACGAAGGCTAAAGCCAAAAAATCCCTGGTGTTTTCCGAGCTTATTTGTTCTCTCCCTCGTGCCGATGAAAACATCGAACCTAGAGATTCTCTCCCCGATGAATCTCTCTTCCTCATTAGCACCTCTGATCCTTGGTATGGAGACATTCTCCTCTACCTTCAAACATAGCCCAACATCTCTCGTGAAGAGCGTCGACGCATTCGTCACCAATCTCACCATTATATCATCCTCGACGACACTTTGTATCGCCATGGTATCGACACCATCCTTCGGCGATGTCTGATTCACGAGGAGGCTGAACGTGTTCTGAACGATTGTCACCTTGGCGCCTGTGGCGGTCACCTTTCCGGAATGGCCACAGCCCAAAAAATCCTACGTGCTGGCTACTTTTGGCCCTCGATTTTCAAAGATTGTATCGAGGCTGTCAAGAAATGCCCACCCTGCCAAATCTTTAACAAGAATGCATGCACCCACCCTATGGCGCTACACCCTATTATCGCCATCGGCCCCTTTGCCAAATGGGGCATCGATTTCATGCAGTGTAAGCCTACCTCAGTCGGGGGGCACGGTTACATCATCGTCGCCGTCGACTACTTCACCAAATGGGATGAGGCTATGCCTACCTTCCTGAATGATGGTCGTACGACAGCTCTATTCCTCTTCAACCACATCATAAATCGTTTTGGTGTACCACGTGCCATTTTCACTGACCATGGTGCACACTTCAAAAACCAGATGAGGAGCGAGTTACATGTCAAATTGGGTTTTCGCCATGAAAACTCATCCCCTTACTACCCTCAAGCGAACAGACAAGTTGAGGCTATCAACAAAGTCCTAAAACCATGATCCAATGCATGGTAGGGGAAAACAAAACATCGTGGCATCTACAACTGTTCTCCGCTCTCTGTGCCTATCGCACTTCTGTGAAAACTTCAACTAGATTCACTCCTTTCCAGTTGGTCTATGGCATTAAAGCCGTCCTACCGATCGAGTGTGAGATTCCATCACTCAAACTAAAAGTAGAACTCCTGCCTCATACTTCTGCTAAAGAAGAACAATGTTTGTATCTATCCAAACTGGACAAAATGCGTCGTGATGCTGCTCTCGCCAATGAGGCACATCAAAAACGAATTAAAAGTCAATATGACAAATCCGTCCACCCTCGGACTTTCGCGGAAGGAGACTTAGTCCTTGTTTACGACCAAGTTCACGATAAATTGGGGACAGGAAAGTTAGAACCCATGTGGCACGGTCCCTACATCGTGAAACGTGTCCTACATAAAGGTGCCTACGAATTAGTTGATCATGATGGAATTTCCCTAAGAGAGCCCCGAAACGGGCTTTACCTTAAGAAGTACTATTCCTAGATCACCTAGCATTTGTACTTTGTACATTATTGTATTTAGTTTTGGTGTGTCTATTTCTTTCGCGTGCTCGAGTCTTTACCGTTGCCACTCATGACTGTGCTTGTGTTTTCATGCGCAGATGACGTCTTCCTTTCCTATCTTTGTTGGGTTCGCGGATGGCGCTACCTGACATACCCGGAACATTGCTTTAGCGGCTTGGGTTATTTACCAATTTGACCAGGTGGTGAGTTCAGGAGGCATTTGTTTAGGACCAACAACCAACAATATGGAAGAATATCATGCTGTCATTGGATTGTTGACCCAAGCCTCCTCTCTAGGTATCTCTCGCATCATTATCTACTTAGACTCTCAACTCGTGGTTTATCAACTCAACCGCATCTATGCTATCCGCAGTCCTATCCTACTACGTCTACACTTGCAAGCTCGCCGTCTCGAACGAATGTTCGATTACATCGAATATAGACACATTCCGAGAGAACTTAATAGTGTTTCGGATTCATTAGCTAATTATATCATGGATTGGTATCTTGCCCACATATAAGATTCAAGGAGAGAAAAACTGTACATTACATGTAAATTAAAACACATCACAAACATCATCATGTACAAATCACTGGCATCATAAAAACTTGAAACTGCATATATATATATATGGCATGACTGAAATGTTTGTATTACATCAAAAAGTGTGTAGAAGAGCAAAATATTGGGTTTGTTCACCCATACAACGTCGCTTGACAAGGCATACAAAAAACATGATCATGGGAGAGACTCTAATCTCCCCGCACTACATTGTGCTGTGAGTAACACACTACCTCACGCACTACGTGCCTCAACAGAGAATTGATATTCTCTAGTACTCCTACAGTGTGCCTCTGCAGATGTAAAGGCACTTCCCCCCTCCGCAGAGGAGGGATACCCATCGTAAGGCCTTGGAGGTTCCTCTCAACCTCCCGAAGACCTACTGCTGGTACCGCCAGATCTGCTGCAACTGGGGCACCTCCACGATGCCCTGGTATCGGTATACCAGCTGGGCGCAATGCTCCCTTGTCTGCACGTTGGAAACAATACATCTGTTAGAACTCTTTTACGTACCCAAAAAAATATATATACATCAAAAACTTAAAAAACAAAAACTAGACAAGGTATGGCTTAGTCTCTTACCTGACTCGTCCCAGTCTTCCCCCGTGGGAAAAATCAAGTCCATACTCCCACGGAAATCTAAATTAGCATAAGGGAAGTCCTCTATCCAAAGGTACTGCCGTCTCATCCAGGCAAAGAAATCACCAGTGAAATGGAACTCTGACTCCGAAACTAACCTTGGAGACAGACTAGTCCACCTCCCCATCCTAGGTTCATCCACTGGTCGTACCACCAGTGCTATCTAAGGCTGCATCTGAGGGATGCGCTCTAGAAAAAACGAGACCAAAAATGAGCCATAGTCGAACTGCTTCTGACCAGTCCTGCACTGTGAGATCTGTTCCGTCACATTCCGAAGGAACGCTGCACTCCAGTTGAACAGTGTTGGTTCCAAACACTGAACACCATAGGCCACCTGTGATCTCGATGCTAGATGAGCGTTGGTGCTGCCTGTCACGCTTGTGATAGCGAATATTATAGTTCGGAGGGAAAATATTGAATATCCTTGATAGGGATCCTGCCCCCTACCAACCTTGCTCCCAGGATGCAGTGGCGTGCCAGATACACGTCCACTTGTTCATGTAATTCCCTCTGCCCAGTGAAAGATATGGGGACCCCTCTTTTTGAGAGGCTGGTCAAAAAGTACATGTCTTCTAACTCAATGGTTAAAAGTTGTGTGCCAATACGGAATCCCTGTTCCGCAACATCCCAAAGGCCAATCACATGCTCAAGCAATAACATCTCTCTCTTCATTTTTTGCAAGTTGAGAAACTTGAGCAAGCCACAAGCTTGCAAAGCGGCCCGCGTACGAGGACTCCGTAGAGCGGCTAAGTCATCCATCTCATGTTCCCTCTCTTTCCATGCAATCATGATTGCCGAAGTTACCTACAAAACAAAAAATCAAGAATTTCATTATTCCCACGTTTTGGCAATTTTGACGATTTTCAAAAGCATTTTAAAACATGAAATAAGATGCCCACATCATCTAAAAGCAACCACTCACTCTTTTTAACCACCACACCCTTTAACATTTGTCAAATAATGATAAAAATGTTTTAAAAATGCAAAACGACCTTGGGGGCTACATGGGCATTTGGGGAGATTTTTTATGAGTTATTTTACTAAAATGACCTATCTAATTGATCACAAGGGTGTAGACATCCTAACCACCCTTCTCTAAATCATTTTTTGTAAAAGAATCCCCCTTTTGCATTAATTTTTAAAAGAGGCCGATTTGGTTCCAAGTGGGGCGACTTAGGGCTTTGTGTTTTAAAATAAATAATGCTATGAAAATGGATCTAAGACCATGCAATTGAAGGAGCAAGGGATGGACACTTACCTGGTTCTAACGGTGAGCAAAATGATCAATCGTAGCTCCGACAGCGAGAAAAATGAGATTTGCTTCAAAATGAGATTCTCCACTACTCCAAGAAATCCTTGCAAAATGAAATGGTAAATGAATTTTCAAATCAATTTTTATTTATAAATTTCCATTTTTGTGAGGTATGGTCATTTTTGGGTTTCTCTAATGATGTAATGACTTCACTAAACTCTGGTTTGTAGCTTTGGCATCACAGGTTTCCTGGCAGTCCTGATGGATTATTCACCTTGTCACACTTATGAGCATAGTCTTAGTTCATTCTCGAGCTCGTCAATATGAGAACGTAACCGGGTAAACTTTTATCTCTTTTTCGGACCCATACGGATACGAACACATGAAAAAGGAACCCCCTTGGAGTCTCCTTTAAACCCTTTTCAGACTCTCTAAATATGAAAAGATTGTCGAGTGATCTTGCTTCCTTTCACACTCGTTAAAAGGTCAGAAAGGGCGTCTCGCGAGCGATAGTTTAACCCTTTTTCGGTCTCGTTGGACTACTGTATGAAAAAGGAACTGAGAGAATTATATTTTAAGTGTTTTTCCAAACTCTATAATCCCAAAAAACCTTCGAGTTTTCTGTCTTTGGACTCGTTAAAGCACACATCGATAGACCCATATGGGAACGAACCCTTACTTCTTCCAGTTCATTAAACAAAGGAAGAGGAACTTACCAAAGGTGAGTTATATCGAGCATGTGTTATCGCCCTCGAGCTCATTAAATCAAAAAGAGGTACTCATCTATCTGGATGGGGGAAAAAATTGAAAGGAGAAAGCCAAGCAGTCTCTTGAGAACATCATCCAACACTTCTTAGAGTCACCCTTGAACACGACACTTTGTCACTTTGCACGTATCATAATCCGCTGAACCTCTTCACTGAGCCAATCCTTCGAGTTCCTTTTGCTCATTTGGGTCACCCGACGCAAGTCACAGTATCCATTGCATAGTTTTGGTCCAGGTCATGTTTTGTTGTTGTGCCTCAGTGTTCAAGGGAAGTATCCACCTCGAGAGTCAGCCATCCCAAGTATCTTGCCTCAAAACCTGTGTCAGTCCATGCCCATTTGATCTACCTATCACATCTCCATGTCTGTTTCGTGTCGTTGATGGGGGATACATCAAGGCCCTCCCTCGATGAGTCTATTCCTGTAGACTTCAACACATTATCTGGGAATTAGACTTAGAAACCAGTTAGTACTTTGTGACCTGCATGCCTCAATGACAGGCCTCCTCACATTCGACAGTAGGTCTACATCATTGATCTCTGATCGAATGATTCTGCGAGTGTTCGACCTCAGCTCATCTATTCACATTCACTGGAATGTACTAGGGTACCTTGGGAATCATTGACATTAATGGTGATATCCCTCGCACTTGTTAACGGTTCAAACCATTGACCGGTAATCAAGTGGTTTCTGCCATGTTCGACGTCAAGACATCTATTCGCATGGTCAGATTCGTGCCATATTGGGATTGGTAAGAAGACCCTAGGTTGAGCGATCACTTTGATATATGCTTTGCCCGGGATGCGAAGGAATTTACATTGGACAATGAACACATACACTATAACATAGATCCACTTTGTATTGGTCATGGCTATGTCTTGTCGTCTCGTAGATCCACTATGTATTCTTCATGGCTACGATCAGTCTGAGTCATCAGAGTATAGATCCACATTGTACCTTCGGTGGCTATACCTTTTTATCAATACAATTATGGATCCGCAGTGTATTTTATGGTGGCCATATCCTACTAAGTCTTGATCACCCAAGCATAGGTATGCCTGCCTTGGGTTTTGAAATATGTCATGATACTTGTTGGATGTTTGTGTGAAGCTTATGTTAGGTTCTCTGAGTCTATACCCTTGCTTGGACATCTACAAAGTATTTCAATTATCAGTTGGCATCTTCTAACTTCATACTTTGGGGGGCATTCTGTTACACATCAAAATTACTCAGCTAGATAAGTGTCGCATCTTCCTTACAACTTTCGCAAGTGTCGCAAATTGGTCACAAGTGTCACAAATGATGTTCAGACATACTGCCATGTCGACGACACTAAGGAGACACTTATAACATATCATATGCTTGATTTGAAGAAGGAGAACTGGTTTACTGAAGTTAAATAACTCTTGACACCTGAAGAAAGCTCTGAAACAAAGGTTTTGAGGAGGAGCGCTCCCCTATTTCAGCCTTAGAAGCACTGGCACTCCCCTACAAGGCTTCAGGGTGCGTTATAACGCTCCCCAGGCCCCTCTAAAGGAGCGCTGCTCATCTTGAAGGTGCAGGCACTTCCCTAAAGCTTACCAGGGAGCGCTACAGTGCTCTGATGCCCCTTCTAAGGGAGCGCTGCCTAATCTGAGGCAGTAGTTGGCCCGTTGAGGAGAATAAGGGGAGGATCTTTCGAGATTAGGAGGCAGTTGTGTTCGAATTCTTGGTTTCATCAAGAGATCCCTGATCTAAGGAGAAGGTTCCCAACTTGTTCTAAAGATAACTCAAGAGGTTAAGCTCCTCTTAACCTATATAAACAGGCTCTATAATGGTGGAAAGGGGGGAAGAACTGAAGATATGAAACTTATGATCTTGGAGGAAACACACAGTCAGTCAAAAGAGAGTGATCAGTGAAGCTACTGTTATCTAGGTTGTGGATCTTTCAGGCAAGGGTTAGACAAAGGGGACTTGAGGAAGTTGTCACATTCACATCTACGATTGTAAGTACTGCTCTCGTTATTCTCATCAATATGACACGCTTGGCCTGTTTCTTTCTAGTTTGTGTCTAATGTCACATGAACTTATCATTAATTGATAGATCTGTTTTCAAGCTAATATCAATAGAGTAGGAAGTGGTCATATCTTGTTTTGTCCACAGAACTCAGCGAGGAGCAAAGAATTGGAGCACAACTCGGAGCGTGCAGGGACAAACGTCGATAAAGAGGTACTTCTATCATCCTTCCTTCTCATGTGTTAGTTTAGATAGATTTTAAAGGAAGTCAGTGTCCATGTTAAGAATTTTCTATCTAGAGTTAGGGTAAATCTCTTAGAGGTGATCTACCTGTCCGCAGGGAGATTTTCCTACAACACTATGTACTCTTCATAGATGATCACTCCTGAAAAAATTGGGTTTACTTCCTGAAGAACAAGGATGGAGTTCTTGCAAAATTTCAAGAATTCAATGCTTAGGTTGAGAACCATACCAGAAGAAAAATCAAAGTATTAAGATCAGATAACGGAGGAGAATACACCTCCAAAGATTTCAACAATTTTTGTATTGAAGCAGAGATCAAGAGGGAGTTCATAGTTCCTTACAACCCTTAACAAAATACGGTTGCAGAAATGAAAAAAAGAACTATCATTGAGGAAACTAAAGCAATGATACATGATCAGAGTCTACCTATGACTTTATGGGCAAAAGCATGTATGACAATAGTGTATGTTCAAAACAAAAGTCCTCATCAGATCTTGAATAACATTACTCCAGAAGAAGACTTCAATGGAGTGAAGCCTGAGATTGGACACTTCAAAATATTTGGGTGTCCAATATATTTTCATGTACCCAAAGAGAAGAGATCCAAGATAAAAACTTCAGGGAGAAAGGTCACATTTGTAGGATACAATGAATCCTCAAAGAAATATTGAATCTACATTCTTGGTCAAAGATAAATTGAAATAAGTAGAGATGTTACTTTTGAAGAAGAAGTACCCTTCCAAAGATCTAGAGAAGCTCATATGGAAATCGATAATGAGACAATGCCTTCTCCCCCTTCAACAGTTCAGAGGGAGACTAAAACTATTCTAGTTGATCCAGTTGCTCTAGTTAATCTAGTTATTCCATCTGATTTAGTTTCTCCAAGTGACATGCCCAGAGATGCTATAGTTGGGCATAAAAGGCCTGCTTGGGCTTGACAAACTCTACAAGAAGCAGAGGGACATAAATCCCCTCAAGGAACAACCAGAGAAAGTAATATACCAATGATATTCTCAAGCTACCTTTCAACCATGACCCACATCATTGACTTAGAGCCATCTTGTCATGGAGAAGCTTCAGGTGAACAAGTATGGAAAGATGCCATGACTGAAGAATATCAATCTATATTGAAAAATGATGTATAGGATATTGTCCCAAGACCAGAGGGAAAGTCTGTAGTGATTTCCAAATTGATTTATAAAATCAATCATGTAGCTGATGGAAGCATCGAGAACTTCAAAGAGAGGATTTTAGCCAAAGGGTTCTCATAAGTAGAGGGAGTTGACTATGAAGAGACTTTTTCTCAAGTATCCCAATACACCTCCATCCATTCTATCATTGAACTAACTACTTCCATGGATTGGAAGCTACACCAAATGGATGTAAATATATCCTTTCTCAATGGTGAAATTGAGGAAGATGTTTATATCGAGTAGCCAGAAGGATTCATTATACACAACGAAAGATCTCATGTGTGCATTTTGAAGAAATATCTATATGGTCTAAAGCTAGCATCATGTGCTTGGTACGTGAAAATGGATGTATTTCTGATGAGTTTGGGCTTCAACAAAAGTGTTGTTGATCCTAATTATATTATAAAATTGACGACAATGAGTGTTTGATTTTGGTCATTTATGTGGATGACCTTTTCCTCACCGGTTCAGAGAGACTCATTACTGAGTGAAAATGAGCATTGAATGCTAAATTTGAAATGAAGGAATTGGGCTTGATACACTACTTCTTGGGATTAGAAGTATGTCAAAGGACAAATGAGATTTTCTTGAGTCAAGGAAAATGTACTGTGGAGATATCGAAAAAGTTTGGTATGAAAGAATGCAAATTCATGCCCACCCCAATGGTGATGGATTTGAAGAAGATGAGTGATACTGATTCAAGAGAGGTAGATCCACACTTATACAGACAATTTATTGGATCACCGATGTATCTAGTTAACACCAGACCAGATATATGCTATGCAGTGAATGTGCTTAGCCAGTTTATGATTCAACTGAGACAGACACATTGGATAGCAACAAAACATGTACTAAGATACTTACGAGGTACAATTAGTTATGGCCTAAGATATGCCTCCAATGTAGATTTAAGAATATAGGGATATGTCGATGCAAATTGGGCAAGGAGCGCAGTGGATAGGAAAAGCACCTCCGGTTGTTTCTTCACTTTAGGGTCTACCATGGTTTCATGGTGTAGTAGAAAACAAAGCTCTGTGGCATTGAGTACCATAGAGGCAGAGTACATTGCATTGAGTGTAGTAGTCTACGAAGCAGTGTGGCTTCGCAAAATTCTGACTGACTTATTCGATCATGAGATGGATCCTACTACTATTCATTGTGATAACTAGAGTTGTGTGAAGCTCTTCGAGAACCATGTGTTTCATGACAGATCAAAATACATCAAGTTAAAATATCACCATATCAAAGACATGGTGCAAAGGAAGATAGTACACGTGTAGTATTTTCCTACCCATGAGCATATCGCAGATATCTTCACCAAACCACTTGCCAAGAAAAAGTTCATGTTAAGCCCTAATATTGGCTCATTACCCCTTAATTGGGGCATATTATATTAGTAATGCTATTTTATTTATGTTGGCTTTAGGCCATTAGTTGTAATTATACCTCCTAGTATCCTATATATACCAAGGAGACATTTTCATTTTGAATCATCTTGTACTTGAACATTTAAGTGGGGTAAAAGGAGGTTGCCCCCTAGAAGAGGCTTATTATCTGAAATTATCTCTCTTTCAAAGCGTTGAGTACTTTTTCTGAGGATTTTCTATGCTATATTAATATTTGGTTCTTAACATATGGTATCAGAGCTCAAGGTCTTGGGGTTTCGATGCTACATTTGAGGCACCTTAGAATTTTTGCTATAACGTCTTTTATACAACGTTTCAGAAGGAACGTCTTGGAGGATATTTAGTAGACATATCAAGGTACGTTGGGTTCAAAATTCATCTCCTAAGGCCTTATACTTTCGGAGATATAGCATGTACAAGATAGGGTTCTGGAATCATCTTGCACTGAGTCATTGCGGAATTTTTGCTATAAACAAATTCCTGTAAATTTTCAGACCCTGAACTCCAAAGGATATTTACAAAAATTAGTAAGGTATCTGTGGTAAAAATTTCATCTTCTAGGTCATCTTAAATTTGTAGATACACCCTGTGTCAGATAGGGTATCTAACTAGTCTCAAGAAGGTGTGTTGGTTGTGGAGCCTGATTATCTTCCTGACTCAGAGGTCCTTGCTTTTAGCTGTGTTTATACCCCATGAAGTATTCACACCCCAGAAGTATGTACACTCTTCCACGCAGGGGAGTGCAGAGGGGGGGTACCCCCTTTGCGGGGTCCGGGGGGTCCATCCCCCCGGCTGGGGGGTCTGGGAGCAAGAGGGCCCCCGAAGCAAAAATTACCTTGTAAAAGTATATTGTAATTTCATTGTAAATTTGGACCATTCATTATAAGGTCGCAGATCTAATGGTAGAGATTATGTTAGGGTTTTTTGCCCTAGAAGGCAACCCTCTTTTATGAGGGAAATGTATTGTGGATATGGATGATGGTGAATATTGTATTCTGAGAGAGGAGACTGTGAGAGAAAGAAGAGGAAGTTATAGAAGGTTTTGTTGTAGGTTGTATCACTTCATTTGCTAGATAATAATAAAGGAAGGACCTGGCAATTTCTCTGGTGGACGTAGCCCACACTGGGTGAACCACGCAAATCTGTGTCTCTCTTGTATTGTGTGTCTTCTGTGTTTTGTTTCTGCATTTGTTTTATTTTATTACTCTGCGGTCCTGTTTTTCTAACAACTGGTATCAGAGCGTAAGGTAACTCGCAGGAAAAGAGGGTTCCTGGTTCGAGTGGGAGCAATGTCGGAAGATGGAAAGTTTAGGGTCGGAAAATTTAACGGCCAAAACTACCAGTTATGGAAGATGCAGATGGAAGACTATTTATATCAGAAGGATCTATTCCTACCATTGAGTGGAGTAGCAAAGAAGCCGGCGGCCATGAAGGACGAAGAATGGGAGATTCTTGACAGAA
>ML781431.1:958895-971261 GCA_009831015.1 Picea engelmannii | reverse complement strand
GGCCATTAGTTGTAATTATACCTCCTAGTCTCCTATATATACCAAGGAGACATTTTCATTTTGAATCATATTGTACTTGAACATTTAAGTGGGGTAAAAGGAGGTTCCCCCCTCGAAGAGGCTTATTATCTGAAATTATCTCTCTTTCAAGGCGTTGAGTACTTTTTCTGAGGACTTTATATGCTATATTGATATTTGGTTCTTAATAGTTTGAGTATTTTCGTGAGAGACTTGTCCTGGTGGAGAACGCCTCCCTAGCAGAGAGTGAGTATTGATGATTATAGCTACGTGAGACATCCTCTAGGACATAGAACTAAGAGAGAGCCCTTGAGATGGGTGTGTGGTTCCTATCTGAGACAGAGTTGGAACGTAGTGATGGCCTCCTCCTTACAAATAGTTGAGAAGAACTCCATACGATTCTCCTGTGTAATGTAGTGAGAAAGCAGATTTGTTGAGTTGGACGTGCCTGTGGTTGATCACAAGGTGAACGTTTGAATTCCCATGAGTTGGGTGCATCGTTATGAGAAAGAGACGAAGACAATGCATTATCCTCCTCTGAGCAGAGAGTTGAGATGATGAACTCCAAATGACTCTCATGTGTGATGCAATGGGAAAGAAGATCTGTTGAGTTGGACGTGCTTGTTGATGAGCACAGGTGAACATGATCTTAGTAGTTGAGCACTAGTGAGTGTGGTTCTTCGGTGAGACACAGTGAGATAGAGATATGGAAATCCCTATGGGTTTGCCCCCAGTGGCTGAGCACTAGTGGGTGTATGAGATCCCTTGCTATATTGTTCAAGAGTTAGACTTACCTGTAACCCTAATTGTAATGTAAAGGGTACATGTCGTCCCCACCTTAATGTAATAGATAATTAATGTAAAAGATAATTAATCTGGTTATTATTAATTATATTGTGAGTTAGAGAGGTCGACCATGTTGTGCCAATAGACACTTATGTTGATAGGTTCAGTATAATATAAGTATATGTAAATTCCCCATTGAGGAATCATATATGAAGTGTGAGTTTGGAAATTTCAGCAAGTACATCTTATTGGGAAAAGTGCGCACCTCTCTTGGGCACTAGTCTTCTAGGGTTTGTGAGCACCCTTTTGTGTGCTAGGTTTTCTTGGTGGTGAAGGTCTTTATCTTGAAGAATATAGCAAAGGATTGGTTGTGTTTTCTTCCCTTGTTGTACTTTTGCATGTTGTTTATTTCCCAAGATAATTCTTGTGTACTTGTGCATGGTGTTTCTTCTTGTGATCTTGGTTGTTGCAACACAATTGTTTATGGTTTAAGTAAAATGGTAAATTGGAATGAACTTCATGCTTAAACCTTTCTTATTGAAAAATCAACAATATTGAGTGCATCAAAGTCATTAATTAGTTTCCAAACCTCTAATTAGTAACCTTATATATGGTGGGTGTTTCTCCTCGAGAGAGAAACAATCCCAAGACACCCTATGGAGAAAAATATCCTACCCACTCTAGGATTTACATAATGGTTCCAAGTGTTGAAGGGGGAAACCCTCAAGATGTACAATTTTTTTTTTATATTTTCTCCCCAAAAAATTGAAGAGGATTTTATGTGTAAGTGTGTGTATATTTCAAATGCAAGATCTGAAACAAGTAACTGTAAAAAAACCTAATTTAAACTTTATAAAATAAACCACAACTAACATACATTTAGAAACATGGAGGGAACCATATTCCTCTCTTAGCAACTTTAAGAATAATTTAAAAGAAACATCAAAATAACATAAAAGATGAAATACAAAATTCTTTTGAAGATAATAAATATTTTTTAGTTAACTGTTTCTAAAAAGGAATAAGATGGAACTGATTCTTCAAAACTAAAACAAAAATAAATTCGGAAATTTTCAATATAACATTCAAAATACTTTCACATTCATATTAATTCAGTAATAAATATCATAAAATAAGAATATGAAAGAAAGAAAATTGAGAATATTATATATAATACCAATAATAAAAATCCACAAAATTCAACGAGTGATTTGGTTCACAAACTTTCATTGCTTGTAATATAAATTAATAACCAAAAATATTTTATGAGAATAAATCTCATAAATCTTTCCAAAGTCTTGAATTTTTTTTAATAAAAACAGAGTTACCGTACAGGGGATGAATCCTCTATGAAAACAAAAACATGCAATTTATAGAGAAAATTAAAGTCACTGGATCGATAAGACTACTAAATCAAGTTCATTATTTTAGTCTGACAAGAACCTTCCTTATTCTTTGATTATTTCCTTTATCCTTTTCTCTTCAATAACTTTTTGTGTAACGATTTCTCAAAATAGAAATGATGGTGATAGTGGGTTCCTTTTTTCTTGGGACAACTGTTAAAGTAGTTATTTTTTTCTCTCTTTTTCTTCTTCTTATCTATACCATGTCGCACCGACCGTTGCACTGATGTTATCACAAGAAATACTGCTAACGTGGAGACTAGTGTCGGCATGAGTTGAACTGGTAATGTAGAGATTGACGCTGATGGCATCACTTGAGAGGTGTTTTATTTCTTAGCTTTGCAATTTTTTTCCACTTAACTCGTTGGTTTGGATATTAGCACACCTCCAAATTGAAATCCACCACTAGGAGGATGTTTTAGATGACCAATGAATGCTTTTTTTTACATGACCAATAAATGCTTTTGCACGTATTAGATCGCAAAAAAAATTAGTCGCTCGGGGGAAGTAGTTACTGCAAATTTTCAATGGTTACATGAATACCTATAGTAGATATAGTAACCACAGTGTAGATTTGGTAACCATAGTATAGATTTGGTAATCATTCATTACTTTTCATACTAGCGCTTCCATAAATTGAAATCTTCCACATGAGTTTTGTGCATGGGCTCCACGAAATGGTGTGGTTCCTATTGAACTAATTCTAGACTAAATAGGGAAGGGACTAGGTTATGGTCAAAGAAAAATTCAAACTTAGCAATTTCAAAACTATCAAATTTTCTCTAAGGACACCTTTTACATGTCGTTTGCATGCATGGAGCTAAGGTCAAATCAAGAAAAATGAGACATGAGTTTTGTGCTTAATATAACCATTCAAGTAACCATGCATGAAAACTTCTCAGAAAATGCTCAAGGAAGTTTGTATGGGCATGTTTTTAAGGCAATTTGTTTCTCTTTTTCCCATTGTATACAAGTAAGAAATAATTTAAGTATTTTTTCACAACTGGGTATTTTCTTCATCAAAATGAGACTATGAAATTGCATTACCATAGAAAATGTAAAAATACACCATGACAACCTTCAAGAACTCAATTTGAGTGCATGATGTGTATTTTTGTGCATTTGGGAAACTTGGGCAAAGTTCTAGATTTTGTGAAGAACAGTTGATAAAGTTGCACAGATTCAGTTGCAATATGAGAATACAAATGTAATCATCCATGAGAGGTTCAATATGGTATCCAATAATATGAGAAATTTGGTGCTAAGGTGTAAAAGAAACAAAGTGTTTGCAAATCGATTTTTTCTCAACACATTGGTCTATTCAATCACCAATTCGGTTTAGATCTAAATTCATTCATGCCTGCTTCAATGGTATGGATCCATCTCACTCAAGTGGAGCACGAAGACCTAAATTGCAATGGTAAAAAAGGGTCATTTTTATCTTGATTTGTATTGTACATTGCTAATTATAGATAACTGAAAGTCACTAACGTTCCAACCAAAGTTTTCACCAAGAGATTGAATCCACCAATTTTTTATATCTGTTTTGGATATGGGTGGTTTTGATCAAGATTTGGTAATTCATTTGAGCAATTACCAGTGATATTATTCTTATGCATATGGCATTGGATCATTTACGCATGAAGGACACCTCAAAATGTCATAGAAACAATGATAAGGATTGATCCGTTCCATGATCTAGCATCACCATTTGATGTAGCCACAAAATATCTCCTTATAATCATGCAATCATAACTGCATCAATAAACTATTTTCGTCATAGATCTACCTCAATAACTACATGAATATCAACACGCATGAGTTGATCAGATGACTGTACTAAACATCCAATAATTGTATCTTTGGTTTCTTCTCATAAGCACCTATCAAAGAAAGAAGCTCATAGTTCTTAATTGACTGGTCATGTAAAAATACAAACACATGCCATAAGGGTTGTATATCGAGAAGGAAACCCGCTAGGCACATGTCAATATGAATCATTTGTTAAAGAAACTAAAGCCACAAAATTCATATGTTGATTGTGCTCTGAAAATGTTAATATGAAGAGGGTTTTGTGTGTGGGGAGGTTTGTGACAAGTTCTATGCATTGTTTTTTAATGAACCAACTTTTTAGATGGCACTTTCAAATCTAGAGATATGGATTTCATGTTCTATGAAAATGATCATTATATGAAGAATTGTTTTTTAATCTTATGGAGAATATTTTCTCTTCTAACATTCTTACTTTTCATAGGGCTTTTCTGATATTACAACAAACCTTGAAGGAGCTACGTCATTATAATTTTGAAGAGATTACTACTCAACAATTTCATTAGCAGTTACAACAAGAAATAAAGTACATTTACAACTCTCTATTTTTAATAAATGAAGAAATTGTTTTCCTATAAATTGAATTATGTAATTTGGGTTTTCCTAATTTTTTGTGAGCAAGTGCATCAGTGTGAAATCAACATGCTCACCAAAAAATAACCATTACCCAGATTGACATTCAAGATAAAGTGGTTGTTTTGCAGGTATGTAGAAGCTTATTATGTTTATCAAAAGAGATTGTTATGTTTTGAAGATGATTTTCATATGGTTGAGGTAAGGAGAAGAATGAAAAACCATTCAAAGCATGATCAACTTATTGATGTAAAAATGGGTTGAATGAATTCTTATGCAAATTGTTGTTGGGTTATCACTATGAATGAACACACATGGGTATTTTTTGTTGCAGTGAGAAAGAGAATAAATCTAAGAGGTAGTTGTTTCCACACAAGAACCAACACTTACAACGCTTGTGGTTTCTACGGTTTCTACACAAGAACCACTCACACTACACTCATATGTAACGAACTTATTTTTAGCACTACTACCTAATCTTTTAGAAGAAGAACTAATCACAAAGTTTAGAAGACTGAGATGCACGATTGCATGAACAAATGAAACATGTTCAATTTGGGGGAGATGTTGAGTCAACAAATTACCATCCTTATCATATTTTCCCAACCTTTCCCTTGACTTTTAATCCTTTTTTGCTTCCAATAACCTTGTATTAAGTCTATTTTAATGTTTTATGTGGGATTAGGTTCAAGATATTTTCCTATGCATTTATTTTAGTTTTTTAAGTGAATATATAGTTAAATGGTAGAAAAAATATATGCTTTCACTTATATTTGAAAGTTGGGTTAGTTTGGTGATGATTACAGGTACATTTGGAGTTTCCAATAATACAGATTTTTATCACTTAGCTCTAAATTCGAATTTCCACTTCAAACATTGAAGATTTGATGAAAATTTGGGATGATCATTCAAACATCTTGGATAAACAAGAATCTTGACGTCTTGGATAATATTGTTATTGAATATCTCAAAGATTTTGGAGATATCTTTGATTTTCTAATCTTTAGCAAGCGGTTGTAACCACATGAAATATTTGTGGATCTGAATTTATTATTTATTATTTTAGTTTCTAAACAAACTCATGTATAAATAAAAGTGCCTTCTCCATTCCAAAGGGAGGAATCTTGGAGCATATGCACAACTTAGGATAGAGTGAACAAAAATTCTTCTCCATTCCAAAGGGAGGAATCTTGGAGCATATGCACAACTTAGGATAGAGTGAACAAAAATTCTTGGTATTTCCTTTCACATATATTTTCATTTTCTAGTTCTATAAATAACATGTTAAATAATTTGATGCTATAATGCTACACTTTAGTTTGCTATCATGAATGTTTAGGAGATGGAGCTCACTCCATGAGAACATAGTGGTCTTTTCTTCATGCAATTTTATTCCATAGTGATGCAAGTGTAGTGTGTCTATTTTTTTGCAATGTTCCTTAGTTTTTATCATGACTTGCCAACAATGGAATGATGATTTATGGAAACATGGAAACTCATAGATATGCAAAGACATAACTTGGTGACAAAAGGGTCCTAGTGGTATGATTGGTACCCATGTACATGATCATCATCAAGAGTGGTTGAGTTAGCTTTTGATTTCATGCAAGAGTGTTTCCTTTATGAAAGTATGTTCAATACTTTTATTTTCTTAAAATTAGTTTTATTTGTTACTTCACTTAGTGTTCAAATAAATTATCTAATTTTGCAGATACAATGTTTGAATTTCACAAGTTTACGAAATCCCAGATTGATAATTAAATGTAATAAGATTTAGAGATATAAATCGACTGAAACTACCCTTAATAAAAAAAAATCAGAAGCAACTCATGAGAAAAACCTACAAAAGGATATTAATCTAATGGAAAGATAGATTAAATATTAAAGATATACATATAATTTGGTTGAACAACTTTTGTGAAAAATGAAGAAGATCAAATTAATGTAAAAACTAAAAGGATTTTTAAATAAAACATTTCAATTATAGGAACTTATCTTATAACCTTCTATTTACAAAGAGAGTTTGATTTGGAAAGAAAGTCAACGTAAATCCCACATTCAATTTGAATTTTCAAATAGATACAAAAGAAGAAAGGAAATGAATCTCATAATATTAGGATACTAAATAAAACTAAAATTTATGAGATTTTAAACAATGTTTAGATGACCCGAACATGGTAAAACATCATGCATAGAAACATATAGAAGAAGTGTGGATGTCTTGTATCAAAATATGGAACTTTATGTTAGAGACCACCACTCAATGTTAGCTTCCTTCACTTGGTCTACAAAAACATTTCTACCTATCAAGCGAAGTGTCACAAAAGTATGAGCATATGGTATATATTCATGAAGTTGAAGTACAAATTGTGTCATCTCTTGAGAAGGGACACATTCAAAAATTCCTCATGGAGAAAGTGAGAATAAAAATGAAACTCAAATGTGGATTTCCTAAAATTGATTTAATATGTAATTTCCAATTATGAGGGATCCCCGTAATCCACATAATTTTCCCCATCATAATTTATGTAAACATGTTTTTGATGAATGGGAAAAGTGTGAAGTAATTAGGGAGGAAAACCCAATTCAACTAAGGGTTGAGTTATAATTGGTTATGATAAAAAAATTGTAATTGTATATATAATAAAATTTAGGAATCTATATTGGCTTTTGATGTTATGGCTTTGAAACTTGTATTGTAAGATAATTGTTTCAAATACTTACATGAATGAGGAAGCAAGTCATTTGTTAGATGATATTTCGATTAAAGAGAATTGTTTATGTTAATTAAATGTTTTATATTATTCTACAACTCTATATTTGCATGGATGTTTTGTATGATTTTTTTTGTTTAGTTTCAAGATATCTTCATGAAATAATAAAAGTTCTTTCATTTATTTTTCTCGGCTAACATTTAATTATGTATTATTTGTTAAGTTATATATATTTTTTTCCAGAAAGTATTATTATGAAAGATGATAATTCCTATAGAAATACTTCTTATAACTTAAAATATTAAATATTAGTTAGTTTATTTCCTTTTGTTAAGAGCTAACTTTGAAAAAAAAATATTTTATATTTCAATATTCATTAGATAGTATGTTTGTGTTGTTGTTTATGCATATTTAGAAAATTGAAAAAGAAATATTACAACATATTTAAATATCATCAAAATGTTGTTGGGCCATTAATCTTGATACTTCTTCCATACCAATTATGGGAGAGTTTTTAGTTCGACCTCTTCATTGTGATTAACCTTTACTATTGAAATCTAGATATTTCATCCTGTCAACAAGTAGTTTGTAACGACCTTCCTGTTCGTTACGACAACCATTCTCGTAGCAGGTGCATTTTTTTTTTTTTTTTTTTTTGTGTTTNTTTTTTTTTTTTTTTTTTTTTTGTGTTTAAGGTGTGTGCGCGCGTGTAGAAGTAACAACACACGTGACTCTACATCGCCACTCGATGACCAACAAGACGCAACCACGACAAAGGTAAAAATGATCACCCGCTCGTCCTACCCTGTAAGGTTAGGACCTCCACGCCACATAATCAACGCTCAAGCCCAGGTTCCCATCGATTTTAACCATTTAAGGTCTCAGGGATGGCGACTGTTCTGAGGAGCATGGAGGTGTCTACATCCCACCCGACACAACAGACCCAGCAACCAACTGACCGCAACCAAGCACAACATAAATAAGAAGAACAATTGCACCCCTTACGGAAGGCGCGCGACAAGGACTCTAACAACGAACACCCAAGTTCACAATAAATAATGACTCAACAACCCTCGACTGCTAACTCCGATTAATTTATTGTACATCAATCCTGGACGTTCCACCATGTGTGTCTTATCAATATCAAGAGATTACACTAACGTCCCAAAATGCCAACCATATCATTCATCTCTAAATTTTAATAACACGGAAATAAATAAAGGTCACACATTCAACTCCAAACTTGCAATCTTGTTTATACGGTAAGAACAATACAATTTCATTTTTCACTYTATATTACAAATACRAAGTTTACAAACAACTATTCCATGACATATGTATGCCTTTACATTCTTCCTTCACCTACARCAATAAAATTATCATCATATTACAGCAATAAAATTATCACCTATACTCGGACTAACAATATAACTTYGTAGTTACAATTGGCAGTATATAAAATCGCAATTCATATGAMAGTAAATAAAATGGCCATATTGAAAGAACAATTATCCACATAAAGACAATATTTAAAGATGGGAATGACTAACCATTGATATAAAACGATAGCATCACCAATAAAATTTTCATCATATTAAAGGAATCTCCTACTCGGACTAACAAGACAACTTCACCGTTAATATTGGCGATATATAAAATCGAAAATTCAATGACAGTCATTAAAAGGGCAGTGTTCAAAGGGGGCAAAATATCCATAATTTAGAATGCCCATATTTAGAAACAATTTACCTAAAATGACGCTACGTGTAACCACATCATAATTAATTTACCAATGGTTAAATACGGTCCATTAAAAGCGTGGCCACAATTAAACATGTCACAGGTGATGGGTTCGACCTTTAGATAGGCAAAGTATGAGATAATAAAAGTATAGCGATCTCAGCCATTCTCATTACCAGGTAATCTCTTCACAGCTAGGTGATTGTATATTCGTAAAAATTGCATTTACTTTCTATTAATTTCTCTAGGCTTTTCCTGCTTCACTATTTATCACTGGCCACCTTCGGGTTTTGGTTATGCACTGGCCTAGGTAAAACCGATTGATAGTGATGGCCATCGATGACCCCTGACCAAAATAGAAAAAGGAAAAAACACAGTTGTCACACTGCCCAGCGTGAAACATGCAACTGTACAATGTGCAGTTGTACAACGCACAGTCATAATTCATTGACTGTAATTGCATTAAGTGTAGAATTTGACTGTTAGGGTTTATTAAGTGTATCCAATTAATAACTGAAACGTGAGATGAAAAATTAACAACCATTTATTAAACTGTTATAATCACGTTCTAAAAGTTTCGATATGCTAGATATTCTCTGTACACCTCTATTGTATTATTCAAGGTATCTAAAGGACGCTTAAAGCAAATCTCATCGTTGAGAATCTTATAACCCGACTTCTTGAGTCCACTGGGTGTTTTGTAACTTCCCAGACTTTCGTTGGGCTGCAATGCATAAGTTGTCTTACTAAGTCTATATGCAGGTGCACATTGAGCTTCAATGAACAACCAAACCAGTTTTTTTTTTTAAATAAGCCTAGACATCCATTCACTTTCGGCTAAAATATGGTCCTCAGACCGTGGACTCTCAACAATCTTTATTATAATCAGTTACAGCCTGTGCACCCTCCAAACATTATGAATAGTGTTCAACATAACTCAATGAGGATGTACACTATTTAAGTATATAATCAATATGATGAAGCCTCATATATTAGAGAAATAGTACTAACGCACCAAAGCAACAGGGAAAGTAAATACTATCGGAAACTAATTTGTAAGTGTTGATTGACCAACAATTGAGTCTATTCACATAAGACTTGAAAACTCTGAAAACTTGTACAAGACTTGCAGACTTTATGTGAACATAGAGGTGCAGGGAAGAAAATGTAAATCCATCGTGCATTTATAAAAATTGTACACATACTTTAATTGTCTGATTAGTGAACCTCTTCTAGGCTGCATGTTTTGCTTTACTAACATCATAAATAATCATCAGAATAATGAAGCGATTTTCTCATAGCAAGCTACATTGAATCAGTTCCACTGTAGAATTTAAATTTTGAGAAGAGTGTTCGCATGCAACTTCAAAGAACTTTTCTGTAAGGCCAATGGAATTGCACATGCTTTAATTTAAATGCCTTCAGTAAAAAAAAAAACTTGAATATATCTAAACAGTAAATTCAATCTAGTCATACATGCACTTACTGGAAAAGAAGAATATATCTAAACAGTAAATTCAATTAAGTCATACTACGTATTTAAATGCTACGCAAGATATTTTGAATGAAAACAAACATGAAACGAGCGCCATCTTGGATATTGGATACAGAGCTCATAACATTTCTCTCAACCTAAACAAGCGCCTTGAATTGTAATATACAACACGCAGCTGTACATCAACGCCCAGTCACAGTGCAACGCCCCACATAACAGTGGCCCAAACGCCCATATAACACGGTAAAAACACAGTCCAGTGAAAACGTTATAACGCAGACCAAAAGAGCGCCCAAATGCAACAGAAAAACGCAGAACCCACTTACTGATTTGAAATGTGTACATATTTGATTGCGTTCAGATTTCATCAGTTTTGTATGGCCATTTAAAAATGCAAAACCCCCAATTTGAAATGGGAAGGTAAAGAAACCGAATGGCACCCAGATTGCCAGTTGTTTTGTTATTGAAAACGTAGAACCCACTGACTAATATTGAAGGGTAAGAAGAAACGATTGCGCCCAGATTTCATCAGTTTTGTATGCCCCAAAAACGCAAACCCCAATAATTGAAATGGGAAAGTAAAGAAATAGCTTTAATGTTCAAAGCAAACTTGTTCCACCTGAAAGGAAGCATTTAACCACATATAATTCTGGTAAACATATTGCAGACAATGTCCATATCGAAAACACAGATTATATAAAAAGGGCAGACAATTAAGGAATGCAGATTAAAACAAAAACGCCCCCTCACAGAATCAATAAAATGCCCCAATGAACAAGAATGCCCAATACCCACTGCCCAACACAACATTGGAAGATAAAAACGCCCAAGATATTGGCAGAACGCAGGACAATAAAACATTTAAACGCTGATAAACGCAACGCCCCATATCTCGGTAAAATGCAGAACAATAAAGTATTTTAGACGCAGGACAATACGCCCCAAAAGTCAGCAAAAAAACAGAGCATTAAGGCATTTAAAACGCAGATCATTCCAGAGTGCGAATGGTAGTGATTGCATACAAATTCCAGAATACTATAATATCATTAACATTAAATTTGCCGCAGATAAAATGCATTATACTTCACCAATTAAAACCATACCGTTGCCTTTCGCTTTCCTCGGACGACGTCCCGCGCTCCGTGCCGCGTCCCGCTCTCCTCTCCGCTTCCGGTCGCCGACCATTGAAGGCTCACCGGTACCTCCCAGCCAAACGCTAGGGGTACTCTACTTCCCCCTTAGCCCCCCGAGCCGCAAAGGGGCCACACAAGAACCAGAGATAGACTAGCGTCTCAGCTCGCCTCCGCGGCTGAGATACCACTCCAACACAGCTGAGATAAACCCAACTCCTCACAAGAAATCCGTCAAACCACAATTCAGCAGCGTAACGTTACGCTCACCATTCATCCCCTTTTTCCTTCCTTTCCCTTTCTTTTATAGAAAAAATGAGACCCACCTACTTTCCTAATTATTAATTAATTAATTTTTAATGACCAACCTCTAAACAATCTCCACCGTCCAAGTGTCACTCATCCCTAGGGTTCTCCAATAATTAAATTCTTTTTAATAATTAAAAGACTAAATTCCCTCACGCCCCCAAAATCGCTCCTTAAATTTCTCCTAGGGTTCCTAGATCCCCTCTCATGCTTTTAATCACTTTCCTAAAATGAAGTTTCTGAAATTTAGTAACTCCTTAAATGTTGATTCCTTTTTGCTTTTTACCCTATGTCCCCTATTTTCCAAAATTAAGTTTCCTTTATTTCTAGTTTCCTTATTTCCATTTTCATTCATCTCTTTTATTATTATT
>ML781431.1:874375-946900 GCA_009831015.1 Picea engelmannii | reverse complement strand
GGAACTCGTGTGTGGCCCCTTTACTCCATATGTGAGTCCGGTCGGCAAGCTATCGTCAACCTGCATCATCAACCATCATGTCAGATCATGTCAACAACATATCATAAAATCAATAGCATATCATCAAAACAAAACAATATCACTGTAATGAAATGACCCAAATAGCCCACTCCCTGACTCAATCAGGAGTCCAAGGGAGTTCCACCGATACCTCTGCATCCTCAAGGTCCGAAACCCTGCACACTCAATGAAACTGAGTCAGCAGCACCTGTCTACATCAGAGTAGTAAAAACATCATGTCCTATAACTTAACATATCATAATGAAGGAAAAAGTTTTATCATCATAAAAATCCAGATCACTTGCAAGCAAGTGTCCTCAAAGAATAAGTTTGGTAAGTGTGCCAGAGCGGGATGTTACATAGTTGATGTGTGTTTAATTGGTGTAAAAGTCACATCCTTATATAATAAGGTCCTCTATGTATTGAGTTAATACTCATTAATGTTGGAACCACTAGTGATTAGGCTTTGGGCATTGAGAAATTGTTTATAGAGGTAGAAATATATGTGATTTTTGTCAAGTGTTATCAAAGTACTGAAGCTTTTCTTAGTTGTAGGTTAATCCCTTAAGGAGTCCCATCAACATTTGTCTCATTTTGGACTATCAATATTGGGGTTAATATTTTACAGGTTCAATATTTTTGTTCTTTATCTTTGACTTTCTATGATTTGAATTTTTTTGGAAATTGTTCTTAATTCTCTATTTTTGATATATAAGTAAACTAAAATGTTGTCAAATAAGGACAATGAATTATACCATTAGTTGTACTTCCCAACTCCTAGTTACATAAGAATGATCTCCGTAGATATTATACTCAATGTACTATAGATACAAATGGGAAAAATTTAATAAGTATGGTTTGAGGTATTCGTAAAAGGTTTCCAATATGCACAAGGGTATGTGGAAGATCAATTAAGTACAAAGGTTATTTCATATATATGGTACTACTTTTCAGGAGCCAACAAAGGTGTATCATAATGTCCTATGATGAGTCCACCTATATTCTTGGAGATGTTTCTTCCTAGACAGAATTTTACTGAGTAAACAACTTATATAGCTATAATAGAGTTGGTAAATGTCTCTAGTTAAACAATTATTAATTTATTCAAAATAGGGGAAAATTTCTAAAATTTGAGTATGCTTAGAAGCCTTGTAAAGCCTTTATTTAGGGTGCATTCTATTAGTTGATATTGCACCTAATATGTACTAAAAAATGTTGTCTTCAAAAGGAAGGTATGTCTAAGATGTACTAAAACATGTTGTTTTTGGTATCTTTTGAGTGGGAAAACTTGCATGGAATTCCACTTCACAAGTATTTCCCTAATGCGTCAAAATTAGCGAGATGTAGCTTCCATATGTCCCACAATTCAAACTCAATTTGGACATCACAATTTCTAAATATGATTGTTTCATTTAGATACATATTTGAGCTTAATTCACTAGACTAGATGAAAACTTTAAACTATAAAACTAGTTACTTTGAAAACATAACAATAATTTTTTTTTTTTTTCAATGTAATTATCTCTTTCCTCTATCAACAAAAAAAAATTCCACTCAATTAAAATGATTAGAAAAAAATTTAGAATAAAAATAGTAAGTGCGAAACTAAAAATCATATGATGATGATGATTAACGTTCACTAAGACCGAATTGGTCTATCATACCTTAATAGGGTACTTGTGATTCTTTAGAATTTTGTTTCTGTGCTCGAAAAGCATTAAGATAATCTTTCCAAGATCACCATACTTCTATTGAGTTAAGAGGTTAGGAAGGTTGGTAGTGTGATAAATATTTTGAAAATGAGATCTAATATGGGTATAGGCTGCACAATCTAAGAGAAAGTGATTTTCATCTTCTACCTTCTTAGTGTCACAAAGGTGACACACTCTTTTATCCATGGCGTTTTAGGAATTGACCAACGCCCAGTTTCACTATCGAGCTCATGAGAATTTGTTCTTATCTTAGCAATGATTATTTGTTTCTTTACACTTGGCAAAACAGATAGATAATTTTGATCTTCTATATTAGGGTTGATTACATCTTTATAATACATTAATTTTATTTTTTCCTCTAACTCTTTATCGCACCACATTTTTTACTTAAATTTTGATTTGACGTTTTTTTTAATAGTATCTTTATTCTACAAAATAGTTTCTTCCATGATTCCCCAATAGTTTAGCCAAGATTGAGCATCTTTATGTCATACTCTCTTGAGTCGATGGTGGTTATGACTTGATTTTGAAGCAATTTTAGGTAGCCTCTTGTCTTCCATGTTGTTTAACTTGTTCTTATACAATAGGTATCTAGTCATAGCCATGCTCTCAATGGAGGAGAGTCTTGTTTCTAAGAGGAGGATGGGATAGGGCGTATTTCCTTTAATTTTGAGATTATAGGTTATAAAATTATTTTGTATTTTCTCTATCTTTATCCAGGATTCACAAGAGATACTACAACCCTAGAATTCACATCCATAAAGAATAACAGGTGTAGCAAGAGTCTCAAAGAGGATTTTCTTCTTATCCAAACTCCAAAGATCAGCTGATTTACAATTGTTTTCAAGCCCATAATAATATTTCCATCCCCCAATAATCCTTTTCTCAATGGTATAATTCCAATTGAGTTTGTGGTGAATATCAATTTCAAGATATTTGTATGAAGTCATTTCGTCCAAGTTGTTTTTTTCATATACAAAGGTATGATAAGGGATCTTATTGGATTTAATAATCACGACCTTAGTCTTATCAGTATTAACAGTCATACCCATATTGGAGAGAACATCCTTGAGGATTCTTAGTTAGTTTTCAAGATCATGGGGACTACTTTCCATAAGAATGAAATCATCGACATAAAGAAGAAGATTGATGACTATACCAGTGAGAGTAGGGCCGACACAACCTGCTTTTTCCAAGCATTCTTCTAACTTATCATTGTATATGCCAAAAAGGGTAGGGGACAAGGGACAACCTTGTTTGACTCTGATATTGCAGTTAATCTCTTTTGACCAACCCTAAGTGTTTTTAAACTTACAAATAATGTTCTCATACATCCTTATTTCAAAATCCCTCAACTCGAGAGGCACGTTTATCTCTTCCAACCTATTCCAAAGGTTTTTCCTAGGAACCATGTCAAAAGATTTTCTAAAGTCAACAAAACAACAAAAAAGATTGGTTTTAGTATTGCGGAACTCCTCTGCAATGATCCTAAAGGTAACGAGATGGTCCATAGTTGAATTATATCTCCTAAACCCAACCTGGCCTTTAGCTATTTTACCATGACTTTCTATCCAAATGCTAATCTTCTTTTCCAAAATAATTCCATAAAGCTTGGCTAAAATCAGGCTAATCATAATGGTCCTATAATTAGAGGGAATGTTTCTATCCCCATTTTTAAAAATAGGAACAATGAGGCTTTGCGTCCAAGGTTTATGGAAGCCATGCTTGACTGATAAATTGAAGAGCTTGTGTATGTGAGGGATAAGGATTGGCCCTCAGATTTTAAAAACATAGCCAAATATTATGTATTAAATAGCCAAATAAATATAAAAATTAAATTAACATAATAACACTATATATTATCTATATGTAATGATTTTTATAGTTAAAAAAATCAATATAAATGCATTCTAAAATATATTTAACTTATTCAATTTAGATTTTCCACATAATATTTTGATATATTTTTACATGCATGACATTCCCACAATAAAAATAAAATATATATCCAGTATGGATGAATCATCATTGGTAATTGTCCTTGACATATGGTCACAAAACAAATTGTCCAATATGATTCAATTTCAATTAGTTATGTTGTACGTGTTTTATTAATCTTTACAATAAAATATATATCCAACATGGATGAATCATCATTGGTAATTGTCCTTGACATATGCTCATACAAAAAATTGTCCAATATGATTTATGATTTGATTTCAATGATTAGTTATGATGTGCTTGTTTTATTAATCTTTACATGATGTGATATGCAATACCCAAACAAGCCACATGTGGCAATGTCCCTGCTAGGGACACTAAGGTTTTGAGCATTACAACAAAACCAGTGCATTCATGATTGAATTTGTTTTTTCAAATGACCTGATTCGTTCTCATTATTGGAAAGAAACTACATACAACAACGACAACATAAACACTTACAAATCATTCAAACCCTACATAGAGGGTCGATGACTCGACATCGTCAACATTACAGCTACTGACCTAGTTAGTGACTTGTGAATCATGTGCATTGTGAATTAAGGAATTGGTCGTCTCTTGCTGGAAGGGAGGTGCCAATAGAATGCGATTAATAACTCTGGTTAAACATAATACCATTAATTCCAATTAACTGTTGCAAAAGAAGAAGTCAAATGCCGACCTACAATATCCCATTTCAATGTACTAATATTAGTATAGAAAACTACAGATCGTTCTCATTTCAGAGTAACAAACATGCGTCCACCTATCAAAGCACATTTGAAAATTCAACAAATCAAATGACATTCGAGATGTAAATCACAGTCAGAGGCAGTGCATATCTCTGATAAAAACGGGATAATAGCTTGAAGCTAATTTCTTGATTGCTTGTCTCCATGATACTCTGAAATTCAACCTAATCCTCATAATTAAAAATACTAGCAAAATGTGACTTCAGTTTTTCAAGTTTTTGGTGCATTTAATTATTTCCCTTCAAGGAAAAAAAAGTTTAAACTATGTTCGAACCACATAAATATCAAGAAATATACAAATCCAAAACTTGCACCGGTGTTTTGCAAGTAAAATATTATTTCAAGACTCTTCAGTTTCCAATCTTCTAGAAACATGAGATGTTGGCATTAAATATCTTTAGAAAACTATTGATGTAGTTTATAACAAATATGACATTTATTTCACACAAGTATTGATTATTAAAGAAAACAATTAAAGAAATAAATCCTAATCACAAAAGAACTTGCAATAGGCCTGAGATGATTATAAAAGCAATTGGGAATTATACTGATAAACATGATGGAAATAACATATTTATAATACCTCTATGTAAAACAAAGACATGAGTTAAAATAAATTTGGCGAGAATCACAACCCCAAAAATAGACTGACAATGAAAAATTGACAAGGCAAGACGCAAAGACCTACAAAAAACGTTTTTTGTATGCTTCCCCAACACTGCATAAAAATAAAGTTCACATTGCAAATTGATTTACAAAGGCCTTGAGACATGGTTAAGTTTGGAAATGTCTTTGGATTGTTGTGAAATGGGCCCAAATACTTTGGCTTAAAGAAACACCTTAGCATCAAATGCTAGATAATGTTTAGTGCACATTATAATTTTGAATACCATTAAATTGATCATTATAGAACAATACACTTTGTATAAAAAATAAACCCACAAGTTATTTATAATCAAACATATAAATTAATGGTGTTCCATAAATGCTAGATAATGTTCAGAGAACATTATAATTTGGAATTACATTAAAGGATAATTATAGAACAACACACTTAGTAAAAAAAAAACCCACGAGTTATTTACTAATCAAACATAATTTAAACGATGTTCTAGATTATTTTCTCACGAGAGACAACCAATCCATTTTTTTTTTACTTGATTACTCGATGAGAATCTAATTGGAAAAATTCAAACTCTAATACAATGAGTCACAGTGCTCTGGATCACCCATTAGCTACATGCATTATTATCAAACAAATTTACAATTTCATAGATTGAAATATAACAATATTTTATATATAGATATACCTCTGAAAAATCCACCTCAACCTTAAACATACGTGAAAACAATCCAAAAAATACCCCTATACTATAAACTTAATAGTAATTTCCAAACATGGCCAATTACAACCCTAATGTCTTTCTTTTAAAAAGAAAATCCCTGGGATTTGAATTTAACAGTTTCTTGTAGAGTAAATTATTCAAAATACATCATACGAGAAACCGCGGAAGGAAGTAGCTTTTTCTTATCTAAAGTATTTAAATTGCATAACTATAATAACAAAGCATGATAATTGAAAATAATGACTTATTTGACAGAACATGACTAGAACTAACAACCACTTCATTGAAAGTTAAATAACATCTCTACCTAAAAAAAATAAATACACAATAAGGTGAGCTCAGTACCTGTATCACAAATTCCACACAACAAATAACTCAATATGGAAACATGTTCATGCATTAAAGCTGAAAATTAATGATATGGATAAATTTATTTTTTCAGAATGCATAATTTTAGTGACTGAAAGTGCTTTAGATACCAACCTAGTGTAAATGGAATATCTTTCAAACAAAGTATTAGAAGAAAAGCTAATCATCAATATCTACTTGTATGACAGATTTGTTGGGCAAAGGTGAGCATACTTTGAAACGAATGAAATACAAGTTCCCAAATAGTAGGTTGACTAAGTGACAATATAGTCGTACTGTAAATGCTAAATCAGGCATACATAAAACTCAAGCCTACACACTTCTCTCACATTGTGTATAAACTTCATTCAAGTTTTCCTCACTTTAGACAAGCAAATCGAAAAATGTGCCAAACCTTGCTAGAAATCTCAAATAGGAAAATGTGCACACAATGTGCAAATAAATGGATGAGATGCTCAATATTTTGTACACAAGAAACTTCATGAGTAAATAATATTCAACATGCCTGATAGAACAATCCATGCCAACCTACTAGTCATAAAAAAAGGTCTATTTATTTCATATAATTCAAGATACCAAAATCAGACTAAAGTATATGCTGATAGAAAAATCTGATAGAGAAAAACAGGTTCCTAGTTCTTGGTGATAGAAATCACAAATGTACTTTTCAAAAAAATCACTACATCCATGCATAAAGAATTTTTTCCATAAAGTATGAACAACAACTGCAACCATGTAATTTCCAAGTGAATAATCATACAATTGTAGATTATTTATCTTTAGTGAGTTAATGGATGTTCAGAGTTTTTAACTAGAACCGAACATCCAATACACCAAGAAACTTTATGAACATATTACTATGTACCAAATCTTATGAAAGTGCATATCCTACGGAGGATTCCGGTGAAGCATAGCCAGGCGAGACTGGTGAACCCACCGAGATCATAACTATGGACATCAGTAGCAACATAGGAAGCAGGGAAATTTTTTTTGGTCGCCTCATCCAACAATCCGGGAAAATTGCAGCCGAGAAAGATGAGATCCATAATCTACTCTTAAATATGAGAGCGATGGAATCAATACCGGAATAAAATACTCTGATGTGAGGACTATTCTCTCCATATTTGTCCTCAAACTAAGGTTATGGAAAATATAACTAGACATGACATAACATAACATGAAACTAAATCCCCAAATGCACATAAAATACTCATTATACAAGGTTATGAAAATATAACTAGACATGACATAAAATACTCATTCAGGGTTCAAATACTCATTGTACAGGGTTATGGAAATATAAACAGACATGACATAATAGGGAAACATGGAAAAACAATGAAGAGAGAAGATGAAGTGCACATGTCATCGAGGCCATCGATGTTCGCAGATAACTTGATATATTTCACAATTTTGCAGGGCTCCTAGAACGGTTTCTTGAAGGAAGTAGGCGAGTTCAGATGCAACGAGGATTGAGTTCATATGTAGCAAGGATTTCATACATAAAACCAATAACTTTCCCACCATTCATTAGTTCAGGACAATGATGTGTTTCTCCCCGCCATCCACCCAGCTCTTGTTATCCTCCTTCTAGGAGATCGTGCGAGTCTTCCTGATGTGGGTTGGCACACCGTGTCCATCGGTTGGTGTGATATCCATGTGATGGAAATAGCATAGATAGAGGTGAAATTGAGCAGCCAACCACTCTAGTTTGTATTCCTGGTCCTTATCGACCTCAACTAACAGTTTGGTAATAGTTTCCAGACTACTGAGGCGACTCAGGATTTCATCTAACATTTTCTTGTGTTCCTTGTTATCCTCCTGTCTGGAATCTTATGTTTTCGAACTCACTTTGTCGATCATCATCTTAGTTAGCCACACCATATCCACTATTTTATGGTAGAGGGTTTCCCTAGGATGCATAACCCCTAGATCAGTTACCCAGTCAGCTTCCTGTGCCAGTGCATCCCATGTTTTGCCTTTGAGTTTTTATTTTATTTCCTTTTCCCAGCAGGTAATGGTCTCTTTTCCTTTCAGCGCTACCAGAGTTTTGAAGGTTCCCCCTGCATATTTTGTCGACTGCTCCATTCTTGACATCTGTCATGGACTATTCGGGACTTCCTTTCCAAAGGGGTTCCTCTTCCTGTCTGTTCTCTTCATTCACATTTTCCCACTTGGTTTGTCGCAACTCCTTTGCTATTTATTCATCCTATACCTCACTTCATAGGGATTCTTACTTTCACTACCCTTGTATCTATGGTAGTCCCTGCTATTGCGCTACTTCTATTTGTGGCTATTCTTGTTGTCTTTCCTCTTATTGATCTTCTCCTGCAGTGAGCTTGTCCTTCCAATCGTGGCTTGCCCATAGTGGTGATCACTCCCATCCTTTATCCCCGTTGTGGATCATATGATCACGATGACTCACACTTTATCCCTATGTGGGTCCCTGCCCCTTCTTGTTTGAGATCCTACTATGCTTCTCTTCGTACCTGTACTTTGGCATGGAGTATATATTTTGAACCATGTCACTCCCTCATGCCTTACGTCATTTGCTGCATGTGGTTTTTCGTTTGTACTTTCCCTCGTTCTTTCCCCGCAACTCTTTCTGTCACAAGGGTCTTGTTGTCTTACTCCCACCTATTTTTTATGTTGATCCTGCATGGTGATTGTTGACCGAGTGTTCAACAATCATATCCTTCCTGGGTTCTGAGTGCCTACTACTGGGCCTTGCGCTTCCCTTCTCGATGTGACTTTCCTTGCTTAAATTTCCTTAACGGTCTTTTGTCACGAGGTGGATGCAGTCTGTTCTGAGTTGTCCATTTGGGATGTTGGTCCTAGTAGTGTCTAGTTCTGGGCCTTCCTTATCTACCCCCACGTTGGATAGTTTATCTGCTAGGCCATTCGTTGACCTACGGACCCAATGCAACTCCACTGTGTTTAGATTTTGTATATTCTCCTTGATTTTCTGTAGGGAAAGGGCTAGGCGCCAGTGTCTCTGAACCTTTCCCACTTTGGTGTTGTTCTGGAGTATCTTCATCGTGTTGATAACTAGGGTGGAGTCCCCTTCCATGATAGTGTTTGTCATCCTTTTATGCCTTAGGATTTCAAGGCCAAGCTATAGGGATCCAAATTCCGCTGCGTTGTTGGTTGAATTTCCCATACTCCCAGTGTGCATCCAGATGATGTTAACACAACTTTCTCTGATCACCCCTCCCATCCCTGCCACTCCTGGGTTTCCTTTTTTTGCCCCATCAAAATTTAATTTGAGAACCCTAACGGGGGGTGTCTAGTTGCAGTCTTCTATTTGGAGTTGCGGTTCCCGCATGATCGTTGTGTTGTTTCTCCCATCTTTTAGGTGAAAAAACTCTAGTATGCAAGAGTCATGGTTAGTGAGTTGCATTTTTTCCTTCTTGCAGTTGCGGGTTTGCATCATTTCTCATATTTGTGAGATTATTGGATCCTTGATATTTCCTTTTGGTAGGCTCTCATTCTTGAAGATGCACTGATTCCTTTCTTTGCATATTGCCCAAATGATCATCCACGATGTTAGATTCCAGTAGAGGTTCACCATTTCATTTTCATTGTAACTCTCATTCCAATTGTTGATGGTTGCGCTGATGTTGCCCCAGATACTATTGGAATGGTGATAGATGCCTATCACCCAATCCCATAACTTTGTTGTGTAACTACACTCGTCGAGGAGGTGATTGGTTTTTTACTCTTTAGATTGACAGGTGGCAACGATATGGACCTATATAACCCATTTTCCTGAGGTTTTCTAGGGTTATAATTTGGTTGTGGAGAACTAACCATTCGAAAATTTTGATTTTTGGTCATTGAGGGTTGTGCCAAATATTTACCCACTGTTGCATTGGGTCCTCTTGATCCTGGTCCACGATGTAATACCGTGCTTCTTGTAAGTTGAATTCCCCACCATTTTCCCTGCCCCACCTTAATTGGTCCTCGTCCTCTAAGACTACAATTTTCCTTTTCCCCATTTCCTCTTCCACCTCTTTCGTTAGAGTTGTGATACAGTCTCTATTTTGTGGGTTGAGTTTGTCCTAGGTCGTCCATCTGTCGCTATCATTTCTTTGCTTCTAGTAGTGATGGATTTTTTTTTTCCTTGCGTTGTCATTTCCTGTTGTAGCTCCTCCCTATCCATATTTTCCATTATGGGTTCTTGTTGCCATGCGTCCTCCCAAAATCTGGCTATTTGACCATTCCTGACTTCCCAAAGGATGTGTTTATGGATCCAGTTGTTTTTGCGCCAGGCTAGATTCCATATGGCGGATCCCTCCCTTGTGCCCACGAATCAGATTCGATCTTGATCATTTATGTTCGGGGCATACTTGGCCTTCCATAGGGTTTCCCACGGTACTGATTTGTCCTTGACCCATCTCCACCAGAGTTTTTCCCCATAGGCTTCGTTGGTTACCTGTGGGTCTTGAAACCCAAAGCCTCCTTTTCCTTTTGGTCTGCATACCTTCTCCCAGGCTACCAAAGCCCATTTATTTTTATTTTCTACACCTCACCATAGGAAATCTCTTTGAATGGTTCTTATCTTTTGCAGTATTCCTTTGGGAGCGGGAAACACTGACATCATATACGACAAAATTGCTTGTAGAACTTCTTTGGTGAGGATAAGCCTCCCTGCTAGGTTGAGAGCTCTGTAAGTCCAATGTTTTACCCTCTCTTGCAGTTTGTTGATCACTCCTTCCCACATTTCCATTTTTCATGCTCTATCCGTCAAGGGGATTCCCAAGTATTTCATTGTGAATGTTTTGTGCTCAAACCTGAGAATGTTGGCTAGGTTTCTTTGAATTGTAGGATTAGTGTTAAATAAATAGATCATGGATTTGGAATGGTTGATATCCACCCATGAGGCTTCCCCAAATTATTATAATATTCTTTTGTAGGTTTTTTCTTCCTTGACCATGGGTGTTCCATGGAGTTTGGTGTCATCAACGAACTGTTGGTGTGTGGAGGTTGGAAAGTTTTTGAAAGGTTTGATGCCTTTCAGTTATCTTTCTGAAGTTTCACTTTTTATGCTATCGCTGAGCCCTTCCATCATCTGAATGAACATGAAGTTGGATAGCGGGTCTCCTTGTCTAATGCCTCTCGAAGGCCAAAAGGGTTTTGCTGGGGATCCATTGATTAGAATAAAGTAGCTTTTTGTTGAGACTAGATTGAAAATCCAGTTGATCCAGTGTTGTTAAAACCCAAAGGCTTCTAGTGTCTTGTCCATATAGTGCTAGCTAATTTTGTCATAAGCCTTCGCCAGGTCAAGTTGGATTATCATCCCCCCTCTCCTTTGGCTTTTCAGCATGTGTATAATCTCATGGGCATGGATGATGTTGTCCATTATTTATCTTCCTTCTACAAAACCCACCTGTTCCTATGAAATTAGTGTGGGTAGGAGAGGTTTCAAGCGATTGGATATGACTTTGGAGATTATCTTGTACACTACATTGCATAAAGTTATAGGCCTGTAGCGATCTGGGGTCCTTGCTTCATTTTCTTTTGGGATTAGAGTGATCACTGTGGCATTTAATGCTTTCAATATGGAGGCTGAGCATATGGAGTCTTCCACCACCCCATAAACCTCATGTTTAACCACTTCCTAGCAGGATTTGAAAAATTCCACTGTGAAACCATCTGGACCTGGGGCCTTTCCATTGGGCATCTCCTAGACCACTTGGTCGATTTCCTCCTTTGTTATGGGTTTGTTTAGATTGATATTTTTTTCCTCGATGACCACCCTAGGGATGTGTTGAGTTATCCTTTGTATGTCCTTTGTTCTGTCTTGAATGGGTTCCTAGGCTATCCACTTGAAGTGATTGGCCAGTGTATTTTTCTATTTCATTGTGGGATTCTCTTTCGATCCCATCCTGATCCCTAATTTTTAGGATTTTGTTGTTGGTTCTTATTGCAATGGTTGTTCTATGAAAAAAATTGGTATTCTGCTCCCCTTCCTTTAGCCATCTGATTCTAGACTTTTGGCACCATAGAGTTTCTTCCTACCAACATCTTTCTTCCAATTCTTGGGTCATTTGGATCTCTTCTCTTTTCTGATCTTCTGTGTAACCCTCGTCTATGCAAAGTTCCTAGAGTATCCTCATTCTATCCTTCATATTTTGTTTTTCTTGGTTTATGTTTCCAAATATTTCCTTGTTCCACTCCTTGAGTTTGAGTTTGATGTACTTGAGTCTCTTATAAAGTTTGAACATCATTGTCCCTTGATCCGGTAACTCCTCCCGCCACCATCGGTTGATGTTCTCCTTGAAGGTGGGATGTTTGATCCAAAATTTCTCAAATCTAAAAGGTCTATTCTTCGGGGTGGTTTGGAAGTTTACTTCCAATTGAACTGGCCAATGGTTTGAACCCCCCCAAGGAAGGATTCTACAATCTAAAGTTAGTCCCTATAGAATAATGGACTCCGACACCAGGAATCTATCTAGCCTTGTGGCTAGAGTCCATTAGTCCCTGTAGAATAATGGACTCCAACAACATGAATCTAGACTTGTGGCTACTTGGTAAATTCGTTTTTTATTCTAGGTGAACTGACCATTGTTGGTTCTGATGTCCACCATCTCCATTGTATCAATGAAAGCTGGAAATTCCTCTGCATCTCTATCTAGTCTCCTAGTGCCCCCTTTTTTCTCTGCAAGTGGGGTAATGATGTTGAAGTCCCTTGCCAAGATCTAGTGGAGGTTGCGGGATCAGGCCTTTAGATTTTATAGGTCTAGGAGGATTCTCCTTTTTTCCTCCAACCTTTGGGGGCCATACAAATTAGTGCATAGAATCACCTCAATGTTACCTATAAATTGCACATTAACCGAAAGTGTTTGTATCATGGCTTCAACTGCTAGTAAGTTGAGAGATTGTGGGTTCCATAAGGTGAGTATATCACTTGCCATATGTTGGCCTTCAATAGCCACCATATTGTACTTACTCCATTGTTTTTTACTGATTGTTTCCATTCTGTTTACAATGCATTTTGTCTCTTGAATGAAACAGAGGTCAGGTTGTTACTTCCTGAGTCTATTTTTAAAGATTCTTTTATTTTGTGGCTTGTTTAGGCCTCTTATATTCTATGTTATAATATTCATTTAAACATGTGGGGGGGATTTGGGAAATATATTTTTTATCTTAACTAAATTTATCAGAAGGGATCCTAGTTCTTGTAGGGCTACACTGTTTGATTTCCTTCCTTTCTTCCACCTTGTCTGCATGGGTGACTGCTGTGATTTTCCCTCACCTTCTTTGATTCCCAGGTGTCCTATATCACAATTCATGCACTTGATCCCTCTAGATTTTTATTCCTCCCTTAGAAGGAAAAGGTATTGGATACGATCTAGTTGCTCCACTGACACATTGTCTTCTCCCTACTTTCTCCATTGCTCCAATATGTTCCAGAGATCTATTCCTTCCCTTTCCAAAATTTATCTGAGATCAGGATCTTCCATGCCTACCTCTCTTGGTGTCATATCTGAGTCTCCATATTCCTCCTGCATTGGGGTTTTGGCGTCTTCATTTCTTTTTTCCATAGGACTTGCGCTACCTCCATGTTCCCTCTTATTGCTTGGAATATATGTGTTCTCATCAGTTGAGTGTTCCCTGTTTTCTCTAGATTGTGTCTTTTCCTTTCCTCCTTCTTCCCCTTAGTTAGCCTTGTCCCATCCTTCTGGTCTAGTCCTCGCTTTTGAATTGCTTCCTATTGGGAATTTTCTTTGTTTCTTGTTTTCTCTGTTTCTGTGATTCGGTTTTACAAACCCGTCCTCATCCTATTGTGTTTTAGTGTTTTTCGTTTCTTATTTTTTATTAAGTGGACATTCTCCAATTAGATGTCCATGTTCATGGAATATTATGCATCTAAATGGGATTTTCTCATAGTCGATTCTTTGTATCCACTCCTCATACATGAATTCCAGGCTTATGGCTTCTGGGAGCGCCCCTGAAACATCCATCTCTATGAATATCCTTGCATATGATGTATATCTCCGTTTTAGGGTTTCTTACAATGTCTTAACATATTTTCCAATCTTGTTCCTAATTTCTTTGAAGGTGGATGACATCTAGTAGTCTAGCGGTAAGGAGTAAAACCTCAACCAGACTCGGACATTTTTAAAGGTTTATTTCTCTAGGGAGAAGGTTTCCTTCCATGGTCGCATGTACAACCCTGCTAAGGAGTGGAAATATGCCCTCCCCCCCTCAAATAATTTATATATGTCCTCTAGGTTCATGAATATTGTTGTGAAGAATTATTTTGAGCCCAGGTGGAGTTCCACTTCTCCACTTGGATTCCATTGATATTTTATCCAGTTGTGCAACGTTCGTTCTGTGGGCCACAACCCCATGAATTTTTAGATTAGTGCATGCATCTTCATCTGGTCCTGATAGAATTGTGTTTGTGGGTATTCCAATATAACCTTGGGTATCATTGTTGTTTTATGTTTACATGGGTTGTGCCCATTTTCCCCACTAACATTCGCTGGTTCCTGTGCATCTTTCTGGGCTTCTCTATCTTCTTCCCCCACACGATCCCTTTTTTCCTGGTTTCTCTCTTGGTTCTTTTCCGATTATGATCCCGATGTGCTTGTCAATGGTTCTTTGAAACCAATGCCTCACAATCCTTCCCCCCCTGTCCATGACTACCTGCTTGTATGAGGGGATTCCACTCCTTCCCCCTTTGGTAACCATTTTGTACATTGTTGAGACCACGACTGTCAAACCCTCATTTACCTTAGTTAATAGTACTACTTCAATAAATTGTGTGAAAGAATCTATGGTGGTTAGGATGTACTTGTGTTTCCCAGAGGATTTTGGGTTGATTTTACTAATAATATTCAAACCCCATTGTTTAAAAGGTTCTTCAATCATCACATATTGCAAATGAGTAATAAGGATCTTCTCCCTTCAAGCACACTTTTGGCATATCTTGCATTTCTGGGCATGTGTGTGTGTGTGTTTGAACACCATCATTCAATAATAACCTAAATTGGAGATCTTATGAGAAATTTTTTCACTAATGAAATGTCCTCCAGCTAGTCCATCATGTAATTCTAGGAGGACATTACCAATATCACGTTTTCCAAGACATATAATAAAATTGTCATTATATTTTTATGAAATAGGATGCCATTGATTAGTTGTTACTAATATGACCTAAGCCTCAGTTCCTTTTTCCATTTTGAATTCAGATGGCTATTAGGATTTCCTTTTTGTGGATATGGTTTCGAATCATTGTATCAAGGGTCCGTGTCAGTGGGAATAATGTTTTTTTTTTTAACCATATAAGTCATAACTTATCAAACCATATTTGTAAAAACAAATTATCATTTATCTTAGGAGATAACCAATTTATTTCTTGTTCCTACCTTTAAAATTTTGCAACAACACTATTTTATAAATGTAATATGTGCATCATTGACAATACTTAACAAAAAAATATCATAGTAGAATATTTAGAGAAAAAAAATTCCATACCAATTAGAGGGAATTAACAACAAAAATAAATGGCAATGGAAAATATATTTAGAAATACATGAAAAATATTCTACACACTAATATATAAGATGATATGCCACCTACATGTTGGAAGAAGTGAAAACAATTATAGAAGTAAATTATTAGAAACATTTTCTTTTTTCTACATAAATTTACATGACTTCAATTGAAAATTCATGGTTTTCCTAAGATTAGTTGCTATTAACTAATCATCCATATGTAGTGAATATTCCCAAACACTTGGGATGCATAATCATTGATTTGATGAAAATATTAGGAAACATTATTATATGTTCACGGAAAATGTTTATATTAAGGAAGAATATATAATTTAATGCATAACTATAATTATAATTTATAACTTAGGCTACAATTTTTTTTATTTTTAAAGGAAGTATGAAAAATTTAGCCTAGATTTCATCAAAAGAATTTGAATTTATCCAAATTGGAGAAATTTTGCTTAAAAAATCATTTAGTGGGAACATACAAAATTTACTAAGTGTAGTGTGATATCCCATTTTCCTATCTTTATTTTGATGAATCATTTGGGTGTAATTTGTAATATACCAGATATAAAGTATGAAGAACAAAAATAAAATGCTAGAAATGGCAGAATAACAACAATATAACCAGAACAATCACCACCATAACGCTAAAATGATATAAGAATAACAACATAAATAACACTTCGATTATGAGAGAAATGATCACGGGCCTCTTCGAGGGGGCAACCTCCAGTCGAGCATAGATCTATTACAATAATATCAAATCTAGGGTTCTCATACCATCGACTCTTATTTATACTAAATATGTCTATCAAAAGAAGCATCTAGAGGAAGATCCTTCTAGAAGCAGAAGATTTTATTAGGTCTTCTTACATTCGACTTATTCTATTTTATTGTAAGGCCTTATTAATATTGACGTTTATTACATATGACTATATTGTTCTACCTATGTGTGGGTTAGGACCCTAACATGTCCTCCCCCTTAAAAGCAAACTTGTCCTCAAGGCTTGAGATGTGGAAACTGCTGCAAAATGGTAGTTGGTTCCCAAGTGGCATCTGTTGGAGTTGTATATTTCCACTGGAATAACACTTCCTTGATGGTTCTCTAACGCAGGCAACACTGATGTTGGGCCAAAACTGCTTGTGGTTGTAGCCAAATGGATCCTTCTTCGTTTAACTCGGAAAGGCTAGTTTGAATTTGGCACTTAGTTCCAATCACCTTCTTTAATCATGAAACATGAAAAACATAATGTAGCTTAGAATGATCGGGAAAATCTAACTGATAGGCCACCTGTCCCACATGCTTGAGAACATTATAAGGACCATAAAACTTGGGTGCTAGATTCTGACAATCATCAACCTTGAGGGAATGTTTCTTGTAAGGTTGCAGTCGAAGAAACACATGGTCCCCTTCTGCAAATTGACATTCAGAGCGACCTTGATCTGCTTGTTGCTTCATGTGATTTTTTTCCATGACCAAATTCTCTTTGAGGGTATGGAGAATAGCCTCTCAAACTGTAAGCATTTGGTCAACCGCCTAGACCTTCGAGACACTCGGTAAGTATGAGAGAACTGAAGATGGTTTTTTTCCATATACCGCTTCAAAAGGAGTCATGCATGTAGTTGTATGGTATGAAGTCTTGTACCACCATTCAACTGGGGGTAACCATTGAGCCCACTTATATTTATTTTCCGAGGCAAAACACCTCAAATATGTTTCCAAACACTTGTTGACAACTTTCATTTGACCATCAGTCTGGGGATGATAAGTTGTGCTGAGATGCAATTGGGTTCCTTGTAGCTTGAACAGTTCTTGCCAGAAATTTTTGGTGAAAGTTGGGTCGTGATCAGAAACAATAGAATGCGACATGCCATGAAGCTTGAAGGCCTGATCCATGAAAATTTGAGCCAACGTGGATGCTGTAAATGGGTTTTGAAGAGAAAAAAAATGAGCATACTTGGAAAGGAGATCAACAACCACCATGATGACTGATTTATTTCCCGATTTGGGTAAGCTTGTAATAAAATCCATTGAGATATCCCTCCAAATAGCAGGTGGAATCAGAAGCGGTTGTAGTGTGCTCAGAGATTTGACTATTTCACCCTTGTTTCATTGACACACATCACATTCAGTGACAAAATTATGAATGTCTTGTTTCATACCATCCTAGAAAAAAGAACGTTTGACCTTGTCATAGGTTTTGGTAAACCTGGAATGCCCAGCTGTGGGTGTAGCATGAAGCTCAGAAAGTACTGTGGATTTAAGTTTTGATTGTTTACTTAAATACAAATAGACTTTGTATCAAAGCTCATCATAGAGCCAAGAGTACCCTGGGGAAGCTAAATCATTGGACTACAATTGTTGGATCAAATGCGAAATTTTGGGATCGTGTAGCCATTCCTGGCGAACGACTTGGAGACAATCTAGTACAATGAAGGAAAGAGAAAAAAGGGATCTGTCATTTTCAAATTTTCGGGAAAGTGCATCCACAACCATATTGTCTTTGCCTTTCTTGTAAATGATCTCATAATCATATCCAAAGAGCTTAGTGCCCCCATTTTTGTTGCTCCGGGGAGGAAATGCATTGTTCCAGAAAATACTTAAGGCTTTGATGGTCTGTCTTAATTTGGAAGCGTTGCCCCAATAGATAAGGGTGCCAGAGATCAACGAAATGAAAAATAGCCAACATTTCCTTTTCATAGATTGATTTGCCCATATTTATTTCAGACAGTTGCTTGCTGGTAAAGGCCAATGACCGACCCTCTTCCATAAGGACAACACCAATTCCTTTCTCTGAAGCATCACATTCCAAGACAAAGGTCTTTGTGAAATCAGGAAAGGCCATGACTGGAGTGGTCCACATGGCCATATTCAAGGTTTGAAAATCTTGAGAAGCTGTTGGAGTCTAAGTGAAAGTGTTCTTTTTTAGGAGTGTAGTGAGAAGTGTTGTAATATTTCCATAATTCTTAACAAACTTGCGATAATAACCTTTTAAGCCCAGAAATCCATGCAATATTTTGAGAGTCTTTGGGTGAGGCCAATCTTTCATAGATTCAATCTTTTTAGGATCCACCCTGACATCATCCTTGCCAACTAGATGACCCAAGTACTCGACTTATGAGGCGCTAAAAACACATTTATACTGGTTCAGGAAAAGTTGGTGTTCAGATAGTAGATGGAGAACTCGATCCACATGAGCAAGATGGTTTGTCCAGGTTTTTCTATAGATGAGGGTATCATTAAAGAAAAAAAAGACAAAATGACAGAGAAAAGGACAAAAGACATGATTCATGAGGATTTGGAAGGTGGAGGGGGCATTACATAAGCCAAAGGAAATGACCAAAAACTCATAGTGGCCCTCATGAGTTATAAAGGAAGTCTTGGGAATTTCTACCTCTTTCATATGTATCTGGTGGTAGCCAGAATGAAGATCAAGTTTAGTAAAGAACTGGGGGGCACTCAATTCATCCAAGAGGTCATCAATGACAGGAATGGGAAATTTGTCTTTAATGGTAAGTTTGTTGAGGGCACGGAAGTCAGGACACATTCTCCAATAACCTTATTTCTTCAGGACCATGACCATCGGAGAAGAGTAGGGGCTCATACTAGGGCGGATATCGCCTGCGTTAAGGAGTTCCTGAACCATTTTCTCAATTTCATTTTTTGGGAAAAGGGGTGACAATACAGACGAATATTTGGAGGAAGGCTTCCTGGTACAAGGGGAATGGAATGATCATGAACACCACAAGAAGAACGGAGTCCTTGGGGAGTGGAAAAGGCCACTTGATGTTTAGAAAGGATGGAATGGAGGTCTTGCGACACCAAGGGTGTCTCTGTTTCTTGTATGGCATGAAGTTGGGAAATAACACCAGAATGACCTTTTTTGAGCATCTTTTCCATGCAATGGGAACTAATGATCTAAGGTGAACTGACAATGATGCCTTGGAACTTATATTGTTGACCCTCCTGGTCAAATTGCATGCTTAATTCCTTAAAATCCATGAGAATGGGACCCAAAGTCCTTAGCTATTCTACACCGAACACAATGTCACAACCACTAATGTCGATAACAAACATATGAGATTTTAGATAGTAGTCACCAATTTGGAGACAAACATTTTCACAATGCCCTCCACATTTCATGGAGCCACCATTGGCAATCATGATTTGGAAATTATTGACTGCATGGATGTAGCAATGAGTTTCTTGGGCAATGCAGCGATGAATAAAATTATGGGTGCTTCCACTATCAACCAGAATGATGAACTTCCTATGCTTGATGTAACTGATTAGCTTGAGGGTTTGGGGAGCAGAGAAGCCAGTGAGATCATTTAGGGAAATGACCAGGTCTACTTCAGGAGGGTCTGAGGGAGGGGTGATGTTAGTGGTTTCAGGTGACTAAGACACAAGGGGAGTTTCAACCTCCTCTTCCGAAATATCCTCTGAGATTGCCATAAAAATATTGTGTTCGTTACACTTGTGGCCTGGGAAATATTTGTCATCATAATTATAACAAAGGCCTTTGAGTTGGCGTTCAACCATTTCAGCCCTGGTCAATTTTTAGATCTTTAGTGGAGTGGAGGGAGTAGTGGGATTTATTGGTTTAGTGCGAGGGATAAAGGAGGGTTTCCAATTTTGAGAAGATACAACTTTTTGTGCTTCTTTATCTCTTTTAGTAACTTCCACCCAACTCTGAGGATGAGACATGAGGACATGGGCCTGAATCTCATCCTTGAGGCCACTGATAAAGCACTCTCAGAGAAAGGCATCAGACATGCCCTCTGTCCGAAAAACTAGGTGCTCAAAAGCAACTATAAAGTCTTCCACTGTTCCTAATTGTTTCAACTTTTTCAAATGGCCCAAATGGTTGGTGTCAGTGTCAAAGTGTTCATAAATCTCTCCCACAAAATGTGTCCAAGCAATATACCCTTGACGAGAAGTTTTTCTCCATTGCCACCATTGCCAATGTTCTTGATATAGATGGAGAACACCATACCGGAGTTTGGCCAAGTCATGTGTAATGTCGTATAAAGAGAAATAATGTTCGATTTGGGTTACCCAACCAGTGGGATTTGAGCCATCAAATTTGGTCACATCCACCCGTGCAACACGTAGGTCACGTTGAAAGTGATGGTGCTGAAAGTTATGGGAATGAGAGGAATTGTCAGCTTTAGTATGTGGAGGTGGGTCAGATAAATGGTTATCTGTAAGGATATACAACTTGGTGCAGAGCATTGAAAAGACAAATTCAAGCTGGGTGGTCAGGTCTTGTTTGATTTCCTCCATTGAGGACTGCATGGTTGTATTGATGGCGAAAAAATTGACACTGAGTTGTTTCACTTCTTGTTGGGTCTCGGTGAGATTAGATTGCAAGGTAGTTAAGGGAGCTTCCAATTCTTAGCTATGGGTATGGGCCATTATGACGAGGGAACTGAAATGGGGCGGGTGGGGTCAAACATTTTGTCGAAAAATGATATGTATGAATGTGATAAGGGAGAAGAGATGAATCCAATGGAATAGGTCTCAAATAATGGTGAAAAAATACCTTTTTTTTTAAAGAGGAGTTATACTCTGGTTTGAAGAATACTGCAGTGATGAAATTCCCAAATTCTTAACCAGGAAGAAATGCGTAGTGATTTGGCAACCCAAACACAGTTGCACGACAATAGATCTTGTCTGTTTTAATTTGTTTATGTTTCTGTCCCCCAGGGTTAGGTATTCAAGGGTTCTACAGATAAGGGTTTCCCCTGTGCTATATCTCTCTGATATATGTGTCAGGTCCAACAATAGTACTCAACCCAATATCTTACAGCACTAACTAAGGAGGCTAGACTGTGCCCTTAGCCGTAGTACCCGACTACCCAAGTACTAGAGATTATCTTCCCGAGTACAGTTCTCGGTGGCACTATAGCAGTCAAGTGACTGATCGGTTTATCTAAAGAGGGCTTCAGGAAATCTAGGTCGATCCCTACACAAGTGATTTTTGATGCGCTACCACTCGAAGGGGTACCAAGAGGGGTTACAAGGGTGGCCAACAGATGTGCGCTTAAGTACCACTTGTATTTCATGTGTGTATGAATCCCTCAACCATGGTTTTATGCATGTAACGACATATCTCAATGGCTTAAAGACGTCGGAATATGTCTCTACCCTGAAAAACATTTAACCCACAATTTCTGCCGAGGAAAGTGCTCTGATACCACTTGTAATATACCAGATATAAAAAGAATGTAGAAAAGAAATAAAATGCTAGAAATGACAGAATAACAACAATATAACCAGAACAATCACCATAATAACACTGAAATGATATAAGAATAACAACAAAAATAACACTTTGATTTTGAGAGCAATGTTCACGGGCCTCTTCGAGGGGGAAACCTCCAGTCGAGCATAGCTCTATTACAATAATATCCAAGCTAGGGTTCTCATACCCTCGACTCCTATTTATACTAAATATGTCTATCAAAAGAAGCATCTCGAGGAAGAACCTTCTAGAAGTGGAAACTTCTATTAGGTCTTCTTACATTTGACTTATTCTATTTTATTGTAAGGCCTTATTAATATTGACCTTTATTACATCCGAATATATTTTTCTACCTATGTGCGGGTTAGGACCCTAACATAATTATTCTACTACCAACCTACATAAACTTTGACCTTTGACTATGGTGGAAGTTTTGAACTCTAAATCATATTCCTGAATGGTTTTCATACAATTTACTCTTTGTTTCCCAAGATATTCATACAAAATAAGTGACCACATAGTTGGGTGGGGTACTATTACCTTTGTGTTTTCCTTCAGGATATAGGACTTGAACTCTTTGACATATTTATAAATAACAAATTCTTGTTTATTAATTGTTGGCTAGTTTTGTTCTACCCCTTTTAGACTAATTCTCATGAATGAAACCAAACATTCATTCCCTTGATCATCCTTTTATGTGAGCAATGCTACAAGAGAATTATAGATGAGAATGTATAAAGAAACAAGTTTTTGTTGAATTTAATGCTATGTAATGTTGGTGTTGCAACTACAACAACTTTGACTTTGTCGAAAGCCTCTTTCTAAAAAATGGTCCATTTGAACTAGGTATCGTTCTTTATCATTTCTCAGAAAGGTTTGAAAACATCATTGAGATTATCTACAAACCTATGTATTAATTTGGTCTTCCTAAGGAAATGAAGTGTAGATTTCGTACTATTTTTCATGGGAATTTACATGATGGAACTTTTTCTTTCAACATATATTGTGGTTCCATCCTTTGTATGTTGTGTCTAGCTAATTTTTCCTCTGAAACAACAAATATGCTCTTCTTCGGGTTTAGAGAAATATAATACTTCCAAAATATTTCAAAAATATGTTTTAAGTGTTGTAAGTGGATTACTTTTTAGGTTGTCCAAGCCATCCCTACAGTTCTATATATATTTCTCATGTTCCCCATCATCTATAAAGATGTCCTTAGATCTGACTACATTGGTGAGGAATTTAATAAAATGATCATCGTCACTAAATACCTTCTATCTTGTCACATTGTTTAGATTCAGGGCTTGAAAATCAATTTAACAAAAAATACATCATTCAAAGGAGTAAAACTTGAAGTAGTTTTAGATAACATATTAGCAATTGCATTTTTTGAATGGGGTATAGAAGTGATATTGAGTGCATCAAAGTCATTAATTAGTTTCCAAACCTCTAATTAGTAACCTTATACATGGGGCATGTTGTTCCTCGAGAGAGAAACAATGCCAAGACACCCTATGGAGGAAAATATCCTACCCACTCTAGGATTTATAGAAAGGTTCCAAGAGTTGAAGGGGAAAACCCTCAAGATGTACAATTTTTTTTTTATATTTTCTCCCCAAAAAATCGAAGAAGATTTTATGTGTAAGTGTGTGTATATTTCAAATGAAAGATCTAAAACAACTATCTGTAAAAAAAACCTAATTTAAACTTTATAAAATAAACCACAACTAACATGCATTCAAAAACATGGAGGGAACCATATTCCTCTCTCACCAACTTTAAGAATAATTTAAAACAAACATCAAAATAACATAAAAGATGTGATACAATTCTTTTGAAGATAATAAATATTTTTTAGTTAATTGTTTCTAAAAAGGAATAAGATCGAACGAATTCCTAAAACTAAAACACAAATAAATTCAGAGATTTTCAATATAACATTCAAAATACTTCCACATTCATATTAATTCAGTAGTAAATATCATAAAATAAGAATATCAAAGAAAAAGAATTGAGAATATTATAAAGAATACCAATAATAAAAATCCACCAAAATCAACAAGTGATTTGGTTCACAAACTTTCACTGCTTTTATTTTAAATTGATAATCAATTTTTTTTTCTAAGAATAAATCTCATAAATCTTTCCAAAGTCTTGAAAACTTTTTAATAAAAACAAAGAGTTATTGTGTTGATCAAACAGGGGATGAATCCTTTATGAAAACAAAAACATGCAATTTAACATGCAATTTATAGAGAAAATTAAAGTCACGGGATCGATAAGACTACTAAATCAAGTTCATTCTTTTAGTCTCACAACAACCCTTCCTTATTCTATAATTATTTCCTTTATCCTTTTCTCTTCAATGGTTTTTTTGTTACTCGTGTAACGATTTCCCAAAATAGAAATGATGGTGATAGTGGGTTCTTTTTTCTTGGGACAATTGTTAAAGTGGTAAGTGTTTATGAAAGATATGCTATGTATTTCTCTTTTCTTCTTCTTATCTATCCCATGTTGCCCCGACCTTTTCACTGATGTTATCGCTTGAAAAACTGCTAACGTGGAGACTAGTGTCGGCATGAATTGAATTGGTAATGTAGAGGTTGACGCTAATGTCATCACTTGAGAGGTGTTTTATTTATGAGCTTTGCAATTTTTTTTCACTTAACTCGTTGGTTTGGATATTAGCACACCTCCAAATTGAAATCCACCATTAGGAGGATGTTTTACATGACCAATAAATGTTTTTGCACCTATTATATCGCAACAAAAATTAGTCGCTCAGGGGAAGTAGTTACTGGAAATTTTCAATGGTTGTACATGAATTCCTATAGTAGATATAGTAAACACAGTGTAGATTTGGTAACCAAAGTACATATTTGGTAATCATTCATTACTTTTCATAATGGCACTTCCTTAAACTGAAATCTTCCGCATGAGTTTTGTGCATAGGCTCCACGAGATGGTGTGGTTCCTATTGAACTAATTCTAGACTAAAACGGGAAGGGACTAGGTTATGGTCAAAGAAAAATTCAAACTTATCAATTTCAAAACTATCAAATTTTCTCTAAGGACACCTTTTGCATGTAGCTAAGGTCAAATCAAGAAAAATGAGACATGGGTTTTGTGACTAATATAACCATTCAAATAACCATGCATGAAAAATTCTCATAAAATGCTCAAGGAAGGTTGTATGGGCATGTTTTGAAGGAATTTTTTTTCTCTTTTTCCCCGTGTATGCAAGTAAGATAGAATTTACCTATTTTTTCACAACTGGGTATTTTTTTCATCAAAATGAGAATATGAAATTGCATTACGATAGAAAAGATAAAAATACACCATGGCCAACTTCAAGAATTCAATTTGAGTGCAGGATGTGTATTTTTGTGCATTTGGGAAACATGGGCAGAGTTTTAGATTTTGTGAAGGACAATTGATAAAGTTGCACAGATTCAGTGGTGATATGGAAATACAAAAGTAATCATCCATGAGAGGTTCAATATGGTATCCAATAATATGAGAAAGTTGGTGCTAAGGTGTAAAAGAAACAAAGTGTTTGCAGATCGAGTTTTTCTCAACACATTGGTCTATTCAATCACCAATTTGGCTTAGATCTAAATTCATGTTTGCCTGCTTAAATGGTATGGATCCATCTCACTCAAGTGGAGCACGAAGAGATAAATTGCAACAGTAAAAAAAATTCATTTCATCTTGATTTGTATTGTACATTGTTAATTATAGATATTTGAAAGTCACTAATGATCCAACCAAAGTTTTCACCCAGAGATTGAATCTATCGATTTTTTTTATATCTATTTTGGATCTGCTTGTGAATATTATTTGATAGCGGATATGGGTGGATTTGATCAAGTTTTTTTAATTCATTTGATCAATTACCAATGGTAGTTGTCCTATGCATATGGCATTGGATCATTTATGCATGAAGGATGCCTCAAAATGTCATAGAAACAATGATAAGGATTGATCTGTTCCTTGATCTACCATCAATAAACTATTTTCGTCATATATCTACCTCAAGAACTACATGAATATCAGGGCACATGAGTTGATCCGATGACTACACTGAACATCCGATAATTGTATCTCTAGTTTCTTCTTGTAAGTACCTATCAAAGAAATACCCTCCTAGTTCTTAATTGAATGGTTGTGTAAAAATACAAACACATTCCATTATGGTTGTATATCTAGAAGGAAACCCACTAGGCCAATGTCAATATGAATCATTTGTTAAAGAAACCAAAGCCACGAAATTCATATGTTGATTGTGCTCTGAAAATGTTAATATGTGTTGGTTTCTCTTCATATAAGATATGATCAATATGTTATTAAAATGATGAGTGTTCCATATATATAGGGAACATAAGGTGACCATCCATGAAAGGATGCGTCCCTTGAATAATCAATAACTATTTATTATTATCATTTACTTATTATATAATATATATAATAATCAATAATAATTATATTATTAATTATTATCTTTAGAGAATGTCTTCCTGATGTTGTGCAAACATCAACACTGCCTCTCAATGAGGGAGACATTCTGCAACATGCCACTCTTGTCTTTGAAGTATACAAACTTCACCCTAGACTCATGACACTTGTCTGTCAGTCTTGGGAGACATCTCTCTCCCACCTGAATCGAGGAGAAACTCCTTCTACGACTCTCCCTCTGAGCTAATTAACTCTCTCTAATATTAGGCTCACTTTAGGTTTGTATGTAAAAGCATATATCATCTTGAGTCTTTATCATTCCTTGTCAAATCACCATGATTAGGACAAAGACCAAATGTACATATTCCTTCTCGAATAAGTCTTCCACTTATCCCTTCTTGAATAAGTGTCCTCACATATCAACTCAACTCAATTCACAAAGGAGTACGATCTAGAGAAAGTTTATCACACATGGCACTCCATGTGGACTTCTAGAGGCTACACCCTCTATAAATACTAGGGTCCTCATGGGACATGTCCTCGTGTTCTCTCCATAAGGGATGTTCGGTTATAAGCCCAAACACACTTATCCCTTCTCGGATAAGTGCCCCACTTACCCCTTCTCGGATAAGCGTCCTCACAAATCAACTCAACTTAATTCATAGAGAAGTATGATTTGGAGAAAGTTTGTCACACATGGCACTCCATGTGGAATTCTAGAGGCTACACCCTTTAGAAACACTAGGGTCAAGTCCCATAGTGTGTGACATCAAGGGTAAACTCCCTTGACATGTCCTCATGTGATCTCCACATGGGATGTTGGGTTATAATCCCAACCACACTTATCCCTTATCAGATAAGTGTCATCACATATCAAATCAATTCAGTCACAGAGTAGTATGATCTAGAGAATGTCTCAGGAAGATGCAAACATCAACACTTCCTCTCAACGAGGGAGTCATTCTCTACCACGCCAAGTCTGTCACGGAAGTACTTGAACTTCATCTTGGTTTGGTAAGAACATCAACAACCTGTACTGCACAAATACTTCGTTCCTATGCACCATGTCTCGGATGTAATGGTACTTGATATCAATGTGGTTCGATTTGTCATGAAACAATAGATTATCAGAGATCTTCATAGAACTTTGGTTACCATAATGAATAATGGTGGAATCCAACACATGTTCGAATAAATCCAAGGAGCTTGTGAAGCCACACTACTTCACGGACTGTCATACTTAATGCAATGTACTCTTCCTCTATTGTGCTCAAAGCCACAAAATTTTGTTTCCTACTAAACCAGGAAACCATGGAATATCCCAAAGTGAAGCAACACCTAAAGGTGCTCTTTTTGTCCACTGCGCTCCATGCCCAGTCAGAGTCAATATATTCCTGCCATATCATATCAATACTGTAAGTATATCTCATACCATGTCGAGTTGTACCTCGCAAGTATCTCAACACATGCTTCGCAGTAATCTAGTGTGTCTATCTCAGCTGACTTATAAACTGGCTAAGTTCACTCACTGCATAGAAAATATTTGGTATGGTGTTTAACCAGATACATCAATTACCCAATCAACTGTCTATACAGATTCAGATCAATTTTGTCAGAATTGGAAGAAGACACACTTAGTTTCTTCATATTCGTCATCATTCGTGTAGCCACAAGCTTCAAGTTCAATAACTCAAACTTCTTCAATTTCTCAACTGTGTACTTCCCCTAACTCAAGAAGATCTCATCAGTTCTCTGCCACACCTCTAGTCCCTAGAAGTAGTGCATCATACCAAGGTCCTTTATCTCAAACTTAGAGGCTAATGCATACTTGCATTCAACAATAAGGCTCTTTGTATCGATGAGGAAAAAAGCATCAACGTAGAGGACCAAAATCAAGGACTCGCCATTAATAGTCTTTTAGTATAGCTTGTGATCAACAACACTTTTGTTAAAGCCCAAAAATCATCAGGTTTCCATCAATCCTTGTATACCAAGCTCGAGGTGGTTGCTTTATTCCATACAAGGCCATTTTCAACCTGCACACATGAGATTGCTTCTCATGTATCATGAAACCATTTGGTTTCTCGAAGTATACTTCTTTCTCAATCTGTCCATTAAGAAAGGTTGTCTTTACATCCATCTGATGTACTCTCTAACCCATGGATGTTGCAGGGAAAATAATCATTCAAATAGAAGTGTATTAAGAAATAGGAGCAAATGTCTCCTCATAATCTATTCCCTCCACCTGAGAGAATCCTCTAGAAACAAATATTGTTTTGTGCCTATCGATGCTCCCATCAACTGTGTGTTTGATCTTGTAGATCCATTTGGAATTCACTACAGACTTCCCTTTAGGTCTCAGAACAATATCCCACACATCATTCTTCATGATGGATTAATACTCCTCCATCATGACATCTCTACATATTGGATGACTAGTTGCCTCCTCATAACAGGAAGGCTCAAAATGAATGACGTGGCTCATAAATTTGACATAGCATGAATATCTCTAAGTTGTATTGTTGTCTTGGAAGTTACCATGAGGAGCTACATGTCCTTCTGCCTCCTGCAGAGTTTGACGTGTCCATGCAAGTATCTTTCAACCTATTGCAATATCTTTGAAAAAATGTTATATTGGACCTTACTTGACATATAAAGGTTTCCTCATGAATCCAATGTCTAATACATATCAAGGTTCCCTACACCATCTTGCTCGACTGTGTGTTGAATCTTGGCAATGCCCAACCCACATTTCACTATAAGCCTTGTTGAACTCACTGTCCACATGTAGACATCCTTGCTGAACTCATTGTCCATATTGTCCATACGTAGGAATATAGGTCCATTATTCATGCAACACATTCATTGTCAAGGTTTTATAAGACCATAATTACTTCTCTCTTCACAAGAATTGGATCCATGGATGGATCTGTGATGCAGAAGCATCGCCAGCAACAAGCGAGCGTGGGGGCGGAAGACAGCTGGGATGAGCGCCAACACATTTCAGCACGTTGGAAAGTGTTTTGGAATGTTTTTGAAATATTAATGTAATAAGGCGTACCTTGCATTTATATTTTGGAGGATGTAAACAAATCATGAGCAATTTTCTCTCATCTGTAGTAGGTAGACGCATTTATGCATAGTTAATGTAAGTAGGTAGATTTAAATTCCAGATTAGACAGTTTAGAGCGTAGGAGGGAAAACCGACTATACACACCCTCACCTTTGTATTGTTGGAACATTAACAATCAGAGATCATTGAGCATAGAGAAGAAGAGAGTTGTAGCAGAGAGTTGAGAAGAACTCATGTACAGGAGCTTTGAATTAATATATGAAACTTTAATTCAGATTATGGTGTTATGATGTTTTCTGTGTATACATGCTGAATGGTATGCTTATGGTTGTTTATTCTCTATGTTATGCATTTGCTTTAATATTGTGTGAATGTATGATTTCATTTTAAATGTTTGAAGTCTGAGAGAGAGAGAGAATGAGTTTCAATTGTTTCTCTTCCTAAGTGAGAAGTTCCTGCAAGGAGTGCAGTGAAATCGCCCGCAAGAAGTGTGTTGACAGAGATTCAGAGCTTATCTCTGAAAGCTCAGGAGGGATACTATTGTTCTCATTCCTGCAGAAGTGCAGGTGAGACACAGGATCCGTGCAAGGTGTACGTAGGCCGGTTGAATTTGAGAACTTATCAACCAAGGGGTGAATTGGAAGACTGTTGTTGCAGAAAAGTGCACAAAGTCAAGAGAATCAAATACTTAGAAGTATTTGAGGAACTACAACAAGAAGTGTGTGCAGGAGTCTTATTGAAGACTCAAGGTTGCAAGGAAAGCTCAGGAGGTTTAGTGCCTTGAGATAAACAAAGGGGAGACAAAGAAAAGTCATTTTGCAGAAGTTAAATCCCAGAGAAAGAACCTTGGTTTATTTCGCAGGAGTTATCAAGGAGCAACGAGCGGTTGAAATTCTCTGTGGGGAATTACCGAAATCACGGGGACCGTAGGATCCAAGGAAATTTTGGGGTGGTTAGAAGCAGACAAGCTTACCGCTCTAGGATCTAGAATCAACGTGGACCGTTGATTGTTCTTTGCACAAGCCGTCAGATCATTTCAGCATTTCGGGGATCCTAGCGACAAGGAGTTGAGTGCAGTGGAACAAAAATCCCGAAGTCACGAGTTGCGATAGGACCTGGATTAAAGTTTCAGGATTTCAACACTTCGGGTGTCGGGAAATGGAGAAGGTAGCACTTTGGGAGCGAAAGTCCTAAAAACCCGAAAGAGTGACAAGTGGTAGGAGTCTACATCAAAGGTAGAAAATCGCAAGGACAATAGGTGGCATGTCTTCGTCAATTGGCAAAGTCAAATTTTGTTGATTGTTTTGGTGTTTGGAGGTCGAAGGACGAAGAGTCTTGCATCTGGATTCGCGAAATCGTGAAGTCCGAAATGCCGATGAAGTGAGAAGCCCATTGAAGTGTCAACCTTTGCTGAGTGCATCAGAGTTTGACAATTTGTGTTTTGGAGGATTGTAGGGATACGAATCCTTGACATCAGGGATCGCGAAATCGTGAAACCCGAAGTCCCGAACTTGCGAAGGGTGTGATCCTATTTGGGCTCAAGATATTTGGGTTGATTCTTCATGTTTGATCACGCGGGCACACCCATAAGGACCTGTGGATACACTGTTATGTGTGAAGGGTATTTCCCAAAGGGAAACTAAAGAGTCAATTAGACTCAAAGGGTAGATTAGAACGATCCTGCATGGACCTTGGACCTGAGGGTTTGGGGGGCTGCAACATTTGGTATTAGAGCACATAAAAGTTCTTTGTTTTCTGTAGTAGAGAAAGGGGGAATATTTCTTAGCCATGCCGCTGAGAAGAAGAGATAGGCCAATGCTTGATCCAGCAGTGGAAAGGGAAATGTGCGAACTACGTTCTAGGCTTGATGCCATGGAGACAGCACAGAGGTGCACAGTCGACACTGGAGATATCAGTGAGGCTGACAGTGGAAATGAAGCTGGACATGGAGAATAAGTCACAGTCGAAGATGTTGTAGATGAACGCCTATTCAGGGATGTCGCAAGGATAGGTTCCAGGGAAAAAATGGAGATTCCCATGTATGAGGGAAACCTGGATGTTGAAGAGCTTCTAAACTGGATTAGAGCTCTGGATAAATATTTTGACTATGAGGATGTCGAGGAAGACAAAAAGGTCAAACATTTTGTCACAATATTAAAAGGCCATGCAACATTATGGTGGGATGAATTGCAAGCTGACAGACGCTGCAAAGGCAAGTAGAAAATCAAGAGTTGGGATAGAATGGTTGAAAAAATGAAAGAAAAATTCATACCCAAGGATTATCAAATTACTCTGTTTCGGAGAATGCAGAATTTGAGACAGAAGTTGATGTCAGTGAAAGAATACACTGAAGAATTATACAAACTAAACATCAGGGCAGGTCATTGGGAAAGTGATGATGAAAAGGTTGCTAGATACATGAATGGTCTAAGATATGACATCCAAGATGAGATGAGCATGATGATCATTCGGACTATAGAAGATGCTTATCAGATGGATCTGAAAATTGAAGAAAAACTGAGCCGAAAGTAAGGTCAAAGAGGTTGAGGAAGAAGTCAGACCAGAGGCAAAACAATTTCCCAAGACAAAACTCAGAGACCTCAAGAGGAGGGAAAGAAACCTCAAACTCAGCATAAGAGAGGAGGAAGCTCACAGAGAGGACAGTATGCTAATAAGAATGATTTTCCTCGTACCAGAGGAAGAGGAAGAGGCAGAGGTGGAGAAATAAAATGCTTTACCTATGGAAAAAATGGACATAAATGGTATGAATGCCCAGATAAAAAGAAATAAGGAGGTGAAACTCACATTGCCAAAGCAGAGAGACAGAATGTTGAGGTAGAATATGCTGAGGGCTGAAGATCACTGATGATGAGAAAAGTTATCTTAACGCTAGAGAAAGAGGCAGAGAACCCAATCCAAAGGAACAGACTTTTTCGGACTGCTTGCAAGACCAAATATAGGGTATGCAAAGTCATCATGGACAGTGGTAGCACAGACAATCTCGTTTCTACAGATATGGTAGAAAAGCTGGAGCTGGAGACTATCGTACATCCAAGCCCATACATAGTTTCATGGCTACAAAAAGGACATCAGGTAAATGTCACTAAACAATGTTTAGTTGAATTTAAAATAGGAGGATACAAGGATGCAATATTGTGTGATGTTATTCACATGGATGTTTGTCATCTGTTGTTGGGTAGACCATGGAAATATGATAGAAATGTGATTCATGATGGGAGAAAGAACACATACACCCTGGAGAAGAATGGGAGAACTCACATGTTGTTGTCGATTAAGGATAAAGAAGTGAAACCTGAGGTAAGGAACACTGTACTTCTCATGAGTGGGAAGGAACTCTTTAAGGAGGTTAAGAAGAAGGAAGATACACAATTCATTGTGGTCAGGAAGCCTAGAATTGTTTTAACCAGTACAAGAGTGGATGATTTACCATAGGAAATCCAGGAGTTGTTGGAAGAGTTCGTTGATATAGTAGTGGACGAACTACCTCGTTCGTTGCCACCTATCAGAAGTATAAGCCATCATATTGATCTTATACCTAGATCTAGTTTACCAAACAAAGCAGCGTACAGATTGATGCCACAGGAGAATGAAGAGGTCAAGAGACAAGTCCAGGACTTAATGGAAAAAGGGTTGATTAGAGAGAACTTGAGTCCATGTGTTGTTCCAACAATGCTTAGCCCAAAGAAAGATGGAGGCTGGAGGATGTGTATATACTCAAGGGAAATCAACAATATTACCATCAGATATAGATTTCCTTTGCCAAGGATGGATGATTTGATGGATTGCTTGAGTGGAGAAAGATTCTTTTCAAAGATTGATTTGAAAAGAAGATATCATCAATCTGAATGAGAGAAGGTGATGAATGGAAGATGACATTCAAGACAAATGAAGGGTTGTATGAATGTCTTGTTATGCCATTTGGATTAACAAATGTGCCTAGTACTTTCATGAGATTGATGAATGAAGTCCTGAAGGATTTCATAGGAAAATTTGTCATCATATATCTTGATGATATGTTGATTTTCAGAAAGATAGAAGTTGAACACTTGAAGCATTTGGCTACAGTGATGAGGATATTGCAGCAAGAAAAGTTGATGATAAATATGAAGAAATCAACATTTATGAGGACAAAACTCATTTATTTGGGTTTTTTTATCTGTGCAAATGAGCTGAAAAATGGATCCAGAGAAGGTGGATGCCATTAAGAATTGGCCATCGCCGAAGAATATATTTGAAGTTAGAAGTTTCCATGGATTGGTTAGTTTCTACAAGAAATTTATCAGAAATTTCAATGGAATTAGCGCACTGATGATGGAGACAGTGAAGAAAAGACATAAGTCTTTTCACTGGATAGAAGAAGCAGAGAAAAGTTTCAACTTACTGAAGAGGAAGATTACTGAACAACCAATTTTGGTGTTGCCATATTTCAGTAAGACATTTCAGGTCAAATGTGACGCTAGTGGATTTGCAATTGGAGCGATCTTGAGCCAAGATGACAGGCCAGTCGCATACTTCAGTTAGAAACTGAATGAAGTGAAAGTTAAGTACTCCACATATGACAAAGAATTTTATGATGTCATACAAGCGCTGAAGAAGTGGAGACATTATTTGGTTCCTAAAGAGTTTGTTTTGTACAACGATAATCACACTTTACAATTCGTGACTCAACAGGACAAGCTGAACCAAAAGCATGCAAAATGGGTTGAATATATGCAAAATTTTACTTTTGTAATTAAACATATTTCTGGAACTGCTAACAAAGTTGCTGATGCTTTGAGCAGGAAATGTTTGCTGATGCAGGAATTCAAAGTCAAAACTTTGGGTTTTGATAATCTCAAAGAAATGTACAGAGACGATCTAGATTTTAAGGAAGCGTATGAGGAATCTAAGAATCCAATTCTCAGGGACAGAAGCCAATGGACCGAATATATGATCCAGGATGGATTATTATTCAGGGGAAATCAATTATGTATTCCAAAATGATCCATGAGGGAGAATCTACTGAAAGAAAAACACAGTGGAGGATTGGCCAGACTTTTCGGTCATGACAAAACGTTCTCGAAATTAAATGGCTCATATTTTTGGCTAGGGATGAGGACAGATGTCAAAATATTTGTGGACAGATGTAGAATTTGTCGGCACACAAAGGGAAAAAGGCAGAACACAGGGTTATACCAGCCATTACCCATACCTGAGAGGCCGTGGGATGTCGTAAGCATGGATTTTATATTGGGGCTGCCAAGAACACAAAGAGGATTTGACTCAATCTTTATGGTGTTAGACAGATTTTCGAAAATGGCACATTTCATACCATGCCAGTAAACCAGCGACGCAACACATATTGCAAACCTGTTTTTCAAAGAAGTTGTCAGACTTCACGGCTTGCCAAGGAGTATTGTGTCTGATTGGGATACTAAGTATTATCTATATGTAATGATTTTTATAGTTTAAAAAAACAATATTAATGCATTTTAAAATATGTTTAACTTATTCAATTTAGATTTTCCACATAATATTTTGATATATTTTTACATGCATGACATTCCCACAATAAAAATAAAATATATATCCAGTATGGATGAATCATCATTGGTAATTTTCCTTGACATATGGTCACACAACAAATTGTCCAATATGATTCAATTTCAATTAGTTATGGTGTACTTGTTTTAATAATCTTTAAAATAAAATATATGTCCAACATGGATGAATCATCATTGGTACTTGTCCTTGACATATGCCCATACAACAAATTGTCCAATATGATTTATGATTCGATTTCAATGAGTAGTTATGATGTGCTTGTTTTATTAATCTTTACATGATGTGAAATACAATACCCAAACAAGCCACATGTGGAAACGTCCTTGCCAGGGACACTAAGATTTTGAGCATTACAACAAAACCAATGCATTCATGATTGAAAAACATTTTTTAGATGACCTGATTTGATCTCATCATTGGCCAGAAACTACATACAAGATCGACAAAATAAACACTTGCAAATCATGAAAACCCTATATAGAGGTCTGATGACTAGATCAACATCATCAACATTACAGTTGTTGACCTGGTCAGTGACTTGTGAATCATGTGCATTTTGACTTAAGGAATTGGTCGTCTCTTGACAAAAGGGAGGCATTGGCATAATGCGGTTAACAACTCTGGTGAAACATAATACCATTAATTCCACCTAATTGTTGCAAAAGCAACAGTCCAATGCCGATTTGCAATATCCCATTTCAATGTACTAATATTAGTATAGAAAACTACAGATTGTTCTCATTTTAGAGTAACAAACATGCGTCCACCTATCAAAGCACATTTGCAAATCCATCAAATCAAATGACATTCGAGATGTAACTCACAGTTAAATGCAGTGCATATCTCCGCTCAAAAAGGGCTAATAGCTCGATGCTAATTTCTTGATTGCTTGTCTCCATGATACTCTGACATTCAACCTATGCTCACAATTAAAAATACTAGAAAAATGTGAATGAAGTTTTTCAAGTTTTCAATGCATTTAATTGTTTCCCTTCAAGGAAAAATAAGTTTAAAATGTATTCGAACCACATAAATATCCAAAAATTGCACCGGTGTTTTGTAAGTAGAATATTGTTTCAAGACTCTTTAGTTTCCAATCTTCTGTAAACATGAGATGTTGGCATTAAATATATTTAGAAAACTATTGATGTAGTTTATAACAAATATGACATTTATTTCACACAAGTATTGATTATTAAAGCAAACAATTAAAGTATTAAATCCTAATAAAAAAAAAAACTTGAAATAGGCCTAAGATTATTATAAATGCAATTGGGAATTATATTGATAAACCTAATGGAAATATCATATTTATAATACCTCTATGTAAAACAAAGACATGAGTTAAAATAAATTTGGTGAGAATCACAACCCCAAAAACATATTGACCATGAAAACTTGACAAGGAAAGAAGTAGAGGCCTGAAACAAAAGTTTTTTGTACGCTTCCCAAACACTGCATAAAATACAGTTCACATTGCAAATTGATTTACAAAGCCCTCAAGACATGGTTAGGTTTGGAAATTTCCTTGGATTGTTGTGAAATGGGCCCAGATACTTTGGCTTAAAGAAACACCTTAGCATAAAATGCTAGATAATGTTCAGAGCACATTATAATTTGGAATTCCATTAAATTTGTCATTATAGAACAATACACTTTGAATAAAAAATAAACCCATGAGTTATTTCTATTCAAACATATAAATAAATGGTGTTCTATAAATGTTAGGTAATGTTTAGAGAACATTATAATTTGGAATTACATTAAAGGATAATTATAGAACACCACACTTAATAAATAAAAAAAAGCACGAGTTATTTACTAATCAAACATAATTTAAATGGTGTTCTAGATTATATTCTAATGAGATAAAACCAATAAAAAAAATTTATTTCATTACTCGATGAGAATCTAATTGACAAACTTCAAACTCTAATGTCACGATTCACGGTGCTCTGGATCACTCCTTAGCTACACGAATTGTTATCAAACAAATTTACAATTTCATAGAATGAAATATAACAATATTTTGTATATAGATATACCTCTGAAAAATCCACCTCAACCTTAAACATACATGGAAAAAATCCAAAAAACACCCCTATACTATAAACTTAATAGTAATTTCCAAACATGGCCAATTATAACCCTAATGTCTTTCTTTTAAAAATAAAATCCCTTGGATTTGCATTTAACAGTTTCTTGTCGAGTAAATTATTCAAAATATATCATACCAGAAACCCTTGAAGGAAGTAGATTTTTCTTATCTAAAGTATTTAAATTGCATAACTATAATAACAATGCATGAGAATTGAAACTGATGACTTATTTGACAAAACATGACTAGAGCTCACAACCACTTCATTAAAAGTTAAACAACATCTCTGCCTAAAAAAATAAAATCCACAATAAGGTGAGCCCAGTACCTGTATCACAAATGCCACACGACAAATAACTCAATATGAAAACATGTTCTTCCTTTTAAAAAGATGAAAATTAATGATATAGATAAATTTATTTTTTCAGAATGCAGAATTTTAGTGATTGAAAGTGCTTTAGATACCAACCTAGTGTAAATGGAATATCTTTCAAACAAAGTATCAGAAGAAAAACTAATCACCAATATCTACTTATATGACAGATTAGTTGGGAAAAGGTGAGCATACTTTGAAATGAATGAAATACAAGTTCCCAAATAGTAGGTTGAGTAAGTGACGATATAGTCTTATTGTAAACGCTAAATCAAACATACATAAAACTCAAGCCTACTCACTTCTCTCACATGATGTAAAAACTCCATTCAAGTTTTCCTCACTTTGGACGAGAAAATCGGAAAATGTGCCAAACCTTGCTAGAAAATCTCAAATAGGAAAATAAGCACACAATGTGCAAATAAATGGACGAGATGCTCAAGCTTTGGTACACAAGAAAATTCATGAGTAACTAATATTCAACATGCCTGATAGAACAATCCATGCGAACCTACTGGTCATAACAAAAGTTCTATTTATTTCATATAATTCAAGATACCAAAATCATACTAAAGTATATGCTGATAGAAAAATCACACAGAAAAAAATAGGTTCACAGACTAAGAATCCCAGTTCTTGGTGATAGAAATCACAAATGTACTTTGCAAAAAAATCACTAGATCCATTCATAAAGAATTTGTTCTATAAAGTATGAACAACAACTGCAACCGTGCAATTTCCAAGTGAATAAACGTGCAATCATAGATTATTTCTCTTCCTGCATAAACAAGGAAAATTTTCACATATCAATAAGTTAATGGATTTTCAGAGTTTTTAACTACAACCAAACATCCAATACACCAAGAAACTTCATGAACATATTACTATGTACCAAATCTTATGCAAGTGCATATCCTATGGAAGAGTTTGGAGGATCATAGCCATGAGAGACCGGTGCACCCATCGAAAACATAACTATGGATATCAGTAGCATCATAGGAAGTAGGGAAACTCGTTTTGGTCACCTCAAATATCAATCCAGGAAAATTTCATCCGAGAAAGATTGGATCCATCATATACTCTTAAAGATGAGAGCGATGGACTCAATACCAGAGGAAAAATACTCACATGTGTCAACTACTCCATATATTTCCTCAAACCAGGGTTATGGAAAATATAACCAGACATGACATGACATAACATGAAACCAAATCCCCAAATGCACATAAAATACTCATTATACAAGGTTATGGAAATATAACCACACATGACATAAAATACTCATTGTATAGGGTGAAAATACTCATTGTACAAGGTTATGGAAATATAACCAGATAGGACGTAATAGGGAAATAGGGAAGAACAATGAAGAGAGAATCTGAAGTGCACATTTCATCGAGGCCATCGATGTTCACAGATAACTTGATTCATTTCACAATTTTCCAGGGCTTCTGGAATGGTTTCTTGAAGGAAGTGGGAGAGTTCATATGCACCGAGGATTGAGTTCAGATGCAATGAGGATTTCATACATAAATCCACAAACTTTCCCACCCAAGGCCATTGATGTTGACAGATAACTTGATATGTTTCTAAATTTTGCAGGTCTCCTGGAATGGTTGCTTGAAGGAAGTAGGCAAGTTCATATGCAGTGAGGATTTCGTACATAAAACCAAGAAATTTCCCACCCATGCATGAATGAGACAATAGAAATTCCACCTGCCTCGACTCATCTGAGGCTCCCAGCCACCTGTTCTAACCACCCCCTACTCCCTAACAATGTCATTAAACATCCCACCGCCACCCCCTGACTGTGGTGCCCAACATAGGCGTCACACAAAAAATCTATAACTTAAACCTTGTTTTAGTGCCTCAGGAACCATGCAAACACATAATGTAAATCGTCCAAAACTTTATGTCCCTGCTATAACATGGAGATAACAAGGGTGGAATATTATATGTCAATATCATGATGTAATGTACACAATTTGTAATAATGGAAAAATAAAATTATAAATACACATTATCCGTGTGTGTGTGTATTATTGGAAAGCTAAATGATTATTATAAATGAAACTATTATAATAACATATTTGTTATTTCTTAATTATCTTAGCTAAAAGTAATTGACTACTAAAAAAAAATTAGAATAATAAAAATTAGAATAAATGATATTATTTTTTTTATATAAAAAATTATTATGTTTCTTCCATAATTTTTCACTTCCATATTATATGTATAATAGTGTGGTATCTCTCAACTATCAAATTCTATATTATAATTATAACAAATGTTGCATGGCAGCATAGTCCCTGCCAGGTTGGAATGAGAATAAATGCACTGCTACGGTGAGACCAAGTACAAACATGTGGGAAGCAAGTTGAAGTACATGTGGTATCCATGTAGAGGATGACTTTGTGGCATCATGCACATCACGTTAATATGCGAGCGATGAAGTTTTTTCCTGGGGTGTATATAGTTTAAAAATGGTACCTAGAAAACTTTTGTCTAAATGATTTGCAACAAAGGTTGCTAGGAAAAGGGACCAAGAAGAATAGACAATAAACATTCAAATACAATAAAGGAATTTTTTTCCTTGGGTGTATATAGTTTAAACATGGTACTTAGAAAACTTCTGTCTAAATGATTTGCAACAAAGGTTCCTGGGAAAAAAGACCAAGAAACATAGACAATAAACATTCAAATACAATAGAATACTAAACAAAGGTTGGATTTGTTCCAGATTTCTAAAGAAACAAAGGTTCATGTTTTCTTTGAAATCTATCAAAAATCTGGAATTTGTTCCATATTTCTGAAGCATAGATATTAAAAATTCAAATACAATAGAATAGGCATAAAAGTAAAATACATTAAAGTAAAATTAAATGAAATGGCTCCAAGATTTTTCAAAGTATTTGAAGATGAGTAGGCATGAAAATGTTGCAGATAACAACACTAAAAAATAACTTCGAAGTATTTTGATAGTACATGAAAGATTTAACATTTTAAAAAGTGCTATGATTTTGGTCTTTGAATGTCTTGAAAATTTAGCATTCCCGAATTAGTTTTCTTTGAAATTTATCAAAAACATATTTTTGGAATTTGTTCCATATTTTTGTTTCTGTTCCAAACATTCAAACGCAATAGAGTATTAATAATGTATTGCAACAAAGGTATTTATGAAGCATACAGATTAAACATTCAAATACAATATAACTCATAATTTTTTACCATTAAAAAATTCAGAAAATATTCTGGTCCAAAGATAGCCTGTGTACTTGCCAACATTAGTTTTCTTTGAAATTTATCAAAAAATAATAATGTATGTTACATATTTCTGGAATCTGTTCCATATTTCTGGAAAAGTAAATGTGTTTGTCATATAAACTAGGATCGGGACTCCCGTGGACCATAAAAAGAAATAAGTACAAGAATTAGGAATGTAGAAAGAAGAAGTGTGTGGCGATAGAGACGAATACCTGAAAATAAGAAATTGGAAGTTATGAGTGTTTGGTTAGAGTTTTCTATTTAAAGAGGTATAGTAATTGGATCGATAAAGAAAACAAAGTGACATCAGTATATAATTACTATGAATTCAATGTGTTTTTGTTGTTTTTGTCGACGGTCACTGGAATCGTGTCAACCAGTTGTTTCCCTTCCTCGATGAGGTTGTCCATTCTCTGTTGGAACCATTATTCAATGTATCTTCTCATGGGGGCCACATTTATTTCATCTTGGATTTATATGTCGAAATGGTTGTTTTCTAATTTCCTTTGATCCATTGAAATACTATGCAGACTCTGTTCAATTTCTTCATTATGTGCCGAATAGTCCAGTACCCATCTCTTGAGCTCATCTACACGATATTCAAGTATGTCGTAAAACTTTTCGAAGGACAACCCCTTTAAAATATCAAGTTGTTCATCGAAGGATTATTTAGTCATTGACAAGGATTTGAGAATTCATTTTAGATCTTGAACCTCGTTGGAACTTTTGGTTAAGTCTATTTGGATCAGATTTGTGAATAATTATTCCTTTTCTTATATGGATTTTTTTACGTGATTTGGCAATGAGCTCCAATTTCTTAACTTTCTTTTTCTAGCATGATTTTACTTTTTTGGTCCTATTTGGGGAGGGGAAATTCTCTTGTCTTGTTTTCAGATCCGAGGTGTTGATGGCATGGTTGGCAAAAGGGGTCAACACCTATTCACAGAAACGTTGATCATTTTTTAAATTCGCCTTCAAATTTTCGTGCAAATCATTTGCCCTCTTTCGGAAGGAAGCTATATTTTGCGATGTTTCCCAGGCTTCAGTAACTAGCTGCATTATTTTCTTGATGTTATTCTCTACAAGGGCTCTAGACGATGCAAGGAGGGGGGAGGATACTTTTATATTGGTTGTAGTGGTAGCAGTCATGTTTTTTTCTAAAGGACTGGCAAACTCTGGGGTAGCAATGAAAGCCTCCTCAAATTCCTTGATGTGGTCTTTCAGTCTGGAATTCTATGCTTCAATTCCTCCATTGGAATCATGAAGAGCATCACTGATTATGCGGTGAAATAGGGAGATTTGGGATGGCCAAATTTTCCTAAAGTTAATCTCTATGCGAGATTTTCCTTTCCTATTTGTTACATCTCTCTTTTTAATGACCATATTTTTAGATTGGCTATCAAAAATAGTGCTCTAGAATATGAAGGATTCATCTTCGTAAAAAATGTCAGTCTCATTTATTTCCATTGCAGACGGACCATCTTTGTGCATGTGCTTAGTTTCAATTTTGAGTTGCAACTGTTCACTTTCAATTTTAGGTTCGTTCGCTTGCCCTACAATGTTTTTTCTCTTATTCGTCAGTGGAATTTTGTGAGAACTATCAATTTTTATGTGAGGAGGGTTCTTATCTTCTCCTTCGTTTGAATATTTCTGGGTTACTTTCTTACTGGGGTGGGTCGTTGAAGCGATTCTCTGTAATGTCATTCTCTTGGGAGTGCTGGCGAGGGACTGGGCACTCTTCTCACCGGATACGTTTCCTTGTTGCCTATACAATTTAGTCATGCTTTGCAATGTCTCTATGTAGCAATTTCCAGAAGCAGGATTGTTGTCATCATTGTTCCTGTCTTCGGTTAGGTGCCTATGGATAAAAGAGCTGCTAAAGCCAACTGCTAGTAAATGTTCTCGAAAAATCTCATTAGGGTTGAACCCTTTTATCCTTTCATTATATGTTAGGTTCAAGTTCTTGAAATTTCATGTGAATTCTTCAATCTTGTTGACGTTTCTGCATGCGAAGTCCCCAACCTTCCAGGGAAGAGGAATGAACTGGTTTTTTTTCTTGTCATGGAAAAAATGCAACTAGTGGTTGTATTGCCTTGTTATTTTTGCAACAAAAATCTTGTCTGTGATGTTGCATGGAAAGAAATGAGGATTTTCCTTGGAGCCAAACACCAATAGTACACTGTGAGAGTGTTCCCTTCCTACTTAAAAACTTGGTTTCCTATCTAGACATCTGCGGCGCATCCTTCCCTAACAATAAATCTTTGAAAACTGAGACAAAGTCATTAAAAACTTCATAAAAACAATGGGATGCCTTGTGCCTCCACAGGGATTGGTACCAGAATGTTATTGGGTTGAATCTACGGTTTATTTTCTTGGAAAGAGACAATTTTGGAAATAGACAACAATGAAGTATTATGAAAATCAAGTAGGATGACATATAAAATTTATTCGATTATTTGAATCCTGACAGCTAGGAACATATTTCAATGGAAATTAGCTTCCCCCAATCGAAAATGAATTGTTCCTTGACTGTGAAGTACAAAATATAAATAATTATATAGGAAATGCTTGTCGTGGATGCCTGCCTCATTATTCTCGTAAATATCCAAGCAATTTCCCGGAATGGATTTATAAAGGAACTTACCTACAACTTTGTGATATGTTCAGGAGCTGTTGTCAGGTCTTCAAGGAAGTTGGCTAAGATGTCCAACCCATTATCATGTTTTTCTAGGAACTGCTTGTAATCTTATCCTTTGAAGGTCAATGTTGTCTCCGACGATTTTAACATCTTCCGGAAGACCCGAGGTGACAAAGAAACATGAGAATGGTCGTGCAATGGAACAATTCTTTGGCTTGGAATATATTTTTCGGCACACCAAGAGACCACCTCCTTGCAGTCAAAAACCTCAGGGACGCAGCCTACATGAGCGATTCTAGAGGTCCAAATCACTTTGTTCTGGGCGGAATGGGATGAATAGTAAAAGTATGCCCTAGACCACTTGAAGCTCTGGTCCTAATGTCCGAAGATATTTACTATATCTCCACAAAACTGTTTTCGACCTACTGCCATAACTTTACAAAGAAGTTTGTTTGCTCCAAACGATGAATGAAATGAAAAGTTGGAAGGGATAATATAATGTTGCGCAAATCTTGGTCCAATGCATGTGCATGGGAGACATCCTCGATACTTTCTCTCATTAATGACAATTTCGACGGCTGTTGCATGATGCGTTGTTAACATTAAAAACTAGTAATTGCACACATGGAAGTTGGAACATGGAGGATACAAAAATGAGCAATTAAGCATTGTAGATTTCTTGAACGGGCCAACATGACAATCCATGTTTGAGATGAACAATCGGAAGGGACAATATAACTCTCTGGAGATCTTGGTTTAATGCATAATAATGGGATATCTCCTCGAGCGTTTCGCTCATTGATGACAATGTTGATGGTTCCTACATGGTGAGTTGTTAGTATGAAAGGTTTCTAATTGCATATTAAGAAAGAAGTACTAAGGTCGCGGGGATGGGAAAAAGTAGATTCAAAGTAGGGTTAGAAGGTACAACTATTCGAGGTGAGGGCGCGAGGGTCAAATTGTATGTCTCAAAACTTTTTGAGTGCAATACGCATAACATCGAAGAGGGTATGATAGGACAGTCCAGAGGGAAATTTGTATATTGTGGAAGGCCAAGTAATGTTTGTAGGACATAGAACAATGGAGGTGAAAACGTGAGCCCACCTATCCGGGAACCCACAATCGAAAAAAAGTGGCTAAAGTATGGAATAGAGAAACGACTGGGTGGATTTGTTTTCATTAATATATTGAAACTTGTAATACATATCCTATAAAGAGAAAATAAGAGAAGATAAATTAATTTAAATTCGATGAGTCAAAATTTAATTAAATTTCACTGTCTCGTCTATGCTTTTTCTTTTTAATGGTGGTCAGTACGGATGTTGCGTGATGAATTATTGGCAATAAACCTTGGTCGGGCACAATAAAAAATGCCTAAAAATTGGAGATTTCGTGAAACCACCAACTTCAAACCACCAAACCTTGATGCAAGAAGCAAGCATAAACCAACGAACAAGCAATGTCGTTGAAGTACAATATTGCCCAAATTGACTGTAGAGAACATTGCATATAAAAAAAAAAAGCGAAAGAAAATGTATTGTAACAAGCCTGCTAAGTAAACATTTAACATTGTAAAGCCTGTTAGGTAAACATTTAAGTCTATTAGAAATTCTCTGTAAACATTTAAGAAAGAATGCAGTGTGGCAGGTCTCTGACGTACCAAAAAAAAATTATTATAATTTATTATAAAATAAAATTAGTAACAATAGTTGAGAACAGTAGAGAATGTATTCGAAAGACAAACTTTGGATATGCTAGCATATCAAACATTGGGATAAATTTAGCTAGTAGAAAATGCTAAGACAAACATTCGAACTAATGCTAGCATTAATCCACCTTCAAGCAATGCATAAGAAAAATATATGATTCAAAAAGTTTGGATATGCTAACATATAAAACATTGGTAATTGTGAAGCCGACAATAAGACCTCCAATCGGTTATCGAATCAGATCATTACAAATATGGTACTTTTTATTATATAAAAATCAATATTTTTAGTTCCCTAACTCCAACAATAAATATTATACAAATATTTTTGGTTAAAAGACAAACTAAGATGATATCATATAAACTAACAAAAAAATAATAAAAATTAAAATAAGTGATATTATTCTTGATATATTCCTCATACTCTCAAACTTCAACAAAATCTTACCTAATATGAAGATGGAGAAATTTAAAATGAAGATGAATATGTGATATTATTCTTAATATGTTGATCATAATTTGAAAATTTGAAAATGTCTTAGTTGATATGAAGATGAAGAAGTTCAATGTGCAAATGGACTATTGAAGCATATTGTAAATATTAAGAATTTTATTTTTTAAATAATTTGAATTTAAATTTTGAATTAAATTACATTTCAGAGAAACAATTAAGCCCTCGAAAATTATTCTTTATCCAACAATATATTGAAATAATTAATCCATGGAAAATTATCCTTTATCCAACAATATAAAATATTATATCCAAACAATACAAAATATTCCATAAATTCAATAGTAATGTATTCCAAAATTTTGTATATTTAATATAAATTATTATAAAAAATAAAAATTATTATAATAAGATATTTGCATCTTAATTTATCTTTTTCTATAAAATTACAATGAATTTACAACAATTTTTATAACTTTATAGTAAATCATAAAATTTTTAATAATTTTCATAATTAACATAAAGTTATCTTAATCTCAAATTAATTCATAAAATTTCATATAATTAAATAATTTGATTTTTATTAAAAAAAAATACCACATAAATAACTTTAAAAAATTCTTAAAAAAAAAAACATTTTATTTTAAGAATGCAAAGTTGGCTACATAAATTTAGGTCAAGAACATTGGATGCCTCTACAGATTTTATTCCCTCTGTATTTTCTCAGATTTTCTACAGAGTGTCCTCAAGGTCATAGTATTTGTTCTGCGGCGGCTTGGACTTTATAGGCTCGACCTGGGGTTGGGCCTGGAGCCGGGCTTCGTTTGCGTACAGATCAGATCCATGATAATTATGATCTACAAGCCATTTTATACCACGAAGAATAAACACCACCAACAGGATCGCCAACGATACAACTAGAACTGTAATGAACAGCGCAATGCCGATATTGAACAGCACGTCATTATAAGAAGAAAACATAACTGCAGACCAAAAGAATTCCCTCGCAAACAGCCCACTCAACTCTTTCAATCTTTATGCGAATGGAGAAATCGAGGTTCTGCTTAATTCCTCTAATTTTTTGAAAAGATTGTTTCAAATTAAACAGAACCACTTCCTGCAACTTTGATTTAAATCGTTATGTCCTGTGCAAGAAAACAAATTGTTGTGTTAACGACCAGTTCATGTTCATGAATTTCTATTTAGAAAAACAATCGTGAATGTAAGGATAACTCATATTAGCTTAAATATTTCACTAATAATTAGCCACTGATCTATTTGCTGCATAGAGTGCAGATTGCTCTCTACTTACATAACCAGACGCATTTCGATTATCTGGCAGCTGATGAGTTAGTCGAAACTCTTGTGATCTGCATTTATATTATACCAACTTTAACCATTGACCTTCCTCATTCTATGACTCTTCGCATTCTCATACATTTCTACTTCGCTCACACTTATATACATTGATATGATTGGAGATTTAGGAACGAAACAGTAATTGAAGCACAATGTAAGAAAGGTTTTGGGGTTAGCTCTTTTTTCAACTAAAATTTATCCTGAAATCATGTTTTTTTAAAGGTATTTCCATTGATACCATTTTGGATACTATTTGGAATAATTCAATTAAATTTGAAATAATAGAAGAAAATCATTGAGAGTTTATGCTATTTAATGACATTGTATTAATTATTTTGGTGGATACTTAAATAATAATTTAATATTTTAATTATCTGCTATGAATGGTGTTCATCCCTTTTATGATATGGTGAGGCACTACATAATTAGTTATTTGAACATGCCGTAAATGATATATATATATAGACATTGATTTGTATGTTAATAGTGTTTAACTTTTTGGAGTAAAGAAATGTGAAGACTCTTAACTCTTTCAATATTGAAGATCTCCTAGTTGTTTGATTTTAGCTTAAAGGAAAAGTGACATATTGTACTTATCTATGAAGTAGTAGCTTAGTGACCTATTTACTAGTTTTGTGCCCAAGTGGCTCTCGGAGGAGGGAAGGCATCCAAAATATATTTCTATGGGTCATTGAGATTTTATCACCTTTTATCTCCTACTTACACCTGTCTCATTCATACCTTCACTCATCTACATGGGGATTTTCATCACCTCTCATGTTAGTTGTTCAAAAGTCCCTTTTATATAGTTTAAGTCTGTTTGAGAACTTTTAGTTTATCTTAGGATATATTCTTTTTATTTGATAGGGCGAAAAGCTTCAATTAGGCCACCGTTAGTTTGATTAAAAACATTTGAAACCATTTTTTTCTCCACCTATTCACATAGCATCGTTGTTTAATATTTTTTTTTTCTTGATTGATATTTTTAATGACTTGTCTTTTGATAGATTCGCTTCCTTTTAGAAGAGATATTTTCACTTGGGAATCATTGCACCACCTCATGACATGTCTCCTTTAAGTAATCCTGTTCATGTTTTATCTCCTTCTAAATGAGTTGGGATTAAGCATCCTAGCCCTCCCTTGGGCTCATCATCCTTGAATTCAAGAAGTTATTTTTCTTCGTCTTTGGATTAAAAACCTGCATTCCTCTTTGAGGCCATCTAGTTATGGCATTCCTGGAGCTAGTCACCCTTCAAATGGTTTACCTTCACCTAAGGAGTACTGCATAGGTTCTCACCATGCCGGAAAATAATATTAATCCAAACTCAACCCATCCCACTTTACCCAATATGACATGGTTGAATCTCTGAAAAAAAATCATTGCAATCCTATTTAGTATAATTTTTCTTGGCCAACTATGACAACCAAGCTACCCTCAAATATCCCTAAGTTTGAGGGTTGTGCTAGATAATATCCCTCTAATCACATCATGTATTTTCACTGATCCAGATGGATATCAATGGCCACCCACCTTTTCCAACTAGCTCAAAAGAGTTTTCTGACAATTTTGACAATTTACTCTTAGCCAGAACAAGAAAGGGGAAGACGGATCATTGATACAGAACTCAGTGCCACCGTTGCTACCACCAAGCTCCAGCCTGGTGAACTAGACGATCAAGAAGAAGGAGAGCACCTCTTCCATTCACAGATGTGGGTAAAAGGAACCCCACTGCACTTCATCATTGATAGCGGTAGCCAAAAGAATCTCATACCACAATCATACACCATTGGATGGCTCCGCCAAGGAAGTGATCTCCAGGTCAGCCAACAGTGTCAACTGTCGTACGACATCAGGCCCTTCAAAGATGAGGTATTGTGTGATGTTTCTCCTCTCGAAGTTTGTGATGTTCTTTTGGGCCAACTTTATTTATGGAAACATCATGTTGTATATGAGTCTAGGCCTCGTAGTGTTATTATTACTTTGAACATGAAATTGTACAGGATACCCAAGGCAATCCCACCTAGTGCTATTTCCTTGATCTCTGCTAAGCAATGCAGAAAGTCATCTCTCAAACGGGGAAGTTTGTCTTCTTCGTGATTCGCTCTCAGAATAAGAGAAAGATCACAACCACATCCAGGGTCTCTGTGGCTGACCTCTCCACACAGAAGAAGCAAGTAGATAAGGTCGTGGAAGAATACTCGGATATCTTCTCCTCACTTATAGGGGTACCTCTGCACTGCTAGGTCAAGCACCCCATCGATCTGACCCCCGACGCACCACTGCCCAATGGGACAATCTATCGTCACTCTTTGTTAGAGAATGAGGAGATCAAGTGAGAGATCCAAGAACTGTTCCACAAGGGGCACATACGCCCCAACCCATCACATTGCAAGAGCCCAATCATGGTGGTACAGAAGAAATATGGAACCTGGTGACTCTGTATTGATTATCGAGCTCTGAATAAAATCACAGTTAGAAACTGGTACATGATTCCCTGAATCGATGACCTCCTTGATCAACTCACGGTGGACAAATACTTCAGTAAGATTGATCTAAAGTCTGGCTACCACCAGGTCCCAATAGAATAGATAGATGTATGGAAGACCGCCTTCAAGTCAAAGGAATGCCTTTTTGAATGGTTGGTCATGCCCTTTGGTTTGACAAATGCTCAAACCACTTTCATGAGGATCATGGACGATATCCTATGACCATTCACCAATACTTTTGTAGTGGTGTATCTGGATGACATTCTAATTTACACCAAGACTTGGGCCGAACACTTGCAACATATTCAACAGGTTCTGCACACCCTGCAGCAGTACAAGCTATACACTAACTTGGAAAAATGCTCCTTCGGCATGGACAGGGTCCATTACCTAGGCTACATCATTGATCAACATGGCGTACATGTGGATCCAGCCAAGATCCAAGTCATCCGTGACTAGCCAGCCCCAACAATACTCACTGAGCTTCGGATCTTCTTGGGCCTTGCCAATTTCTACCGCAGGTTCGTTTTGGGTTTCTCCCATATTGCATGGGTCCTCAACCAAATAAACATGAGTGGTGGTCAGGAGAAATTTGCATGCGTCCGGTCCTAGGAACAAGTGTTCAATGATTTGAAGCAGTGCTTGTGCTCAACCCCAGTACTTTCACTACCATACCTGCAACATCCCTTTGAGATTGAGACAGATGCTTCAGACTATGTTGTGGGCATCGTTCTCACTCAGTATGGCCACCCCGTGGCCTATCATAGTGATACATTGTTAGATACTATCTATAAGTACCCTACTTATGACAAAGAAATGTACTCCATTTTGCAAGCATGCCACCAATGGAGACATTACATTCTTGGGAAGGAGACATTCATCCACATTGATCATAAGCCACTGCAGTTCATGCAGACATGCGGAAAATTATAGAATGACCATCATCAAAAGTGGTCCACATACTTCCAGGAATTCTACCTCAACATCAAGTATAAAATAGGAAGCACCAATCGCGTCGATGATTGCCTCAGCAGACCACCAGTCCTAGCACTCACCACAGTGCTAGACTCTTGTGGCCATGAGACATCTGGATGGCCCAACTCTATGAGACATACCCTGACTTTGCCACCACCTACCAAATGTTGGGTGAAAACGCAGTTGTAGATAATTTCCATCTTCAGGATGGGTTGTTGTGTCGTTTGGGAAATATCTGTGTTCCATGAAGTGAGCAAGTGAAGTTGATTTGGGAATCCCACTATAGTCGGGTGGCAGGACACTTCGGTGTCGAAAAGACAATGGCGATGGTACATAAACATTTCTATTGGTTGAAACTTCGATCAGAGGTCGGCAAGTATATCAGGTCCTGCACTTCTTGCGTTATTACCAAACCGACCACTAAGAAATAGGGCCTATACATCCCTCTTCCTACTCCTGTCAGGGCATGGGAATCCATCTCAATGGACTACATGTCGAGCCTCCCATCCACCAAGCGGGGAAATGACTGTGTTTTTGTGGTTGTTGATCGCTTTTCTAAGATGACAATTATGGTTGCTTGCAAGAAGAGCATCACAGCAGAGGCCACTGCCAAACTCTTCTTTGAACAAGTCTGGGTACATTTTGGAATCTCACAAACCATTGTCTCATATCGGGATAGTCGATTTGTTAAGAACCAAATATCAATATAGCATAGAAAAACCTCATAAAAAGTACTCAGTGCGTTGAAATAAAGACAATTTCAGATAATAAGCCTCTTCGAGGGGGCAACCTCCTTTTACCCCACTTAAATGTTCAAGTACAAGATCATTCAAAATGAAAATGTCTCCTTGGTATATATAGGAGACTAAGAGGTATAATTACAACTAATGGCCTATAGCCAACATAAATAAAATAATATTACTAATATAATATGCCCCAATTAAGGGGTAATGAGCCAATATTATGGCTTAACATGCCCCTCCCCTTGAGACAAGTGTTTTCCACAATGCTTGAGTAACTCTGGATGCTTCTGTATAAAAGACTCATATTCCCAAGTGGAATCTTCAGTCGGTAGTTTCCTCCATTTAACGAGATACTCTGAAATGGATCTATTCCTCAGATGGCGAATTCTTGTGTTAGTGATGGCTTCAGGCTCCAATATGTTTTTCCCTTCCTCGTCAAGCTCTGGAAATATAGTTTGAACTGGGATATTGTCACCTATAACCTTATTTAAGCATGAAACATGGAAAATCGAGTGTACTCGTGAAGATGCAGGCAACTCCAATTTGTATGCCATAGTACCAATGTTTTGCAACACCTTATAAGGGTCATAGTACTTTGGTGAAAATTTATTATCCTTCTTGAATTTCTTGAGGGACATCTGTTTGTAGGGTTGTAGTCATAAAAACACCCAATCCCCTACTTCAAAACTTCTTTCACTATGATGTTGATATGCTTGTTGTTTCATGTGATCATGTGCCATGGTTAGGATATCCTTTAAGATTTGGAGAACTTGTTGTTGATTCTCGATGTGATCTTCCACTGCTTGAACATTAGATTTTTCTTTTAGAGAAGCAGTGATGGAAGGAGGGTGGTATCCATAAAGTGCCATAAATGGTGTCATTTTTGTTGCATTATGAAAGGAAGTGTTATACCACCATTTTGCCAAGGGTAACTGATGCAGGAGCATCGCCAACACATCAAGCGAGCCAACGTGGAGCAGAAGATAGCTGGATAATCCAGCGCACATTTTGAAAATACTTTGGGATTGTTGCGTAATCTTAATTGATTCATTTAAGAGATGGCACACTTGCATTGTAATGGACCTTCAGCGGATAGCTCTCGTCCTTAGGTAGATAGACGACATTTAAGATAGTTAATGCTGGTAGATAGGAATTTAATTGTAGATTTGATAGTTTAGAGTTCGAGAGGGAAAACGGATATAGACACCCTCATTGTATTCATTGTAACATATGGAGCATTCAGGAGCAAGAAGAGAAGAGCAAGCAGAGAGTTGTGTATAGAACACCCATGTACAGATATTGAATTAATAGAAAAAGCTTTGATTCAAATCCATGGTTATGTGTCTACTCTCTATGTATTGATGTTATGCTCATGAATATTTGCTTCCTGTCATACATTTGCTTTTATATGTTGTCTATGTGATTTCATGGTTGAATTGAAGTCTGAGAGGGTGAATGAATGAGTTTCAATTGTTTCTCTAAGTGAGCCAAAAGACTCCTGCAAGGAGTGCAATGGAATTTTTCCGCAAGGAGTGCGTTGACATAAGGGTTCACTTAGAGAAAGATTTTGTTCTCATTTCCTCAAGAGTGCAGGTAGACACAGTGTCGTACAAGGAGTGCGCAGGCCAAGTGAAGTCTCAGAATTGCGATTCTGAGCAAATTATTGAAAGACTGTTGCTGCAGGAGTGTGCAGGGTCGAAAGACTTCAACACTTAGAAGTTGTTGAAGATTTTCCGCAAGGAGTGCATGCAAGAAGTTCTCAAAGGACTTGAGAAGTTGAGAACAAGCTCAGGAGGAGTAAATCTTTGAATTCGTCGAAGGATTTCACAGAGAAGTTGCACTTGAAGAATTCGAGCAAGTGCTGAGAACTTGCGTGCAGGTGGACAGGTCTTCGTGGAAGAAGCTCTTATTTCACTTCGCATATTTCTATGAGGAAGAATGGACGCCTGAAATTCTCTGAGGAGATTTGGCGAAGTTCCGTGGGCCGTTGGATTTTGCAAGGTGCAAGGAGGCTACAGTGCAGGTGTGAAAAAGGTTCGAAGCTCAGGAGGCAGGAGCCATTGATCAGGATCACGAGGAGCATGGTTCTACTTGTGGATCGGCATATCGGGAGTTCGTGAGGTGAGACTCCAAATCTATGCAACGAAAGTCACAATATAGCGAGGTGCGACATCCCAACAATGACATACGTCACACGGGCCACAAGAGTGAGTGCAAGACAGGTGATGGAGATCGTAGATCTCACGAGATCGGGGATCATAAGTTGGAAGTCCGAGTTTTGGGAAGTTCAAGTCGCGAAGGCGTGAGGTCACGAGATCGTGACAGGAGAATATCGACATCTCGAAACATCGCAACTCGGGAGTTGGAGGACTGAGTGCTGGGAGTCGTGAGAAGTGAAGTAGTGAGGAAGTGAGGTTGCGAGTATCAGAATTTCAGACCTCGGGAGCTAGGAGGGAAGTTATTTAAACTCGCAAGTAGCAAGGTCGTGAGTGCGCGAGGTGCGATAGAGAAGAAGTCCCAGAAGGGGAAAAATTCAGCGAGTTGACTGATGCGTCGGGATCTCGGGGATCCGAAAGTGTAGCGCTTGGTTGTTGAATTCACGAAGGTGCGAGTGTCGATCCTCCAAAATTAAGAAGAGAGGATCGGGCACAAGGAGAACTTGTGGGGTGCAGATTCCCTAATTGGGGAAATAGAAGAACCATTGAGTTCTTCGGGCCGTGAGCGAAAGGAGGTCCTGAGGAGAGTGATCATGCTTCGAGGAGTGCGGTTGGCGTCAGAGTGGTATCAGAGCCAGATTGACTCTTTTTTTTCCATAGCAGAGAAGAAAGGAGGATTACACCATGCCACCCGGAAGAGAAAGGCAGTCACCTAGTCCAGAAGACAGGGATTTGTGAAGAAGAGGTAGGCTGGCAGGAAATCCAGAAATGGAGAGACATATGAGAGATCTCCGAGCAAGGCTTGAAGAGATGGAGACAACTCAGAGATGCGGAGTTGGCACAGGGGATCTTAGTGATTCTGAAGTTGAAGAGGAAGATGGACATGAAGAAGAGGTTACAACAGAGGATGCATCAACTGAGCGGTTGATTAAAGCTATCGCCCGGATGATTTCAAAGACAAAGATGGATATTCCAACTTATGAAGAAAGCCTGGATGCAGAAGAGTTTCTGGATTGGATTCGAGCTCTTGACACTTACTTTTATTATGAGGATATCGAAGAAGATAAAAAGGTTAGGCATGCTGTCACAAAATTGAAGGGACATGCAGCATTATGGTGGGATGAGCTTCAAGCAGATAGACACTACAAAGGTAAGCAAAAGATCAAAAGTTGGGATCGAATGATTGTGAAGATAAAGGCAAAGTTCATCCCAAGGGACTACCAAATTAATCTATTCAGGAGGATGCAAAACCTGAGATAGAAACTGATGACAGTGAAAGAATACACTGAGGAATTGTATCGATTGAACATCAGAGCAGGTCATTGAGAGAGCGATGATGAGAAGGTTGTCAGATATATGAATGGTCTGAGATATGACATTCAGGATGAGTTAAGAATGGTTACCATTAGAACAGTGGAGGATGCTTACCAGATGGCTCTGAAAGCCGAGGAGAAGTTGAGCCGTAAGTAAGGTCAGCGAGGGCGAGGCAGAAGTCAGCCCAGAGGCAAGGCAGTTGCTTAGGATAAATACCAGAAGCCCAAGGAGGAATGGAAGAAACCTCAGGGTAAGGTCAAAAGAGGTGGAACCTCACAGCGACAACAATATGCTGAGCAGAGGGGACAACATAATGAGAAGAGAGGAGATTATGCTGACACGAACACTTTTCCTCGTACCAGAGGTAGGGGAAGAGGCCGAGGTGGAGTAATCACGTGCTTCACATGTGGAAAGGATGGGCACAAGTCATTCGAGTGTCCAGAGAAAAAGAAGGATAGTGGAGAAGCTCACATCACTGAAGCGCAGAGGCGTGATGTTGAGAATGAAGATACCGAAGCAGGAAGGTCACTGACTGTGCACAAAGTTCTTTTGACACCCAAGAAGGTGGTGGAGAGCTCAACTCAAAGGACCAGACTATTCAGAATAGATTGCAAAACCAAGGATAGGAAATGCAAGATTATTGTGGATAGCGGAAGCACAGATAATCTCGTTTCAACTAAGATGGTAGAGAAGTTGGAACTGGAGACAACTGATCACTCGATTCCATACAAAGTCTCATGGCTACAGAAGGGACATCCGGTGAGTGTCACTAAACAGTGCTTAGTTGACATCAAGATAGGGGGATATAATGATAAAATACTCTGTGATGTCATTCCCATGGATGTATGTCATTTATTGTTGGGTAGACCATGGCAATATGACCGAAATGTGGTTCATGATGGGAGGATGAACACATACACTTTGGAGAAGGATGGAAGGACACACAGGTTACTTCCGATAAAGGATAAGGAGGTAAAGCCGGAAGTAAGCAACACAATACTTCTCATGAGTGGGAAGGAGCTGCTTACAGAGATGGAGAAGAAAGAAGATCCACAATTCTTTGTGGTCAGAAAACCGAGGATTGTTCTGACTAGCACAAGAGTGGATGACTTGCCAGAAGAAATTCAGGAACTGCTAGAAGAGTTCACTGACATCATCGTGGACGAATTACCTCATTCGTTGCCATCGGTGAGAAGTGTGAGTCATCACATTGATCTCATACCAGGAGCTAGTTTTCCAAACAAAGCTGCGTACAGGTTGACGTCGCAAGAAAATGAGGAGGTCAAGAATCAGGTACAGGATTTGTTGGACAAAGGATTGGTTAGGGAAAGCTTGAGTCCATGTGTTGTTCCGACAGTGCTCAGTCCAAAGAAAGATGGAGGTTGGAGAATGTGCAACGACTCCAGAAAGATCAAAAAAATTACCATCAGGTACAGGTTTCTACTGCCGAGAATGGATGATCTGATGGATTGCGTAAGTGGGGCAAATTATTTTTCAAATATTGATTTGAAGAGCGGATACCATCAGATTCGCATGAGAGAAGGCGATGAATGGAAGACAACATTCAAGACAAACAAGGGTTTGTACGAATGGTTGGTCATGCCGTTTGGCTTGACAAACACGCCAAGTACTTTTATGAGACTGATGAATGAAGTCCTGAGGGAATTCATCGGGAAATTTGTAGTCGTATATCTGGATGATATACTGATTTTCAGTAAGACAAAGGCTGAACATTTGAAGCATTTGGCCATAGTGATGAGAAAGCTACAACAGGAGAAGTTGTTGATTAATATGAAGAAGTCCTCATTTATGAAGACGGAACTCATTTACTTGGGTTTTGTTATTTCGACGAACGAGTTAAAGATGGATCCAAGTAAAGTGGAAGTGATCAAGAATTGGCCATCACCGAGAAATGTTTTTGAGGTGAGAATTTTCCATGGTTTGTCTAGTTTATACCGAAAGTTCATCAGGAATTTTAGTGGAATTAGTTCGGCAATGATGGACACAGTGAAGAAGTGACACAAGTCTTTTCATTGGACAGTAGAGGCTGAGAAGAGCTTCAATCTGTTGAAACGGAAGATCACGGAACAACCGATTCTAGTGTTGCTGGACTTCAAGAAGACATTTTAGGTGAGATGTGATGCAAGTGGATATGCCATAGGAGCGGTCCTGAGTCAAGAAGATAGACCAGTTGCATATTTCAGTGAGAAGCTGGATGAAGCAAAACTGAAATACTCCACATATGATAAAGAGTTTTATGCTATCATACAGGCATTGAAGAAGTGGAGGCATTACTTGATCCCAAAAGAATTTGTATTATACAGAGATAATCATGCATTGCAGTTTGTGAGTCAACAAGAGAAGTTGAATCAGAAACATGCAAAATGGGTAGAGTATATGCAGAATTTCACGTTTGTGATTAAGCACATTTCAGGTACTACTAACAAAGTGGCTGATGCTTTGAGCAGGAAATGTTTGTTGTTGCAGGAGTTTCGAGTCAAAACATTGGGTTTTGAGAATCTCAGGGACATGTACGCAGGAGATGCGGATTTTGGAGAAGCATATGAAGCAGCTGAGAACCCAGCTCTCAGAGATAGAAGTCCTTGGATAGATTACATGATCTAGGAAGGATTGTTGTTCAGAGGCAATCAACTGTGTATTCCAAATTGCTCCATGAGGGAGAATCTGTTAAAGGAGAAGCACAGTGGTGGATTGGCAGGAAATTTTGGCCATGACAAAACATTCGCAAAGCTAAGCGAATCATATTTTTGGCTAGGCATACAAGCAGATGTCAAGCAATTTTTGACAGATGTCAAATTTTTCATCATTCGAAGGGCAGAAAGAAAAATGCAGGTTTTTATCAGCCATTGCCCATACCAGAAAGACCATGGGAGGCAATTAGCATGGATTTTGTATTGGGTTTGTCGAGGACACAGAGAGGTGTTGATTCAATCTTTGTGGTGGTGGACAGGTTTTCAAAGATGGCACATTTTATTCCATGCCAGAAGACCAGTGATGCAACTCACATCGCAAATTTGTTTTTCAAGGAGGTCATTCGACTCCATGGATTGTCGAAAATAATAGTTTCGGACAAGGACACAAAATTCATAGGGCATTTTTGGAGGACCTTATGGAAGAAGCTAGGAACTAACTTGGCATTTAGTTCATCTTATCATCCGCAGACAGATGGGTAAACAAAAGTGGTCAATAGAAGTCTGGGAGACTTGCTGAGAATCTTGGTGACGGAACACCATAGCAGCTGGGACAACATATTGCCACAGGCAGAGTTTGCATACAACGATTCAGTGAATCAGAGTACAGGAAAAAGTCCATTTCAGGTTGTATATGGGATGCAGCCAAGAGGAGTTTCTAAACTCAAGGAGTTAGAACAGACTGTGACTAGCAGTGCTAGTGCAGAGGAATTCACTGAGGCGATGAAGGAACTTCACAGCAGGGTGAAGCAGCGATTGATAGACTCAAATCAGGAGTACAAGTGCAGAGAAGATCAACATCGGAGACAACTTCAGTTTGAAGTGGGTGATCTAGTTATCGCACATCTAAGGAAAGAAAGGTTCCCGAGAGGAACATATAATAAATTGAAAATGAAGAAAATCGGGCCATGTAAGGTCTTGAGAAAGCTCGGGGAAAATGCTTATGAGATTGAGTTGTCGGATGGCATCGGAATATATATAATATTTAATATTTTAGACTTATACCCATACAGGGCTGGAGAAACAGAGACTGGAGCTAAGTAGCCAGTGATCGAGTGGATGAAGCAATTTCCAGTAGCAGAAAATCCACAGATGGAGTGCATACTGGACAAGCGAGTGGGTAGAAAGACCAGGAAAAAGAAGTATTTTGAGTACCTGGTCAAATGGAAGAATCACCCAGTGGAAGACGCTAGCTGGGAGACTGAAGCAGGGATATAGAGGCATGGACAAACCGTGCAGGAGCTCATGGATAGGAGCCCATGAAATTTTTCAAGCCGAGGAGTATGATGCAGGAGCATCGCCAACACATCAAGCGAGCCAGCGTGGAGCAGAAGACAGCTAGATAAGCCAACGCACATTTTGAAAATACTTTGGGATTGTTGCGTAATCTTAATTAATTCATTTAAGAGACGACACACTTGTATTGTAATAGACCTTGAGTGGATAGCTCTCTTCCTTAGGTAGATAGACGACATTTAAGATAGTTAATGCTGGTAGATAGGAATTTAATTGTAGATTTGATAGTTTAGAGTTCGAGAGGGAAAACGGATATAGACACCCTCATTGTATTCATTGTAACATATGGAGCATTCAAGAGCAAGAAGAGAAGAGCAAGCAGAGAGCTGTGTATAGAGCACCCATGTACAGATATTGAATTAATAGAAAAAGATTTGATTCAAATCCATGTTTATGTGTCTACTCTCAGTGTATTGATGTTATGCTCATGAATATTTGCTTCTTGTCATACATTTTCTTTTATATGCTGTGTATGTGATTTCATGGTTGAATTGAAGTCTGAGAGGGTGAATGAATGAGTTTCAATTGTTTCTCTAAGTGAGCCAGAAGATTCCTGCAAGGAGTGCAGTGGAATTTGTCCACAAGCAGTGCGTTGACAGAAGGGTTCAATTAGAGAAAGCTTTTGTTCTCATTTCCTCGAGAGTGCAGGTAGGCACAGTGCCGTACAAGGAGTGCGCAGGCCAAGTGAAGTCTCAAAATTGCGATTCTGAGCAAATTATTGAAAGACTGCTGCTGCAGGAGTGCGCAGGGTCAAAAGACTTCAACACTTAGAAGTTGTCTAAGATTTTCCGCAAGGAGTGCGTGCAACAAGTTCTCAAAGGACTTGAGAAGTCGAGAACAAGCTCAAGAGGAGTAAACCTTCGAATTCGTCGAAGGATTGCACAGAGAAGTTGTGCTTGAAGAATTTGAGAAACTACTGAGAACATGCATGCAGGTGGACAGGTATTCGTGGAAGAAGATCTTGTTTCACTTCGTAGATTTGTACGAGGAAGAACGGACAACCGAAATTCTCCGAGGAGATTTGGAGAAGTTTCGTGGGCCGTTGGATTTTGCAAGGTGCAAGGAGGCTACAGTGCAGGTGTGAAAAAGGTTTGAAGCTCAGGAGGCAGGAGCCGTTGATCGAGATCATGAGGAGCGTGGTTCTACTCGTGGATCGGCATATCGAGAGTTTGTGAGGTGAGACTCCAAATCTATGCAACGGAAGTCGCGATATAGCGAGGTGCGACATCTCGACAATGACGTAAGTCGCATGCACCACAGGAGTGAGTGCAAGACAGGTGGCAGAGATCGGAGATCTCACGAGCTCGGGGCTCGTAAGTTGGAAGTCCAAGTTTTGGGAAGTTCAAGTCGCGAAGGTGCGAGGTCACGAGATCGCGACAGGAGAATATCGGTATCTCAGAACATCGAAACTCGGGAGTTGGAGGACTGAGTGTTGGGAGTCGTGAGAAGCGAAGTAGCGAGGAAGTGAGGTTATGAGTATTGGCATTTTGGACCTCGGGAGCTGAGAGGGAAGTTATTTAAACTCGCGAGTAGCGATGTCGCGAGTGCACGAGGTGTAAAGAGCATAAGTCTCGGAAGGGTGAAAATTCAGCGAGTTGACTGATGTGTCGGGATCTTGGGGATTTGAAAGTGTAGCGCTTGGTTTTTGAATTCGCGAAGGTGCGAGTGCTGATCCTCTGAAAGAAAGAAGAGAGGATCGCGCGCGAGGAGAACCTGTGGGGTGCAGATTTCCCGATTGGGGAAATAGAAGAAGCATTGAGTTCTTCGGGCCGTGAGCGAAAGGAGGTCCTGAGGAGAGAGATCGTGCTCCGAGGAGTGCGGTTGGCGTCAGTAACCATTTGAACCATTGTGTTTATTTATTAAATACAAAGCAACGAAGGTAGCCTTTCATACATTTGTTCACTATCTCGGTTTGTCCATCAAATTGAGGATGATAGGATGAGCTATGAGCCAATTGAGTACCCAAACAAGAAAATAATTATGTCAAAAAATGTCCAGTGAAGATGGGATCTTTGTCAATTACAATAATCTTTGGGCTGCAATGTAGCTTTTGAACTGTCTCCATGAATGCGGTGGAAACTGTACTAGCTTTGAAGGGATGACATTGTACAAAAGTGTATGTACTTGTTCAGTCTATCAACAATCACCATGATGACACTCTTTCCTTTAGACTTTGGTAACCCTGTGATGAAATCCATGGAAACCTCCTCCCAACGCTGACTTGGGAATGATAATGATTGTAAAATACCTGGGGTCTTAATTGTTTCCACCTTATTTTGTTGGCAAACCAAACATTCTTCCAAAAACCTTTGAACATCAGTTTTAAGGCCATCCCCAAAAAATCCTTCTTGACTCTATGGTAGGTTTTCAAAAATCATGAGTGCCCTCCTATTGGAGAGGTGTGTAATTCCAATAATACCTTTTGTTTGAGTTGGGAGTTCTTACATAAATATAAGCGATCTTTGTACCATAGTGAATCATTTTTCCATGTAAACGTATATGATGCACTGGAATCCTGCTGCAACCTTTGAATGAGAGTCCACACTTTTTCGTCATTCTTCCATTCATCCCTTGCTTCTATTATCTAATCGGATTGGATGATCGAGATATCACAGAGAAAGACCTCAACATCTTCATCCTTTCTTGAGAGTGCATCTGCCACAACATTTTTCTTCCCCTTTCTATAGACGATTTCAAAATCATAACCCAATATCTTGGTTACCGATTTTTGTTGTTCTTCTGAAGATAGTCTTTATTCCAAGAAGTATTTAAGACTATCATGATCTGTTTTGACCTTGAAGTGCCTACCTATTAGGTAAGGATGTCATTTCTTCAATGCATGTAGTATTTCCATCATTTCCTTCTCATAAATCAGTTTGTGTAAGTCCTTTCCCTTGAGAAATCAACTTTCAAAATCCAGGAGCCTTCCTTCTTGCATTAGGACAGCACCAATTCCATTTCCTGAGGCATCAAATTCCACAATAAAGGTTTTTGTGAAGTCTGGAGTGGTTAAGACAGGAGCTTTACACATCACCTCTTTAAGTTTTTCAAAATCTTTAGTTGCCTCTGGAGTCCATGAAAATGTATCCTTCTTATTTAGTGTCATTAAAGGTGTTTCTATTCTTCCATAGTTCCAAACAAACTTGCGGTAGTAACCTGTCAAACCCAAAAATCCTCTAAGATTCTTCAATGTTTTGGGAATCAGCCAGTCCATCGTGGCCTTAATACTGTTAGGGTCTACCTTGACACCTTCATGAGATACAATATGACCCAAATACTCTACCTCCTTTACTCCAAAGAAACATTTGTATGGTTTGGCATATAGTTGTTGCTCCTTTAGTAGTTGTAGCACCTTGTCAACATGTCACACATGATCCTCCCAAGATTTGCTATAGATTAGTATATCATCAAAAAATACTAACACAAATTTTCGAAGGAAGGGCTTGAAAATGGAATTCATCAATCCTTGGAATGTGGAAGGTGCATTTGTAAGGCCAAAAGGCATGACCAAAAATTCATAATGGCCTTCATGAGTTCAAAATGTTGTTTTTGGGATATATTCTTCCTTCATTCTGATCTGATGATACCCTGAATGGAGATCCAATTTTTTGAAATAGATTGCAACTCCATGTAGTTCGTCTAACAATTCATCAATGACGGGTATGGGAAAATTATATTTAATAGTGATCTTGTTGAGCTTTCTATAATTTGGACACATACACCATGAGCTATCTTTCTTGAATACCATTACCACTGGTGCAGAGTAAGAAATTTGGCTAGGTCTAATAATGCCAGCCTCTAACATTTCTTCAACCATGCACTTAATTTCACTCTTCTGGGCATAAGGGTATCTGTATGACCTGATGTTAGGAGGAACACTCCTTGGAATTAGTTGAATTTCATGATCATGATTTCGAGTGGGTGGAATACCTTTGGGAATATCTTCAAATACTTTTGAATGCTTATCAATGATCCTTTGGAGATCTTGAGGAATAGATGGCTTAGATGTTTGAACATCTAGTGAGCATAGTTGTGCAATAACGCTTTGATGCCCCTTTTTGAATAATTTTTTCATGCCATTAGAGGTTATCACTTTACCAGGTTTCCCTATGATACCTCTTAACTCAATTTCTTTTCCTTTCAATGAAAAGTTCATGAAAAGTTCTTAAAAATTAAAATTCATTGTTCCTAATGATTGTAACCATTGGATTCCTAGTACAACATATGCACCACCCATGGGTATAAAAATCATTGGACTATTCATTACATATTCCCCCATAGTAAGATTGTTCTTATTGCATTTTCCTGAGAAATTGATAGTTCCTCCATCTGCAATCATTACTTGAAACTTTGGCGCTGGATGTACAAAGCAATTGAGATCTTTGGCTAATTTATAGTAAATGAAATTATGAGTACTGCCATAATCAATTAGGACTATTACCTTTTTATTTTTGATGTATCCTTCGATCTTGAGGGTTTCAGGAGTGTTAATTCTAGCCAATGCATTACAGGATATTGTGGGAGTCAACTCTTCAAATGAAATTGCTTCTACATTTTCATCTTGAGATGGTTCTTGTTCTTGTTCTTCTTCCTCTTCACAATCTATGTAGAATAATTTCTTCTCACCACACCTATGTCCCTTACTGTACTTGTTGTCACAATTAAAGAATAAACCTTTTTCTTTTCTTTCCTCCAATTGTTGAGGTCCCAACCTTGTAGGTTGAGGTTTTTTAGAAGAAGGAGCATTGTTCTCTCTATAGATGTTAGGATTGGTCCTTCTAGTATCCATAGCCATATTTTTACTTTCAACATTTCTTGCCACCTTAAATGCATTCTCCAATGATTTGGGTTCCCAAAGGCGAACATCATGTTGAATGTTATCCTTTAAAGTTCCTATGAATACATCAATCAAGTGCTCATCTGGAATATCGGTTACCTTTATATTCAATATTTGGAAGTTCTCAATGTTCTCAGTAATTGAACCCTTTTGCTTGAGATTTATCAATTGGCTAAAGAAGGTATTGCTCCTTGTATCCTCATAGTGTGTTATCATTTCTTCTGTGAAAATTGTCCAAGTGACGAGTGATTTGTGAGAGCAAAGCCATCGATACCATACAAATTGGTTAGGTTCTAAATATAAAGAAGCAATTCGTACCTTTTGTGTATGTAACACATTATGGAGATCAAAGAATTTCTCCATATGAAGTATCCATGTGATTGGGTCCTTGCCATCAAACTTCCTCATATCAATCATAGGAACGTGGTTGTTCTTCAAACCAAAGTTGGAGTTTCTCTATTCATGATTCACCTTCTTTGTGTCCTCATCATGAATTTCATGGGATGCATTTTCATGTTCAGTTGTCTTCTCTATTACGAAAATTTTCAATACTTCCATGATCTCCCCTTTTAAATCCTCCATCATCTCTTGTAGTTCATCTTTTGTTACTTTTTTCTTTTGTAAATCATTTATGTCCCTACGCATTTCTTCACCTTCATCAAGAGTCCAAGTAGGACATTCTAGAGGCTTATTTGGTGTAGAAGTTCCCTTTTTGGGTGGCATGTTGGCCAAGTATCACTTTTGAACCTTGATTTTGAGGTGGTTCTACTAGACAATATTTCTTCTATTGTATCTCCCAAGTTTCGGCCCTTCTGGGTATGAAAATTTATTTTATTTAGTTCTCTGATATTTTTTCTCTGTAATTCGATAGGTCTGATCAAAATTGGATGTTCCAAGTGGAATTTACGGTAACTTACCCACAACTTTTCGATTTTTGGCCTTTCCAGGAGATCTCACTTGTATAGCATGGCCCACACAAAATAACTAATATAAAAAATTTAAATGCTCACTAGAAATACTACAGACTATCCACAATCCAATGAAACTAGTCCCACTCAATTTGGATACTCTAGGAAGAATTTATGATTGTTTTACTTAGAACACCTTCTTGAGACTAGTCAGATATCCTATATTACATAGGGTGTATCTACAAATTTAAGATGACCCAGAAGATGAAATTTTTACCACAGATACCTTACTAATTTCTGTGAATATCTTTTGGAGTTCAGGGTCTGAAACGTTACAGAAAATATTTTATAGCGAAAATTCCGCAATGGCTCAATTCAAGATGATTCTAGAACCCTATCTTGTACAAGTTGTATCTCCAAAAGTATAAGGCCTCAAGAGCTGAATTTTGAACCCAATGTACCTTTATCTATCTACTAAATGTCCTCCATGTCGTTCCTTTTGAAACGTTGTAGAAAAAAATTTATAGTGAAAATACCAAGGTATCTCAGATGTAGCAGCGAAACCCCAAGACCTTGAGCTCTAATACCATATGTTAAGAACCAAATATCAATATAGCATAGAAAAACCTCAGAAAAAGTACTCAAATCCTTGAAAAATAATAATTTCAGATAATAAGCCTCTTCGAGGGGGAAAACTCCTTTTACCTCACTTAAATGTTCAAGTACAAGATCATTCAAAATGAAAATGTCTCCTTGGTATATATAGGAGACTAGGAGGTATAATTACAACTAATGGCCTAAAGTGGACATAAATAAAATAACATTACTAATATAATATGCCCCAATTAAGCTGTAATGAGCCATTATTAGGGCTTAACACAATTTCTCAGCACATTCTAGTCGAGCCTCTGGTCACTGCTGGACACCAAGGTCACCAAATCCATGGCCTTCCACCCCCAAACAGATGGCCAAACCGAGGTTCTAAATCGAATGATTGTGCATATCCTTCACATGTATAACTCAAATCACCCTCTCACATGGGATGAGAGCCTTTCCTATGTACAACATAGCTACAATCGAGCCTTACATAGCTCAACCGGCCACAACCCCTTTCAAGCGGGGTTGGGATTCCAACCATTGGGTCCCATATATGTTGCACTTACCCTTGCGGTCACCTAGACTAACTCATCTCCTTCTCCAACTAAAGCTGAAAAAGTCACCTAGTTCATTGAGTGGATCCAGCACATGTGCCAACAGGTTCAATATATCCTACAGAAGTCCAATCACAGGTACAAACAGTGTCATGATCAACATCGGGTGTCACATAAGTTTCATGTGGGTGACAAAGTTTGGTTGCACTTGCATAAAAAACACCTTATAGGACCCCATCGAAAGCTTAGCCCACTCCATTTTGGGTCGTACACTATCACCAAGGCCATGGGGAATAATTCTTTTGAGCTCAACATTCCTCCTTTCCTTGGTCTACACCCAATGTTCAACGTGGATCTCCTTCGCCCTTATTTCCCACCATTATTGGACACCTCAAAAGTAGCAGAACAACTAACACCAACATATCGCAACCCCAACTACATACAACATGCATCCAATGATCATATTTTGGATATACAGATCAAGGGCACTTGACAACAAAGGATCTAGCTTTATCGAGTCGTCAAAGAAGGGCAGCTCCTTCACCAAGGCAAGTGGCTCACTCGGGGCCAAATTCAACAGAAATTTCCTCATCTAATGGGGGACCTCAATGAAATGGATACCATTTCTCCCTAATGAGGGATTATTTATCCATATGGATATCAGTGGCCACCCACCTTTTCCAACTGGCTCAAAACAGTTTTCTGACAATTTTGGCAATTTACTATTTTTAGCAGTTTTAACTTTCGAGGCCATTTTGAGGGCCTAAATGAAGGTTTTTCAGGATCAAGCTCCTCAATGATATACAAAGGAATTATTGAGCCCCAAAAATTAATCTCCTCAATGATACCTTTCCAATGGGCTATCACACGCCTAAAACGGAGATCGTATGCAAAAGTTACGACCCTCGGAAGTTGATGTACTAACTTACCCAAACGGGGCCCACATGACTTTTGGTGCTTCATCTCCTAGGGTTATGTTTTTGGATGTCTAGGGTTTTTTTCATTCTTTATTATTGTAAAAAATCTTTCAGAGCCTCATTGTAACCTTCTTCTTGTGAATGCACACTGTCATCACATCTCTTCTCAGAGATAAGCCACCACCATTCCAGCAAGCTTGTTTCTGCTACATTTTACAGTTTCAGCTTATTTCATTATTGAATAGAAAACTAGTTTTACTTCATCTCTATTATTTTGTGTTGAGAACCTATTAATAATCTTTATTCATTTCGTCCTGCTCATAAAATCTAGATCATTCACCTTTGGTTTTCATCCAATAACATCACATAGGACTCAACCAGATTGAGGTTGTTTCAATGAACCCTCATGTGTCTTGCCACCAAATGGTACATTGATCAACCAACCCATTTCATAGAACCTTTGTGTCCATAGACAAAGTTTTCATAGCCCTTTTTCAACTTGTAGTTTTCCATGATGTACAAATCAAGATTCTCACTAAATTTCATCAATCTACGACCACCCATATCAAAGATCATACTTGTGGATGGCATAAATGATGTTTCTTGCTCAAAGTTGATATTAATGAAAGTTTCTTTATGGAATAGTTCTTGAAGTCCTTATTTATTCCCTCCACCAAGGATGTGGCCATGACTTCATCTTCAATCTTGGGAATGGACATGGCCACCTAACTATATAAAGGAGTTCCATTGAAATGTAAGTGATTTTTTGTTAAAACCTTAGCTCTATTTTTGGGTTCTCACATGAATGTGATTTTTATGGGAAAACCTGATGGTCCTAGTTTTGAAGAATACATTAAAAAAATGAAGTTAGCATTGATAAAGAAGTGGAAAATTGCTCTCCATATATTTTTAGAAACGATGTGGCCATATTGTGTCATTTTCTTAACCATCACAAGATGAAGGAACTTCCAATTGAAGAATATGCAAAAAATATTTTCAAATGGGTGGTATATGATGAAAAGTTGGTTTTCATTGATGTCAACCCTAAAAGAAGAATGTCAACCCTAGAAGAATCCCCAAATGAAGAATCCTCTAGAAGTGATGGGTTTAATTGAAGGAATAAGTGATGGATGTATTTGGAGAAGTATCCAAAGTTGTCCCCTTATGGTGTAGCTCTGAGCATGACCCTCATGGGAAGACAATTTGAAGAAGTCTACAAGAAGTCTTGGAAATATGGCCAAGTGGTTAAGTTTTTAAGAAGCCCCGAAGATGTGTTCATGGAGCCTGAAGTTGATTGAAGAAGAGGACCATGAAGGACATTACAAATGCATGTAACAAATCCATAGTTTGATAGTCCTCATCATTTAATTTCCATTGGTAGGTAGCACATCATGTGGTTCCTCATGGTTGAGGAGATATCTCATATTGAATATGTAAGCCTTGAAGTATGGTGAAGAAGCCCATGAATGGTTGTAACAATAAGTGACAAATCAAATCCTAAATTAAGGAAAAGAAGATAAACAATTAAAACAAGATATTACAGGTTATCCCTAAAGCAAGTAAATGTCTTACTTAGAAAAGTATAAATACACTTCAATGAGCCTCTCATTTGTACAAACAAGTTCATTGAATATATATCTAGTGAACACTTGATCTATTGGTGAATCTGAGGTAGTGAGTCTAAGGAAGTGAATTAAAGGTGAAGTATTGTAGCCACAGAGGAGAGCAAAGGGTTTCTAAGAATCCCTAATTTAGCTTACCCCTACAGTTCAAGCTTAGGGTATCCCTTGAGGCACCCTTGCAGGTTGACTGGTGCTCATTACATGAGGCACCGCTGGTTACATGGGTTAGTCCTGCAAGGTTGAGGCATAATTGAGCAGGATTCTCATCCTTGGATGATGAAGATAATAAATTTTTGAATTTATATGATCTAATGCACCATGTTTGTTACAAAATTATAGGTATGTTTTTAATGTATTTTGAGGGTTATGTCGTGATACATGATTGAGACATGTTTTGGAGATTTGGGAATATTCTTTGAGGCACATCTTGGATGTATGGTATATGTTTGGTACATGATTTGATGCATATATATTGGGGGATATTGTTGGTACATATCTTGGATATATTGGCATACATATTTGGCACATGGTTTAGGTACAACTTTGGGATACTTGAATACATGGTTTGAGGCATGTATTGGCACATTGTTTGAGGTATATCATTGATGAGTTGGCATATACTTGAGGGATATGGTTGGATTCACATTTTGGATGTTTTGACACATGTTTGAGATACATATCTTGGATGGTTTGGCACATACTTAAGGCATGATTTTGGCATATGGTTTGAGGAGTATCTTGGATATTTGGCACATGGTTTATGGATGTTATGGTACATATCTTAGTACATAGTTGATGAATGTTACAATACATATCTTAGTACATGGTTGATGGATGTTATGATACATGATTTAGTACATTGGTGATGGATGTCCTGACACGTTTTTGAGGCATATCTTGGCAAATGGTTTATGGATATGTCACATGCTTGCTACATGGACGTTATGGCACACATATCTTAGCACATGATTGGTGATCTTGGTATATGATCAATGTGAGTGGATCTGATTTTAGTTGATGATAATGTTGATGATGAGATATCATTATCAGTGACAGATACAATGACAGTGATAGTGACAGTCACAGTGACAGTGACAGAGACAATAACAGGGACAATGACAAGATGATTTGAAGTGATAGGGAGAGTGATAGGTTGGATGTTGATTATAGTGATAGGTTGATTATCAGTGACAATGTCAGTGATAGGTTGAATCTACACTTATATTTCAGGGAAGAAGGAAGGGGAAAGGAAAGGGGGTCCTAGCCTCCTTCCAGTTGGAGCCAAACAATACAGGGAGTTGGAGCTTCCTTGAGGTTGGATCCTGTAAATCAAGAGGTTGTAGGTTCAGTCGATTTGGAGCTGGAGAATACAGGGAGTTGGAGCTTCCTTCAAGTTGGAGCCTTTAAATCCAGGGGTTGGAACCTCCTTCTAGTTGGAGCTGGAGAATCTAGGGAGTTATAGCTTCCTTCAGGTTGGAGCATGTAAACATGGGGTTGGAGCCTCCTTCCAGTTGGTTCTTCCTATGCATGTAATATTTGATGTATAAGAAGGCATTGTGTTGTTTTCTCCCATTTGCGTTTCGAAGTAAATACTGGTGTATTGTGTACCTGTGTATGATGTGATGCATTGTTTATGGTTATATGTTTACGATATGTTAAATGAAATCATAAGTGAATGGAAACATTGATAAGTTAATGGTATAATTGAAAATGTTAAAAAGTTCTCAGCATTGATTCACCCCCCCTTTAAATATTGGTGAATATTCCAACAATTAGTATTAGAGTAGGTCCTTCAAGAATCATTCTAAGCACTAGAAGGTACATTGTGGATAATAGATACATAGATAATGGAACATCATTATTTGATGGTCAAAATGGTCATAAATATGAGATGTGGAGCATAAGAATGAAAACATTTTTACAAAGATAGGGGTGTGATTTTTCGTACTTATTTGTTACAGAATACAATGCTTGAAAGAAACCAAAGTTGATAACCAAGAAGGAATTAAAAAGAAACAACAAAATAGCAATGGATTTCATCCTGTAAGGATTACCTGATTCGGTAAAAGACAAAGTGGGAAAATGTTCATTATCCAAATAACTTTAGGATAAGCTACATAATCTCTATTCCAAGGGATTTTTGTTGGATACACTGACCACACTGAGAGGGGGGGTGAATCAGTGTAGGGATGTTTTTAAAACTTCCCCTTCACAAAACTCCTTAGTTAGAAATCACCAATTACTCATCACTTATTTCTATCATTTATAACCAGTTAAATGTGATAATACATCAACAACATATACCAGAAACAAATATCATCAATAATTCATCACCACAAGGAACACAAATAACAAAAAATGTATGTACAATTTTCTTTTTATTATCGACTACAATCCTTGGGTTATCAACAACAACTGAATAGAGTTACAACTCCACAAGAGAACCATCTCTACAATGCAAGACTCATCTTACACAACTCAACACCAACTGAGAAGAGGAATCAATCCTCAACACATACCAATCTATCAAAAGGTACAGGACCTGTCAATAGTGTAGCATGTGTATGTACACGTCCTACCAATAGTACAACTCGTGTATGTATGTGACCAGTCAGTACTACAGCCTGTGTATGCCTTCTGAGTAATTAAGGTTTTATCTCTATGAAAAACTTAGATGGTTTGTAGTATTTAGTCACATCTACTTATGTCTTTCATTGTCTAATAACAACACATCTCTTCTCTCCCACAACTTACTCATGCTTCTCAACCATACAATATGAATGCTACCTCATCATGTATAAGCAACCAATATACTATGACAATCATACCAGTACTGAACCATAAGAGTGATGCTCACTCTATAAATCAACCAACATAACCATATCACAACAACCATACCAAGAATGTTAAGAACCAAACATCAATATAGCATAGAAAAACCTTAGGAAAAGTACTCAACGCCTTGAAAAAGAGATCATTTCAGATAATAAGCCTCTTCGAGGGGGAAACCTCCTTTTACCCCACTTAAATGTTCAAGTACAGGGTGATTCAAAATGAAAATGTATCCTTGGTATATATAGGAGACTAGGAGGTATAATTACAACTAATGGGCTAAAGCCGACATAAATAAAATAACATTACTAAACTAATCTGCCCCAATTAAGGGGTAATAAATAACATTACTAATATAATATGCCCCAATAAAGGGGTAATGAGCCAATATTAGGGCTTAACATGCCCCTCCCCTTGAGACAAGTGTTGTCTGCAATGCTTGAGTAACTCTGTATGCTTCTGTATAAAAGACTCATCTTCCCAAGTGGAATCTTCAACCGATAGTTTCCTCCATTTAATGAGATACTCTTAAATGGATCTATTCCTCAGTTGGCAAATTCTTGTGTCAGTGATGGCTTCAGGCTCCAATATGATTTTTCCTTCCTCGTCAAGTTCTGGCAATATAGTTTGAGTTGGGATCTTGTCGCCTATAACCTTCTTTAAGCATGAAACATGGAAAACTGGGTGTACTCGTGAAGATGCAGGAAACTCCAATCCGTATGCCATAGTACCAATCTTTTGCAACACCTTATAAGGGCCATAGTACTTTGGTGATAATTTATTATCCTTCTTGGCTTACTTGAGGGACATTTGTTTGTATGGTTGTATCTTAAAAATACCCAATCCCCTACTTCAAAACTTCTTTCACTACGATGTTGATCTGCTTCTTGTTTCATGCGATTTTGTGCCATGGTCAGGTTCTCCTTTAAGATTTGGAGAATTTGTTGTTGATTCTCAATGTGATCTTCCACTGCTTGAACCTTAGATTTTTATTTTAGAGAAGAAGTGATGGAAGGAGGGTGGTATCCATAAAGTGCCATAAATGGTGTCATTTTTGTTGCAGTGTGAAAGGAAGTGTTATACCACCATTCTGCCAAGGGTAACCATTTGAACCATTGCGTTTTTTTATCAGAGACAAAACAACAAAGGTAGCCTTCCAAGCATTTGTTCACTATCTTGGTTTGTTCATCAGATTGAGAATGATAGGATGAGCTATGAGCCAATTGAGTACCCAAATAAGAAAATAATTCTATCCAAAAATGTCCAGTGAATACGGGATCTCTATCACTTACAATAACCTTTGGGCTGCCATGTATCTTTTGAACTATCTCCATGAATGCGGTGGAAACTGTACTAGATTTCAAGGGATGAGAGAGTGCACAAAAGTGTGCATACATGGTTAGTCTATCAACAGTCACCATGATGACACTCTTTCCTTTAGACTTCGGTAAACTTGTGATGAAATCCATAGAAACCTCCTCCCAGCGCTGACTTGGGATGGATAATGGTTGTAAAATACCTGGGGTCTTAATTGTTTCCACCTTATTTTGTTGGAAAACCACACATTCTGCCACAAACCTTTGAACATTAGTTTTAAGGCCATCCCAAAAAAA